>PPKI02000006.1:0-344752 GCA_003707645.2 Ogataea trehalophila
CATGACTAAGCTACCTTGGATGATAGCCGTGCTACTCATACCCATAAAGAGGTAGGGATACTAGGAATGGGTAGATAATGTTTTCTCAATCCTCGATAGAGTAAAAAAAATAGAAAACCAGGAGAAAAAGTAGAGTTGCAGGAGGAGCAATGTGCTGCAACCCTAAAAAGGTGGGGGTAAATTAAAAAGAAAGCCCAACGCGGGGCTTGAACCCGCAGCCTTGTGATTAAGAGTCACACGCTCTACCGATTGAGCTAGCCAGGCTGTTTCCTGCATGTGAAAGGGTTCGATAGTTATTTAAAACTGATTGAGTAATAAATTGATATTTTCTTTGATACCCTTTCTTATGATCCATAGGAAAGGAACCTGAGTAGACATATGGGAAATACACAACTATATATAGTAAAAATAATAAGGAAACAATTCAACAGATGAGAGTTGAAACAAAGAAATAAGAAATGGGACAATAGATAAAGGATAAGATAAGGGATAAGAAATGGAACAATAGATAAGGGATAAAAAGGGACAGTTAGTTAGCTGTAGTAGGGATGAGAATGTAGGATAGATACCTTACAGCATGTGAGACGGTTCAATAGCTATTTGAAACTGATTGAGTAATAAATTGATAATTCTCTCTGATATCCTTTCCTATGATCGATAGGAAAGGAATCTGAATAACCATATGGGAAATACACAGCTATATATTATCGAGGATTGAGAAAACATTATCTATCCATTCCTAGTATCCCTACCTCTTTATGGGTATGAGTAGCACGGCTATCATCCAAGGTAGCTTAGTCATGGATACCTCCTCGGGGTAATTTAAAATAGTATGAGCTACATACTAAGTGAGTTCAATAATTGAGACTTGTTCAAGGTCTAGTGACTAATTTTTTTTTGGAAACACGCAATTGGATTTAATAAATGTAATCCAATTGAAATAGATTCTATCAGTTAATTATATAACAAATAAAGACATCTCCTATTAAAATTTTATATACAGTTTTGATATAAAACTTCCCCCTCTTTCTTCTAAAGAGATCAGATTGTAACTTCTTTAGAAACAAGTGGGAATCTACAGATATATTTATGCGATATTTCCATCTGAATTTTAGTGAGGTTCTGACAGTCTTTGGCTTATCCCTTATCTATTGTTCCATTTCTTATCCCTCATCTATAGTTCCATTTCTTATCTCTTTGTTTCAACTCATCTGTTAAATTTTTTCTTTATGATTTCTACTATATATAGTTGTGTATTTCCCATATGTTTAATCAGATTCCTTTCCTATTGATTATAAGAAAGGGTATCAAAGAGAATATCAATTTATTACTCATTCAGTTTTAAATAACTATCGAACCCTTTCATGTTATATGCAGGCCTTTTTAGCTTAGTGGTAGAGCGTTGCACTTGTAATGCAAAGGTCGCTAGTTCAATTCTGGCAAAAGGCATATTTTTTTCAATTATTAACTCAAATGATGAGAAGTTGAACTGTTTTTCATTAGTTTGATTTGCTACATATTATGTGTAGGAAAGTTCGGAGAGCGAAAAAAAGGGAGAGAGAACATGGCAATGTTGCATTTTATTGGATTTAAAATTGAGGTAAATGACAAAACAAAATCAAGAACAGAATCTATAATTATTACATTAAATAAAGACGAAACAAATAAACCAACTAGAGTAAAAAGAAAACAAAAGCATACAATATATGTATATAAAATCAACAATTTTCATTTGAAATTATTAATGCATACCTCTATCAGCAGTTCTTGGTTTAGCTCTTATTATATTATCAACCCTCAATAAAACTTCAGCAGCTTCAGAAGCAGATGACACGACTGCTCTTTTCAACTTGTAACTTTCAACAATACCGGTTTCTCTCATATCAGCAATAATACCTTCGTTCAAATCCAAACCAGAGGTGGTCATACCGCTATATATAGAGGATCTCAATTTAGAAACCAATTCACTGGAATCAAAACCAGCATTATCACATAAAATGACAGGTAATTGTCTTAAAGCTCTAGCAAATGCTTCAATGGCAATTGATTTTTTACCATCTTCATTTTGAGCAGCTTGCTCAACTGCCTTGGACATATTCATTTCAGAACAACCACCACCCAAAACTGTTCTTGTTTCTCTAGTAGTTTGTGATAAAACAGACAATGCATCGTGCAAAGATCTATCAGATTCATCCAACACTTGATCAGTGGCACCCCTTAAAACGATTGTACAAGCTTCACCAGCGGCAACACCAGAGAATTTAGTCATAATATCTTCACCAATGATAACTTCTTCAATCAAATCACAGTAACCTAGTTTGACCTTTTCAGGGTGATCAAAAGTGGAAACAACCTCACCACCTGTAACTAAAGCTAATCTTTCAACACCTTCGAAATCGGCATGTTCGATAGTATTTATATTCGAATCAGCAAATAATTGTTCGGGCCAGTCATAGATCAACTGTCTGTTAACAAATGTGTTGATGCCAAATTTCTTGATTTTCTCAACTTTAGCCTTCATCTTATCCTTTTCAGCTTTCTCTAATTCAGCCAATTTACTTGTGGCATCAACCTTAATCTTTGCACCGAAAATTTTAACTTTATCAGTATCCATTGAAGTGTTTGCAATTAAAATTTTAGCATTTTCAACTCTTTTAGGTTGAGAAATACCAAATCTTTTATCCAATATGAACCCTTCATCTAAGAAAGAGTCTGACAACTTACCTCCAACCTTCTTGATGATTTGAATGTGTTCTAAATTGGTAGAGCCTTTCAATCTTAAAATGGCATCAACGGCCAAATTGGCAAAATATTCCTTATCTTGTGATAAAATCTTAGAAGATAGAGTCGTTTTGGCAATGTTAACTAAATCTTGCTTGAATTTAGCAGGGTCATTAATGTTATCAACAGCTAAACTTTCCAATTGTTTTAAAGCAGCTTTGGATGCAATTCTGTAACCTTCAATAATAGTTTGAGGATGGATCTTTTGATCAATTAATTTTTCAGCTTCTCTTAATAACTCAGCAGCTAAAACTGTAACGGATGTAGTTCCATCACCAACTTCATCATCTTGAACTTTAGCAATGTTAACTAAAACTTTAGCAGCAGGGTTGTCAAATGGGATAGCTTTCAAGATAGTGGCACCATCATTAGTAACCATTGATTGACCACTTGAGGCAGACTGTAGTAACTTGTCCATGCCTTTTGGACCTAGTGTAGTTTTAACTAAATCACCGACGGCAATGGCACCGACAAATGAAGATAATCTAGCATTTTCAGCTCTTTCTTCAGTGACTTGATCTCCAAAAATATTAACAGACATAATGAAATGTATTATAAGGGAGGTTGCAGGTATATGGGTATATTAGTTTGTGTGATATATAATGAAGTAATTGAGGAAACAAATACAAAAGGTTATACTGGAAGTCAAAAAAGTATTTGAAATGTCAATGTAATTTTTGTCCAAATTATTCTTTGATCGAGTTAGTCTTCCTTCAAACGCGCGTTGTTTTAACACTTCTCTGGTCTCTCTTTCTCTACCGCCGCAAAAAAAAACCTTCATTTAGGGTCTATCGACGCCATGGAAACTTTTTTTTCCCCCTTCTAAATATTCGAGGGGTGTATGTTCACCTGGTAAAACGGCAGCTTCAACCGAAAAGTGTACCAGGTTCAAATTTTCGCACTAACAAAACAAACAGTTTGTTTTATTTAAACATTTTGATTATAATCGACTTTCTACAGCTTCTAATAGGTGATCATAAACTAAGCTTAGAGAGAAACTCAAGCCATCTGTTTTGTACACATATATCCAGTAAATAAATACACACAATGAGTTCAAATATATCAACTTCAATAGATTCTGTACCTGCCGACAGCAACAATCCCAATAGTAATAATGATAGCGATGCCTCCACACCCTCGCAAACGCTCAAAGTGACCACCGAAACTTTAACAGAAAGAATTGAAAGACACAAAGAAATGTTTAATCAATTAGATATATCGCACAAGGGTAAGATTACCCTTGATGACTTTTCAAAAGCTTTGAAAGAGGCTGACCATCCGTTGAAAGATTCGAGTTTTGCAATTTATGAGATCTACAATTCTTTTAGCGGGGAAAAATCAACAATAGATCAACAACAACAAGAACAGCATCGTCAACAACCACAGCAATCACAACAACAACTTGAACAACAGCAACAAGATTTGCAAGCTAAGCAAGCACCCGCAAAATCAACTATAAGTAAACCGATTACTTTTGATAGCTTCAATGAATACTTGATAAAAGCTGAAAAACAAATCGAAAAAGGTTTTATAAATGTTGACAGAGATCATGATGGTAAAATTATGAAGAAAGATGTCGAGAATTATTTAATCAAATTAGGTTTGAAGCCAGCCCCTGAAGAGATAAACATTTTCTTCAATATATTGGATACTAACCAGAAAGGGTATATAACATTCGAGTCTTTTAGAGATGGCTTGATTTTAATGCCAAGATTATATGGTTCAAGAATTCAAACAGCATTCAAATTTTTCAATGATGAATTAGAAAATTTATCAAGTGAAGGTGATGTTACCATTTCTGATGACATTTTGAAAAGTGTAGGGTATTTCTTAGCCGGTGGTTTATCTGGTGTTGTGTCAAGAACTTGTACCGCTCCATTCGACAGAGTTAAAGTCTTCTTGATTGCAAGAACAGATTTATCGTCAACCATATTGCACAACAAAGAAGCTTTAAAGCATCAAATCGAAGAAAAAACTCATCATCCAGTGTCTTCAAAAAGTATTCAATCTCCGCTTGTTAGAGCTGCAAGAACTTTATATAAACAAGGTGGTTTCAAAGCGTTTTATGTGGGTAACGGTTTGAACGTTTTGAAAGTTTTCCCTGAATCAGCAATCAAGTTTGGTTCATTTGAAGCAACAAAAAAGTTCTTCTGTAGAGTCGAAGGTGTTCAAGATGATTCAAAATTATCAAAATCATCCACTTTCATATCAGGTGGTGTTGGTGGTGTTATGGCACAAATGTGTGTTTATCCAATAGACACTTTGAAGTATAGAATTCAATGTGCCTCTTTAGATTCATCTGAAAAGGGTAACAAACTACTAATGAAAACTGCTAGGGAAATGTATAAAGAAGGTGGTATTAGATTATTCTATAGAGGTTTAGGTTTAGGTATTGGTGGTATGTTCCCATATGCTGCTTTGGACTTGGGCACTTTTTCCACTGTTAAAAAATGGTACATTAAAAAAGAAGCCGCACAGAAAAATATACCTATAGAAGATGTTAATTTACCAAATTCTTTGGTTTTAACATTGGGTGCAGCATCAGGTTCTTTTGGTGCTACCGTTGTTTATCCTATCAACTTATTACGTACTAGATTGCAAGCACAAGGAACTTTTGCTCATCCTTATACTTACAATGGCTTCTGGGATGTTACTAGACAGACCATTAAAAGGGAAGGCTACCCTGGTTTATTCAAAGGTTTGGTGCCTAACTTGGCTAAGGTTGTTCCTGCTGTGAGTATCAGTTATTTGATGTACGAAAATTTGAAAGTATTATTCAATCTTGAATAGACCCTTCTTATTCTCTATCTCTCTGCCCATCTATTCCTTTATTTCGCCTTTGTGTTTCTTCTTTTCCACTTGTATATATTTTTTCATATCATATCACCAATCTATTCATATTCTTTCAGTAGTTGCCATTTTAGGCGCAACACAGTAATCTGTCACAAATTAATTGCAAAGGTTATTTTGTAAAGTAAACATAAGAAAAAGTTGAAAGCAAAATAATAACAAATGCAGCAAAAAAGTGAAAAAGAACAGTTGGTTGAAGAAAGTCTTTCTTTTATGCTGCCGCTTAAAACAACGCTAAAACTTTAAAAATGATAAGAAATAATAGTGATTCAGGATACTGAATCTTAACAATAGTTATAGGGGTCAGGCTTCCAATAGCTTAGTTGGGTTTCTTAAAATTCTCATAACTATCCCTTAACTTCTGATCTGTTATCTCAAAGAAGATTTCATCGAAGTCTCCTATAGTTCTATCCTGCGATAAGTAGCTTGTTAGGGATTGTGGGCTATTTTATATTCACTTTTAGTTCAATATATGTATAGAATTTCCCAGATCCTTTCTTATAGTTTACTGAGCAGTGACCTGAATATGGATATGCAATTAAGGAATCAACAAGTTCTATAAAATGTTTCATCCACTAAAATAATTAAGACCATTTGATTGTTATTCACAGTTACTCAAAACTACAAACAAGGTCATAATAACAGCTCAACAACTTCATCATCTTTTTAACGCCCCTAAATGAGTTTAAGAAGATATGAATTTTCTTCGAGTCAGCGCTATCTTCTATAATATTTATTCGTTTGAGTAGTTTTTTTCTTTTTTTGTATTGTCTAGTCATTACTTAATTATCTCTACGACAGCACTTTCAACCAAAGGAGTCTAACATTTTGCATTTTATGGCGAAAAAAAATCAAAGTAAAAAATTGGATGAAATTTGAAGTTTTTAAGATCTAGGTAGGTAAAAAAAGAGAAATAAATGTTAATAAGGAACAGATACAGATACATAGTTATTTGATCAATAGTATTTATTATAGTAAGTTTAATATCAGTAGCGTATTAAGGAAATTTTATTAATGAATTACATTTAATAACTATAATTCATTTAAATATAATATATTAAATAATAATAATGCAAATACAACTTAATTCCATGATTAGAAATCTCTGCAATATTATTATTAGAATTTTCTATACAAGCTTATGCAGTTGCTATATTAGCTTGAAGTTGCTTGAAAACTCTCATTTGCCCAAGACCCATTAGATTCAAAGATTTACTATTCATATTATTGATCTACTAATTCAGGTTTTAACTTGAACGAACAATTATTTGTGACAAAACGGGGCTCGTTCCCTGTTTCTTAATTTGAGGCAGTGCACAAAAAATGGGACAAACGTGTGGAATGCAAATTGATTGATTGATCTGATCTAGGTTAGTCAAGTCAGACTACAATTATATTCTTTGCTATCCACATGATGCCATGATATGAATTCTTGAATATTGATTGGACTAAGAATGATTCAAGCTTATTCTAAAAGAAATGCAATCTCTTTTCAGTCGTCAGGGACACGCCTTATTAAAATCTCTCGCCTCTACTCTTCATTACAAGCCGATTTGGATAGAGTCAACACAAGGCACTTGAGTTTTGAGATTTACTATGATAGGCAGCATCAAATTGCAGAACCTACGCGGAATGGACTAACGGTGGATAGAGCTGAGCTAGTCGATATATGTGAAAGCACTCAAGGATTAGATGCGGTCAGTGAAACGCATTTTCCCTCAGTCACTGATGATCAGATCAAACTTGCAATAAAAGACTTTGTAACTTCCCCACCAACCACGAAAACGAAAGAAAAACTACAAGAGGATGAAACAGAAGAGACCAATTTACATAAATATGATGATCTAGCCAAAAAATTATCCGGAATACCCGACAGCTCAATATTACCATATGCTTCGTTTGATAATAAATCACTAAAGAACCCATATGAACAACTGAGCTTGTTGAACAGTAATGATACATCACGCAAGACAAGACTATCAGTGACTAAGATTATACCCAGAAATGGGTGTGAATTACAACGAACATTTAGATTGTATAATGAAATGCCACAAGAACAAGATAATGAGTTCATGGCTAGAGGTCGTAAAGAACACAAGAAATTTGAAGATGATACTCACCCTATTGATAATATTAAGTTGCTAATCGACAAGGAGGAAGTTGTGATCAAACTTGACCACACAAATATGTTTGTACCTGAAAAGGAAAATCAAGAATCAGAACTAATAAGGCTTTTATATAAAAGATCAAACGATCTTTCTACCAATGCAAACAAAACAGTTCTGGGTGTTTTCAAGCTACTGAAAGATGATGATGATACTTCATCACAAGTTAGCCAGAAGCTGGCTAAGACTTGGACAAGAAATATTCTAAGGCTTGTTGAGTTATATCAGTTTGGAGAATGCAGAGAAATTTTAGTTCATTGGATGTATGATCTGAACAAAGATTCCCTAATTGGTACTACGAACAGCTTATCCAACAAAGACCAATCTGATCTAGTTATCATAAGTGGTGTAATTGATCATCTTATTCTGGAAAGTGGCTCAAAAGAGGGTGTGTTTGAGGAATATCAACAAGACCTAAAAGATTCCCTCAAAGATCCTCATGATCTTTCTAGCATTATCCTTGAAATTTCAAAAAAGTCAGAATACTGGTGTGATAAAGATGATCCTTTCTTGTATATATCTGTCCAAGACCTTAAAACAAGAGCAAACAAGTCTCTTCCACATCCGAAAACTCAAATTAATTCCAAAACTCAAGTTGGAATGTATAGAAAGTTTTTAGGCTTGCTATCTGAAAATGCAGAACTCACCTATCAAATGCTTTTGATTAATGCCACCAAAAGGGAAATTGACGTTGACATGATTCTACCACCAGAACTAATAATTTACATGATGCTAAACAACAAATACCTCATCAACGATTTTATCAAGTTAAAAAATGGTCAGCCAATAGGGTTTACTCCTTTTGATGAAGAACCAAGCGCAATTCCATGTAGTGAAGAGTACTCGCTTGGCCCATTATATGAAAGCTCAGAAGCAGATTTAACCGTCAGCGAAACAATGAATTTAATAAGGTCATACATTCCACGAGAGCTTTTGATTAATTTGAAATGGAAAAGACCTCCAACTTTCAGATATTTAGCTGCTAGACTTTCTCAGTTGTATCAATTGTCAAATAATTTTTTATCCCCATTTTTATCAATTCAGTATTCTACAAAAGATGAAGTTTTCAACCAAATTAACTACAGGTTCAATAATGAAGATGTTGAATGGAAGGTCAAGCAGGGGATGGATTTTTGGTTAGGCAAACGGATGCCTTACCAACCACAGTTCAAGATGATTTGTAACCGATGTGAGTTTGCAAAACAATGTGGATGGAAGTTAGATCACCTAGAGTGAATAATTTCAAAAACATCCAATAACAACATTTTGTAGTACTTCATTTGAAATGTTCACGTTTAATTTATATATTTGTTCCTATATACCCTGTATAAAAACTTAGCACCTCTTACGCTTATTTGATTTAACAAAAGTTTACCAAATTAGTCCTATCCCTTTTCTGGCTTTTGCCGTCTTCACCAACTTTATCCTTGTTTCCCAGATCATCATCATTTTTTCGATAAACAATACCACTAGGCAGAGAAACCCCATACTTACGTATCGATTCTTTCTTCAGCTTTTCAACCAGCGCTGGAGGTAACTGACGGTGTCCATCCTCTTTATTTGAATTTAATTCAGCAGCTCGGAAAATAGTACTATTCTCAAATTCTTCATCAGAATCAATCATATAATTATAAAACCTCCCACTCACAATATTTCTGTGCATTGATTGTCTTGATTGGGGTAACCATGAAAATGAATTTGCTGCACTCCTTCTACCATGTGCTTGTGCAGTCCTATTAGTATAAGAATGGACGGTTGTCGGATTTCTGGTGTTGGTGTCTGTATCTAGGTCAGAACTGACCCAAAATCTTCTTCTGATTCCAGTTGAAGATTCTTCTGTTGTAGGTAAAGAGCCACTTTGTGGCATTTCTCTAGTATACCTATCCGATACTAACCTCAAAATCGAATCTCTTATAGTAGCTGCATTTTGACCTTCATCTATATCTTGTGAAGGTGTACTACTGAACAATTCCCCAATATTCTCTGAATTGTTCGGATTATGGACCCTGTTGTGACCAATATGCTCTTCTGGCGGATCCCTTTGCCTATTGTTGCTAGTAAATATCGGTAACCGTGCCCTACGATCCACAATGTTTTCAGTATTACTGCTATCATCTTGTAGTGGAATCTGAGGGTTAGAATACCGGATATATGGCCTGTTAAATCGATTTCTATCAGCACTTGCGTTATCAGCAAGTCTTGTTTCAGGTATAATTTCATCAGTCTCAGAATCGGTGGGTAAGTTTACCGCCCATCTAACACCAGTGTTGGATGATCTATGTATTGAACTTCTTCTAGCCAATACACCAGCAGCTCTAGACTGCTGTCTCGCAGAAACATCTGTAGGTAAACTTCGTGGCACAACAAGCGATGGTACATCATCGATTGGCGCCTCTCTTGCTGGTATAGCTGGAGGAGGGGGAAGTGATAAGTCTAACCCATAACGCGTTATAAAATTCATAGATAGATTATCGTCATGTGATTGCAAATTTCTAGCATTGACGAGCATTCTGACCAATCTATCATCATAGTTCAAGGGTGGATGCTGTTCATTACTGGGTATTGGAACTTGGGATGCGACAGATGTATTTATTCCATAAACAGATCTAGAACTCGTAGGTTCAGTATCATTATTATTTGCTTGTGATCGTGCTGCCTCATGGGTATCTATTTCACGATGATCCTCTGGCTGTTGTAAAACAAGTCGAGAAAATTCATGAGAACTAGCGTAGCGTGGCGCTGGGATAGGAAAAAGGGGAGGATCTGTAGCTGGTGTTCTGTCGTAGGAGACGGTTTGTAAACTTGTCAAAAATCCACTAGATAAAACTAAATTGGAACTGCTCGTATTCTGTTGTCTTGCCCTAATCCTTTCTCTGATTCTATTTCTAATTGCATCTGTTGATGAGGATGGATCGTCCACACGGGAAGGAACTCGAGGTGATAACTCATAGTGTTGGGCAGATTCTGAAGTCGACCCTTCTGAGGGCCTAAATTTATAATCATCTTCCGATATTTTAGCTCTTTTAGTCCTAACACTGGAGTGATCCTGATCATATTTTAACCCCATTTTCTGTAACTGATCTAATGCTTATCAGTGCGCCTACAAATATGGAATGAGAAAACGAATTCAACTATATTGTGATACTAGATAGTTTATGACTGCCAACAAAATTTTTAGTAGGCTTTAACAAGGATGAATAAAAACTTTCAGCCAATTGAACAATTGTTTTGTATATCTATTTCTGTCAGTGAATTCATATTACCTCCATTTTAGAGCAGTTATCATCAGTCACTTTAGAAGAATATAAAAAACCCTGACGGCTTTACATTACATAACTGATCACATAACCACTAAGAACCATCAAATATCTCAGAAAATTTTTTTCAGCTTCGAAGTCCATCCACTATTTAAATCATTAGTATCCACCCATTCTTTTCTATATATCTTCTTTTCTGTTTCAAGAAACCGATACGAACAGCGTCCTATTCACTGCACCATTCATATTCCATGAATGATTGGAGGGGAAAAGGCTCGCGAGATTGATTTTCAATGAACTCCTCATAGACCGGACTTTACACCGAATACTTTAATTCTTTTGTGTTTTAACTTATCATTACTGGAGACTGGTTACTAAGTTCTTGAAACATTTTTTTTCTCTTTACACTGATTATTCTATTAAAGAAAGATTTATATATGTTTTTTTCCCATGCCATAGTTGTAACTGCTATCTGATAATCGAACTGGAAAAGTTCCTCCTATTTCAATTACGTCTCTTTCAATTATTCTATACCTGTCTGCTTGATTTCGCTATTGATATCAATGCCTTTCTATGCGATCTTTTCTACTCTTACTGCAAAGGGTGAAATGCATCTTTATACACTCAATATAAACTGCCTGTAGCTAGCAACGCATGATTTACTGATAAATTATTTTAAAGGGTGTGAGGTTTAAAATTGCGGTACGACCCCACACGTGATTAAGACAATGTTGCAAGCAACCTAAGAGCAAGTCGACTTTCTTCTTTTTTTCATAGTAATACAAAACTTTTAATAAATCTCTTAATTAGAACCGTAAACAAAGGACTATATTGGCCATCTTATACCAAAGATAAGAACAGTATATCTATATAACTAATAAAACAGGGAAGAAACGAAACGAAAAATCAAATTATAAATAAGATAAGAAAGCAGGAGAAAGAAAAAGAAAAAGAAACTAAAAACAAAGTATTATAAATTTAAAAGATTAGTAAAAGTTCTCTACAACAACATGAACAAGGAGGCAAATAACAAACTAAAGAAACTAACACCAGCCATACCTGAACCCTTAGCACCAGCATTCTCCAGCACTTGAGACACTGTTGGAATACTAACAGCTGCCGAAGTTGACGAAGAAGTCTTGATAGTGTATAATGTTGGCTCTGCCGAAGTGACTGTAGAATAAGTTGTTAAAACAACAGGAACATCAGATATACTGGATGTGAAAACAACTGTTGAAATCTCTGGGGTACCTTCAATCTCAATTGAAACTGTGGATGATGTAATTAATTGAACAGTAGTTTGCTCTGCGTTAATAACTGTTGTCTTAGTACTAGTGTAAGTGGTTGTCTCTTCTGCTGATGAGGTTGTAGTTTTAGTTTTGTCGTAAGCGCTGATTGTTATTTCAGATGATAGTGGAGAGTATGTGGTGTAACCAGTAACGACATCTTTTTCAGTAGTGGTGTATGTAGATAAACCAGTAGTGTAGGTAGAACCAGATGAAGTCACAACAGTAGTTCCAACCTTTCCGCTTGACGATTCAGAAGTTAGTGGACAGTAGGTGGTGTATACAGTGACTTCACCGTTCTCTGTAGTAGTATAAGTAGTTAAACCAGTAGTGTAACTAGAACCTAATGATGAGAAAACAATAGTTGAAATTTCTGGAGATGTGGTGGTTGCTGCAAGTTCAGTGAAAGTAGTAACAACAGTTTCAGAGCCACTTAATGTAGTGGTGTATGAGCTCAGAACATAAGCTGGGCTACCGCCCTTTGAGGTGACAACACCAGTTTTAGGTGCATATGATGATGCAGTCAATGGGCAGTAAGTGGTGATAACAGTAACTTCACCAGAGATTGTAGTAGTATAGGAGGAAACCAGTTCTGTGGTGGTGTAAGTTGAACATTTGTCTTCAGTACAGGTAATCACTTCAGTGGTGGTAGTTGGTAAATCAGCAATGTCAGAAGTGGATGTGATTGGACAATAAGTAGTGACAACAGTAACTTCACCTGAAATTGTAGTAGTATAAGAAGAAACTAGCTCTTCAGTTGTATAAGTTGAACAAACGCCTTCCGAACAACTAGTTATAACTTCAGTTGTAGTGTATGGAGTGCTGACTGAACTGGTCGCTGAATCATCAGTTATTGGACAGTAGGTAGTAACAACAGTAACTTCTCCTGAGATGGTTGTTGTGTAGGATGAAACCAATCCAGTGGTAGTGTAAGTAGAACATGCATTGTCAGAGCAAGTTGTAATAACTTCAGTGGTTGTGGATAATTCATCACTAGTTAGTGGAACATAAGTTGTAACAACAGTAACTTCACCGGAGATTGTGGTAGTGTAAGATGAAACTAGTTCTTCGGTTGTGTAAGTTGAGCAAATACCGTCAGAACATGTAGTGACAACTTCAGTAGTTGTGTACGGAGCTGCAGTCAAAGTGGTTGTTGAATCGTCGGTTAATGGGATATAAGTTGTAACAACAGTAACTTCACCGGAGATTGTGGTAGTGTAAGATGAGACTAATTCTTCGGTTGTGTAAGTTGAGCAAATACCGTCAGAACATGTAGTGACAACTTCAGTAGTTGTGTACGGAGCTGCAGTCAAAGTGGTTGTTGAATCGTCGGTTAATGGGATATAAGTTGTAACAACAGTAACTTCACCGGAGATTGTGGTAGTGTAAGATGAGACTAATTCTTCGGTTGTGTAAGTTGAGCAAATACCGTCAGAACATGTAGTGACAACTTCAGTAGTTGTGTACGGAGCTGCAGTCAAAGTGGTTGTTGAATCGTCGGTTAATGGGATATAGGTTGTAACAACAGTAACTTCACCGGAGATTGTGGTAGTGTAGGAAGAAACTAATTCTTCAGTTGAGTAAGTAGAACAAATGCCACTGTTACAACTTGTGGTAGCTTGAGTTGTAGCATAAACATAATCTGGGTTAGTGACAGTGTCTGATAAGTAGTAAACGAGTTCTTCTCTCTTAACCTTTGAGTCAACATCTGTTGTAGTTAAGTAGAGAGCAAAACTAGCACTATAACTGCTTAAAGATAATTGTACACTTGTTGAAATAACAAATTTCAAGAGCGCATCAGAAGTAAAACCATCAAAAGTTAAACTAACATCCGTGGATGTTGACTCATCAGTCAATCCTTTAGTAGCTTCCGAGAATAATGCTAAAGAACCTGTGTAAGCTTTAACAGAACCAAAGTGAAATCCAATCGGAGAATCCAAAGACATCAATTCAATGCTGGATAAATCGTAAGCAAACTGAGGAATAAAAATTGACCATTCAGGAGAGCCGTTAGTCCAATCACCTTCAATGTATGGAATAGATGATGCAGATGGAGTTAAAGTAGCAGCAGATAAAGATTCAGACGTAGGCAATGGCCTCACTGTAGTGGCAGTTGATATAAAACCATCATCTCCTATTGTTTCATATGTTGCAACTAATTCAGTGGTGGTAGCCAAAGAACAAGAACTTAACGAGTAGTCACAGTCTTGGTAAACCGATGTTGTAGTTATAAATGAGAAGTCTGTTGTGGTTGAATCCAAAGATTCAGTATCAACTGGAGTTGTATAGTAATCTTCGTATTGATCTGAGTCAGATAGATATATAGTAACTTGAGAAGTTGTTGTGATTGTTATATCTGTTGTACATGATGAAGATAAAAATGAGGATGATGTTGCAATCGAGGAGGAGTTCCAGTATATTTGGGAATAATCGTAAGCTTGAACCACTGATAATGTGGTGAATAGTCCTGTTAAAATAGATTGACTTAACTTCATTTCTGATAAATCAACAAAATATTATCGTGAGTTGTAACAAGTTTTTATAAAAGTATATCGTAAATAAAGGAGAGAGGAAACAAAAAAAAAGTAAAAAAAAGTGCAAAGACTTGGTAAAAGCAGAGAGTGGGAATAATTCAGACTTATATATGATCTGCAGTTTTGACTAGTCCAAATACTTTGATACAAACAATAAACTGCTTTAGCCATCTCCATATTGTCATATTGAGTAGATCACGGTAAGCAAATATAAAACCAGTTCCAAACGGTCATAAATGACAAAAAATGAGAAAAATATAAAGATGGCTGGTCTATTCACCACTGTGCGGCTCACCTTTTGACGCATTGAAAAATATGAGCAGTCGAGAGTGTTTGGTTGTAGTTTCGAATGTGTCTGTTAGTTTCCACTGCCTATGTACTTCTTATGTTGTATTGCCTCTAAACTGGTGTTAAAACTATATTTTATATATGGCATCAAAGTGAAATTAGGCAGGAGATATATATACACGTTTCTAAACAGTAGAAAGATCCTGTTACGACGTGACTGATCTTTGTTTTCAATCAAAATAAACGCAAAAACGCGGGAAAGGAGGATGGTTTTTTAAAAAGTAGCGTGTGCTTATTATTAATTATGCTTAAAGCCTTGGCCAAGTATGAGAAGTATTTATTGTGTGCGTATAGATTGATCATACAAGGCAAACAAACATGCTATTAGACTAAAATTGCAACTAATCCAAGATCCTGATCCAACAATGATCTAACATTATCTTTATTATTATACTAAGCTCTAAATTACACCTCTAGTTTCCATTCATGATATGTGGAGACAAAAGCAATAAATGCAAGTTATGGAGCTTTGAACATCACAAAAATCCTATATCAATAAGTTTTACAATTTATAGTTTATTAATTTAATGATATATGTGTATTTATCAATTCAAGAAATGCAAAACGTAAATGTTTATGAACAACTGTTACAGAATAGGTATAAATCAGTGCAAATGTGATTTGTTACTTTATATTATATGGTCCAGTATAATTAAACCTCAGGTCAGTTTCAGCTTGATAACTAGCTATGAATACAGTTCATTTTCAAAACTTTTCCTAAATTTTTGATTATTTATTTAAAAATATAAATTGTACGATATAATATGAAGTAGATTGATATTGAGATTAAACTTGAATATTGGAAACCATATATTAAGATACCTTAACAAGAAAAATACAATTGGCGAGCAATCTTATACTGGTTCGCGTTTCAGAACTAATAGCATCTCTATTGTTCCGGCATTTGAACGAATTATTTACCAATTTCCATATAAAGTAGTTTTTTCTGGAATCGTGCATCAACATCCCAATTTAAATTAGCTGCAGCATCATTCGAGCATCCAGGTCAATTGATTATCAATCAGTTAATCCGGGTTTCAAATTATAAATAGAATGGTCGATTTTCGCAAACTCCAAAAGAGTATTTTGTGGTCTATGATTAGTTGTATTTATCAACATGTACATCTACGTAAACCATACAATTAAGACATACAACAGTGGCACGATAAAAATGTAGCTTGTTTCTTTTTTTTAGTTTAAGGTACTTTATAATTTACCTACAGCGTTTATTTGTGTGATCATGACATCACATTTTCACTTGAAAAGGGTTGCAACAAGGACTTGTCAAATACGCACTAAAAAAGTAACATCCAATGTTTACTATACAGAAATAATCCTTAGAGTTCTAATTAATTAAACATGTTGTATTCAGTCTATAATGCCGTTATATAAACACCATAAATATGTATAGTTTTATATTTTGCAAGACCTTCATAAAGTATTTTCTTTCTTCTTATCTTGCAAAAATATCATCTTCAAATTCTTCTTCTTCGAATGACTCATCATCGTATCCACTGTCATCGTCGTCACTATCCTCTTCACCATCGTCAACATGATCATCACCATCATCACTGTACAAAACATCTTCATCATCTTCATCATCATCCATTCCTCCCAAAGATAAATTCACCAACGTCTCACCCTTTAGGTTAACATTACTTCCAACTATATAAGTACCTTCAACGTTACAGTTAACCAACTTTGCTTTGCTCTCAATCCTAGCACCGTTACCGATGATACAGTTTTCCAAATGAACATCATCTTCAACTATAACGTTGTCTAACAAGACACAAGCGGTTATTCTACATTTCTTACCCAGTCTACAGTTATTACCAATAACTGATCTTTTAACAGATGTCTTATCGCCTAAGGTTGTTAAATCACCAACTATCGAGTCAGCACCCACTGTGGCCGCATTTTTGTTATCTTTTGTTGCTGTTCCTGAAGAAGAAGATTTACCCGATAATTCTCTTGCCTTCAATTTCAAAAAATAACGGTTAGCTTCCATGTAAACAGGTAGATTGTTACATCTTGCAAAGGTAGATTGCTTGGGTAATATGAACAAACCAATTGTTTCTTTAATCGATGAATGTTTCCAAGATCTTCTTGCCAGATCTCTTTTCAATTTGGTTGCTGATTTTGAATATGATAAGAATGTGCTATCCTTTTCGTTTGATATAACATCAAACATCGCTTCAGTACCAAAGAATATAAATGAATCTAGTAATTTGGTGGAAACTTGCGTATTTGGGTATCTCCATAACAATTGAGTTCTAACTTTCAAAAATTTTGACAGTTCAACAGATGACTTGGAGTATAAATCTAATAAGACATTATCCCCATTTTTAGTCTCAGCATAAACAGTATAACTTGTCTTTAAAGATTTATTAGTATCGATGTTTTCAAAAATATTGTCGTAACAGATACTTAACCCCAAGTTCAAATCATCTTGTCCTCTATAAACTTCAATTAAAACCTGTGGTGGAATATCAGTAATAAAATCACATGGAAGGACCACAAATTTACTAGTATTTTTGAAAATTGTGTCTTTGAACTGTTGTAACATTGAACCAGTTGAGTTTAGATCTGATCCTAGACACTGAATTTTGGAAGAGTTGATTAATTCTGGGTCTCTATTCAGTTTATAACTGTCAACAAATTTCGAGATTTGGGGATAAGTTGCATTATCCATCAATATAGAAATGTTCTTAAAAGGAGCTTGATCACACCATTCTAAAACATATTGAATCATTGGTTTGTTGGCAACCGGTAGTAAGGCCTTTGGAATACCTGATTCTTTTACAGCAGATATTGGCGATAAGGTGGCACCTTTACCACAAAAAATAACAGCATGAAACTCCATACTGAAATTGTCGGTTTGGTTGTTGTTATATATTTATATATACAAGTTGAATAGTCCTTATTAAAAGCTATAAACACCCCCAATTCACCATTTTACATACACACACAGTGTTACTCATCTCTATATTGGAAAAAAAAAAGATTCAGAAAAACCAAAGCCAGTGAGTGCCAAACATAGGAATAGGATGAGAGTGGAAAAAGGGCTGCGTAACCAGAAAAGAGAAAGAGAGAGATGGGAATCGATTTACAGTAGATTTGCCACTCAATTGATCAATAGGACAAAGATTTGTTAAAGTGTGTATAAGCTTTTCTCTCTTGATGGTTTCCATCTCTTTGGTCCAATTCAGCCATTGAATACCATTACACATAATAAATACATCTACAATGAGTGAAGAAAACGATCCTTTATTAGCAGCTTTAAACGAAGACCAACCTGCAACTGGAGGTACCACTAACAATGAACCAGTTGATGAAGAAAGAGAAAGAGCGTTAACTTCATTGAAAAACAAATTAATAGAACATAGTCAATGGGAATCAAGATTACGGGAACTAAGATTGAGTATACGAGACTTGGATAAAGATTTCAACAAGACTGAAGATGATATCAAGGCATTACAATCAATTGGTCAAATAATTGGTGAAATTTTAAAGCAATTGGATGAAGAAAGATTTATTGTCAAAGCTTCTTCGGGTCCAAGATATATAGTTGGCTGTAGATCAACAATAAAGAGAGAAAAATTGAAAAAAGGTGTTAGAGTTGCATTAGATATGACAACTTTGACTATAATGAGAATCTTACCAAGAGAAGTTGATCCATTAGTTTACAACATGACCAGTTTCGAGCCTGGCGAAATTTCATTTGGTGGTATTGGTGGTTTGAACGAACAAGTGAGAGAATTAAGAGAAGTTATCGAATTACCATTGAAGAATCCGGAATTATTCATTAGAGTTGGTATCAAGCCACCAAAGGGCGTCCTACTTTACGGACCACCAGGTACTGGTAAAACTTTATTAGCTAAAGCTGTTGCAGCTACAATTGGAGCCAATTTTATATTTTCACCAGCTTCAGCTATTGTTGATAAATATATTGGTGAATCTGCAAGATTAGTTAGAGAAATGTTTGCATATGCTAAAGAACATGAACCATGTATTATATTTATGGATGAAATTGATGCCATTGGTGGACGTAGATTCAGTGAGGGTACATCTGCTGATCGTGAAATTCAAAGAACTTTAATGGAATTGTTGAATCAAATGGATGGATTTGATAATTTGGGTCAAACGAAGGTTATTATGGCCACTAATAGACCAGATACACTAGATCCTGCTTTATTGAGAGCTGGTAGATTGGATAGAAAGATTGAAATTCCATTACCAAATGAAAATGGTAGATTAGAAATTTTCAAGATTCACACAGCACATATCCAGAAACAAGGTGAGTTTGATTTCGAAGCTGTTGTTAAAATGAGTGATGGATTTAATGGTGCCGATATCAGAAATGTTGTTACTGAAGCCGGTTTCTTTGCCATTAGAGAAGATAGAGATTTCATCATTCAAAGTGATATGATGAAGGCTGTTAGAAAGATGGTTGATAATAAGAAGTTAGAAGGTAAGCTGGATTATGAAAAGTTATAATGAAGATATACTATGTAATATACTAATAACAATTGAAATCTCCCCAACCCAAACAATACCTTCCCGCTCCCCCCTTTTCCCTTAATAGATGGATACATTACAATACTTTATTCTAGTGATTCAAAACTTAAAATCTTTAGTAATATATTTTAAAAAGAAGAAGAGTATATAAAACAAAGAAGCTTGTTCTTTTATTTTATGTATATACATATTTTTTTTTATTTACATGATTTGGCCCCAATTAAAACAATTTTCTTTATTTCTGATATAATCACTTTTGATCAAAACAAAGAAAAGGAAAATTACCAAATTTTGTTACCATTTTTATGTTTATTAGTTTTCCCCTTATTTTTCTTATCTAGCTTTCTCTTAATATTGTTATCAATTTGCGCAGCTTTGTTAGTTTCGATCAAAGTTTTCTTTGAAAGTTCCTTCAACTTTTTCTTGTTTTCAAAAGTGGCTGAATCGTTTCTTTCGATATATTCCTTGAAGTTTGGATCAGTTATACTGTTCAAATGGTTGGCAACCTTATCACCAATAAATTGCATAACATCAACAGGCATTTCACTGATTTGACTTTCTCTAATACTGGCTCTTTCTTTAAACATCTCCTTCTTGGTTTCACTGTATGGCATCTTGACACCAGATAATTTGTTGATGTCACCTTTGGTTAACAGTTTCTTATTCCACTTGTAAGCTCTCTTCATTGTTGGATCTCTTAAAGTTGCAATACTGAAACCTGTTGGAGTGTCAAGGCTGACTATTGAGTCGGTGTAGTGGGTTCTTAATTCACTGATGTTGGCAGATGTAGAGAATTCATCGTCTTGGGAAGGTTCTGGTCTTGGCCATGGGATTATTATGTGTTCGTTGTATTTGATTCTTCTATATGGCATCATTTTCTTGTAATCTTGATCGTAGTAGTAACCTTTAAAGACTAATTTATCAGCAGCAATGTTACGTTCGGTACCATCTTCTTCAAGAACGGTACCCACAACTTTAACGTCCATTGGGTGAACGGATTTTGGATAGTCAATGACATGAGAATCTTGCTTAGGTTGCCAGAAAGATTTTGGAACAACAATTTTTCTAGTTTCAGATTGTTCTAAAAAGAGTCTATTTGTTGATTCTTGTAAAGCAACAACTTTTGTTATTGAACCTTTGTATTTCCCTTTTGTGATTAAAACTTTGTCACCAACTTGAACCGTCCATTGTTGAGGTTTGGTGAATCTTTTTGATTTTTCAACCTCTCTTGAATCAGGACGTAAAGCTGGCAATTGTGACTTTATTGACATTTGTTCAAACATTCTTTGGATACCAATTGGGAAACGATCGATGTTTGCACCATATCTTTTACTTAAATGTCTTAGAGATGACATGTTGTGTAGATGTGTATAAGGATAAGGATATGTTGCTTGATGGAAATGTAAGTGTAGGTTTTGATTGTAGATGTGTATGTAACTGGTGTAATAAAAAAAAAACAGTAAAAAGAAAGCTAAAAACGATAATAGTAGATCAAAAAGAGGAATATATATATGTATATTCCAATAAATACTTCATCAACATAGAGTTCACCAAACTCACTCACTCAAACCACTCACTCATACTCTTTTCCCTCTCTCTCTGCTTCCTTGACTTAAAAAATCCAAAAATTTTTCAATTGGACAAATTGAAAAACAAATGGCGTGGATCAATTAATTTTAAACTTTTGGTAGAAGGGTGTAGAGATGTATTTTACAATCACGGAAAGAAAAAAAATACAAAATTTGACACAATTTATGACATAAGCATTGCCATAATCTGCTTTTTAATTTATTATTTTTTAAATCATCCCATTCCAATTATCACATGCTTGTTTTTTTTCTTTTTGTTCTTTATTCCTATTGTAGTGGTTAAAAATAAAGATAAAAACATTTAATGTGGCATAATAATAATTTAAATAAGCAATAATTGATTTTCATCTATATATATATATTTATAAAAAAGATCAGCTTAAACTCTGCTCTCCCTACTCATTTTTAATTTGTCCGAATTTTATTCTTTTCTCCTTTTCTTACAATTTCTTCCTCTTCTTCTTCCTCTTCTTCTTCTTCTTCTTCTTCATATTAATCAAATTTAAACTTTGTGCTTTATTTTCTTGCTATATTTGTCAATCAACTTCTTCTCCTTACCACTAACCACTACAAAACAAGAAAAATGACTTCTGAAACTCTTGATAAGCTATCCTTATCAACTTCAAAACTATCCACCTCTTCTTATACTCATCTAAGGGCTTATCCATTAATATCTGATATAAATGCATATGCTTTACAATTTAGATTAGTTGCTTTATTAAATTCATACACAAATTTGATAATTTCCAACTTATTCAATTTATTAAACAACTGTCCATTATTCATAATTAATACTTTGAACTATTTAGATTCAAATGTTGATAGTTTTTTGAATTTTGTTGATAAGAGATTCCCAGTTTTAACTTCAATTACAATTGATGATTTGTTTAAGATTGCCACAAACTATTACAATTCTTTTGTTAACTATTCAGTCAAGACTTATGATGATTACACATCAAGTTTGAGAATCTATTTAAACAATAGGTTTAAATTCATCATTGATTACTATAAGTACGTCTTATCAGTCACCAAACCTTATTTTGATACTGTTTCAAGTTATCCACAACACGTTTCAACTTTATACACCAACGAGAAATCTTCTGGTTCTTCAACTTCTTTGGCAATTGCTAAAACTTCAAGAAGATTATCAAACGAAGTTTTAGATGCAACAATCAAACCAACATACGAAAATAGAATCAAGCCAACCGTCAATAAGATTTTCGATAATGCTAAAAATTCTGTTAATGGTGTTGCTGACATACTAGACAACAATGTTGAAAAAATTGGTGAAGATGTCGAAGTTGTTCTTAATCAAGTTATTGAAACTGTTACAGATGTTGCAGATGGTGCACCAGCAAACGGGTCTTTATAAATTTGACTGACCCCTTTTGCCCTTTCGCCTTCCCATCGATCCATCATTATTAGTTGTTTTACTTTACATCAATTAACATTACCATTACAATTACTACAATTTTAATGAAAATACTCTTACTCACTCCTCCTTTATTCATTAGTTTACTTGCAAATTGAATTGTCTCAATTATTCTTTATCTCATTCATTTGTTTTCTTTTGTCAGTGCTTATTCCTTTTTTTTATCATTTAATTTAACTGTCGTTCTTATTACTTTCATCGCAAAAACAATGTTACTATTTAAATTATATGTACTTATATATAATTACTTTATGGTTTTCTTTACTTTTTTTTTCAATTTTATGATTTTAATACATTCCATTTTCTCTTGTTACTTATTATTAATCTAATCAAATATCCTTTAGTTGTGATTGGATGAAAGTGTTACTGTTATTTCCCAGGAAATTTTGAAAGCACGTAAAAATTATCAATCAACTGATGGTTGAAACATAGTTGTATTAAAATTGATACGGGATACAGGAGAGGGGGAGAGGGGTGAGGGTGAACATAAAGATTTTATATGGCAAGATGTGGTTGCTACTCATATTTAAACAAACACACACACGCACCCCATCCTTATATTTGTATTGTATTATTATACTGTGTACCTTATAGGAACTAGAACGAACAAAATCAAATCAACAGTAAAGAAATAAACTCGAAAGGAATGTAAGTAATATATATGAAACAAACAAGATGTGGTAAAATAAACTAAGCAAGGAGCATGAGTCACTCGGTCTTGTCAGTCAGCCAGACAAAGTTAACTGTTTAGCTAGCAAACAACCCACGGCGGTCACATTAATACCTTACCTTTATAACATGTAAAAAGAATTAGAGAGAAAGGGAGCAATTAAAGTTTAATTCTAACTAGTACTTATTATTTTATTTATACTTGCTACCTCCTGTGTTTGCTTGATTGACAAAGCAAAAGATCTTTACAGTGTTCTGTTTTTTTATTCTGTGTGTAAAGTACGGACGTTAGGGCCACCAATCATCTTTCAGAATTGAGGTTCCCTCTTTTTTTTTTATGAGTTTCATGTATGTACCGTATACACCAGTTATTCGTTATTCATTAACAAAAAGGGCAGTATGGTACATACATCTTTTTAACGCTTCATACATCCAAACGCTCAATGTGTTGTATATATTTTACATATACATATTTACTAACACGTAGTATATAATAAGAAAATGTTTGAAAGAGTTGGTTGGCTAGTTAGTTAATTGATTGGGGTGTAAATTCATTATTGATCTGCGATTAATTGAGCATTGACAAGAACTAACTGGGAATCACTAGTAGCAACAATAAACTTCTTATCTGTGTATGTTATGTGTACGACACACGTGATTGATTGAAAGCTTGAAACCTCCATAGTAAATAACAAAATAAACAACTTTTGAATATTCTTGTTTCATAACCCTCGGTATTCATGAAAGTTAACCGCCAACACGAAAAAAAAGAGCACAAAAACACACAGGTCTCTTAATTTAGCGTGTGCGGATATAAGTAAAATATACTTTCTAATTACACACACGTCCTTTTTTACTTCTATTGTTTGCTGTTTTTATATCATAACACCAAAAAGGGGAAAAAAAAGAGATACCCACATAATATTAGATAATATAAGACACTGCCCAATTAAATAGTACATTATACACATCATATATATGTCTATACGTTTTATATAATGTGTGATCAGCTCTTCTCCCCCGTACAAGGGATATGGTTTATATTCTTATATTAATAGAAGAATAGATTGGTCCAGCCCCAAACCAGCTGGCTGGTTATCACATCAATCGATCCCACGCCATCTCCTTTGTGTATGCTTAATTTCTTAACAGCTGCCATGTCGTGTAAATCTTTAAATAGTAAAATAAATTTAGTAATAAAGCAGCATACACCCTTACCCTCCTACAAATTAATAATGGTTTATCTACATATCCATACCCATACCCATACCCATACCCATAGATAAGGTTTACTTCGTATCGGTCTGAAAAACCGTTTTTTTTCTTTAATTTTGTCACCATTCCTATTTTCAGATCTAATTCTCTTCCAAAATAAACACCATAAGGGTGTTCCGGATCATTTTAACCTCACCCTTTTTTGAATTGTAATGGTTTTAGTGATGAGTTTTTATTTTTATTTTTTTGATTCACTTAACAAAAATACTAATAGTATATATATCTTATATATTTCCGCTTTTCATTTATGGCATAGTGAAACTTCCATTCAAAATGTATCTAATTACAAAAATTGACAAGTAAATTAAGGGAGTTTGTATAGCAATCTAACAGGCTTGTTAAATCTTCACTTTTTCAAAATTCTTCTATAAAGAAACTCCAAGGAGGATTTTTCAAGGTGGTTCCGATATTGACTGATTTAGCATACCTTCAATAATTTAATTTCAATCACATTAGTAGCCTCGCAGGAGTCAAAAACATCCAAGCATCCAAGTTTAATTAATATAACAACCCCATCAATCAAAAAGGATAACAAGAAGTTATTACCACAATTATAACACACAGAGCGAGTTTGGGACACTTTAGTAGCTGTAAAAAAAACACAATGCAAGATCGTCCTAAAGAAAGCAAGGCAGTATGCGTGGAATGACAACCCTTACCTATCTATTCTTAGGAGCTTTGCTTGTCTGTCGGTCTGTCAAGGCTGTGTGTCTTTTTTTAGGGAAAAAAACTCCTGTGCTTAGCCCAAAACTGAAGATAGGTTTCTCGCACTCACTCACTGGGGAGATGGCCTGCCCGCTTTTGGTTGGTGGTGGGTGCTGATTGGGGTAAAAACGAAATAATAATTTCCTCCGCAATGCAACAAATAGTGCCTCATAGAAAAAATGGCAAACATGGAAGCTTTTTCTTACAGCCTTCCTTGATCCGCACTGTGAGTGTGTGTGCGTGTCTGGGGTGCGGAGATCGAGACGTTTGTTGTTTATTCCAAAATACTTGGATGAGAAGTACTTTTAGCATCTCTTTTATTCGAGATTCAGCAAAATCATGCATTTTCTCTACTAGCTTCAAAAGTAAAAAAATATGTAGGAGAATTAAAAGGAGATAACCAATGAATGTGATTTTTTTAAGAAATGCTGCTGCTCGAAAAGAATGTTGAAGCAAAACAAACTCAGATTTGTGCTAAGTTAAAACGGTGTCGACAATAAGATGAGTTTGAATCAAGGATGTGTGTTTTCTTTTTTAAAT
Organism: Ogataea trehalophila; assembly: GCA_003707645.2. Classification (NCBI taxonomy): domain Eukaryota; kingdom Fungi; phylum Ascomycota; class Pichiomycetes; order Pichiales; family Pichiaceae; genus Ogataea; species Ogataea trehalophila. The sequence continues at coordinate 25,950 of PPKI02000006.1, forward strand.
TTGATGTATTATTCATGCATTAATAAATATATCAATAGAGATCTGGGAGTTTCACTCAAGCATACCTGATACTTTCAACTGCTGGGTTTTGATATGTTTCCCCAGTTATAACTTTAAATCAGGATACTTTCTGATCTTTCAAATCAGATCGATCAGTCATGATTTGGTCACACCTCAGGTGTGTAATCTATTATTTACTAATCACTATTTTTAGTATTCATTGATGAATAAGTAAATAAATAGAAAAAGAAACATTAAATCTTTCCTTAGTTTCCAGTGGCATGCTGACTAAAATACAATCGAACCACCAGAACCACCAGAATGTACAACGATCCATAAGTATGAGGAGTCAAGTAAAAGGCTCTGCAATCAACATTCTAATTGTTGTTACACACGGTTGACGATGTGTCACGATTAGTAAGTAAACCAACGTCACAGTAAGAAGCAAACTATCATTTCGTGAGTCTGGATCCTGTGTCTATCCTTCCTCCCCCACACAAATACCAAGAGGCGAGGGATGAACAACGTCGTAATTAATAAAAACATAGCATGTTTTTTCACTTTGCTTGCTGTAACTAGTCCCTTTTTGTTCCAAAAATGATTCCGTCACCTTTAAATGATATATTATTAAGAAAGTAGCAATCCTTATCCCACCAATGATTATTTTATCGCCGCATCAAGTTCTATATTTAGTTCAACAAGCACAAAGCACACATACGGCTTTTGAAGATTTCAAAACCCCCACAGCCCTCTCACTCGGTCAACCATTTTTAGTCCGAATTTAGGTATAAACAGTTGCAACTGTGTGTGTATTCCAGCAAGTAGACGCACACCGTCACACAAAACTTGAAGGGCAATGGAGGGTAGATTCCCCGTTGGGCTTGAATCACATCACACACATACACAGACAGCGTTCTAAAAAAAGAAACGTGCCCTTATTTTCGTTGCTATATACTGAAAAAAAGAAAAAAAATAAAAATGCTGCGTAATTTCCATACAGTGGTGCAGAATTGCTTACCACAACTAGTGTCCGCGTTTATTTAGTTCTATGCATATAAATTGTTATTCTACCGCCAGCAGTCACAATAGCGCACTCTCGTCTATGCATTACAAATCTGATGTACATTACATTTCTCCAAAGGCGCAAGCGTCTTGATATAAATACAAACAAGATCCTCATTTTTTACCAATAAATAACTCTTTCGAAACTTTTTATGTTTTGAAGTATTATAATACTGATAGATGTACGACAAGAATATAAAAATTTCGTAACAACAACAAAAAAAAAATCACCACCACTACCACCACCAAAAACCATTAGCATCTTATAGCTTTCATCACCATTGAAATTGTTTTTTTTTTTCTTTTTTTTTTCTTTCGATTCAAACTGAATTGCTATAATCGGCTATGATGTGCATTAGAAAAAACCATAACCACCATTCAAATGACTTATCAAGTTACCAAAATTACAAGCAAAATCAACCTAAGAACCTTGCTAGCCCTTTAATACAACAAAGCGCTCACCAAGAAGAGGATCACGAACATGAAAATGAACGAGAACAAGAACAAGAACAGAAACGCCAAAAGGTGCACTTACCAGGTGTCGATAAGTTGTTTCCTGAATTCAAGAAGAGTTCCAATTCATCTCCAAGTGATTCTGAAAGTTCATTGGTGCAAAGCCAAAATATAAATATACAACCAGTCTCTCCATCTTCTGGGAATTTACCCATAAACACAAATATTGTTCATCCACAACCATTTCAACAACAGTTATTTCCTGTTCAAATGTCTCAATATGGAAACATATTAAACACATCTCCAACGCCACTACCAATTTCTCTATCACCACAACCACCTTCATACCGGCAACGCCCATACCAACAGCCACAATATCAATCGCAACACCAATATTTTCCTTCTCCTAAGTCCCCAGGCTTACATTCACCGTCAGTTTCATCCACTTCCTCATCATCTTACTCAACAAACAGTGCTGGCTTACAATCGGTGAATGTTTTAGAATGTCCAGACAACAGGTTCAAATGTGATCAATGTCCTAAATCATACACAAGAAAGCATAACTTAATCTCACATAAGCTATCAGTGCATGTACATGAAAAGTTATTTAAATGTCCTGAGTGCTCAGTTAAATTCAGTAGATCCTCTGATTTATCAAGACACTCAAAAGAACAACATTCATCATGCATCAAGCCATTTATCTGCGGTGGTGTTAATATGAAAGATGGAACCAAATGGGGTTGTGGTAAGAGATTCTACAGAAAAGATCAATTGAAAAGTCATTTAAATACAAACAAAGCAGAAAGCCGATGCCTAACACAAGTTGAAGGCCAAATACGCCGTAGTCCTGGTGGGACAGTTATAACTTCAAGCTCAGTGCACAACGGTAATGAAGAATCCAACGAAGCGGCATGTGACGGTACTATGAATTTCCCAGTTGTTTATGAGATTCCAAAATACGACTAATTGCAATATCGGACTGCTTGTACTGACTGGACAAATGCTTTGACTTGTGCTTTGTTGATCAATACTCAATTCAAAAAATTATACTTTTTTTTTCTTTCATTTATGACTTTGTTTCATACTATTTTACTCTTCCTTTACCTCTATGGGTTAATATTTTTTTCCCGGATTAAATTTTTTTTAAGTCTACTACTCTTTTAATCTTACCTCCTTTAATTCATTATTGTTTTTTGTCTCTTCTCAAATTATTTATGGCTACATTCACGTTCATTCCCTTATATATGTCATACTCTTACGCTCCTTTTCTTATATATGTTATACTCAAATTTGTTTTTATAGTTAGATACTTTTACTAATATGACCCTTTTAATATTTTAATCTCTTTTATTTAAAATTCTCTCAAATTATAAAATACACCCATATCATTTTTTTTCCAAAAGTGGGAAGAATGAAACCCTTAAAGTGAGCGTTTGAAATTCAGAACGGTTTTTTGCATTTTTTTTTACCTAAACAGAAAAGAAAAACATAGAACATTCTCCATCTTATATAGATATACTTCACCATACTTTACCAAATGGCCAGCCAATTTGAAGTTGCATCTGAATATCAACGTCCATTTCTTCAGCCCATTGTTCTACAGTGTTGATATTCCTCAAAAATGGTATACCAAGTAAACATAAGTCACATTCGCCATCTTCAATCATTTTGCTTGCTTGCTGAGGAGTAGAGATATCACCGACAGCAGCAACCAATGCAGTGCTACCAACTTTGGCCTTGACCTGTCGAGCCATTTCCAATTGTGAAATGATTGGAGGTTGTGATGTACAGTTTCCACCAGATGAGAGATCAATCAAATCAACACCGTTCTCCACTAAAACTGGAGCATATTTTAGTGTATCCTCTAATCTCCAAGAATTTGGATTTAATTCATCATTATCAGATCCATTAATTCTGAAGAACACTGGGAATTCTTTCTTGCTGTCAGTCTTGAAAGCTTTAATTCTTTTCAAAATTTCGAAGTTGAATCTAATTCTATTTTCAAATGAACCACCAAATTCATCAGTTCTTTTGTTGATCAACGGCGATAATAGTTGTGAACACAAATAACCATGTGCAGAATGAATTTCAACAAAATCGAATCCACATTCACCAATAGCTCGTTCAACAGCTCTACCAAAGTTATCAGCAACCTGATAAAGTTGCTTGGTACTGTAAACTTTAGCATGATCAAAATTTTCATCCTTGGAAATACCCCAAACGTTGTCTAAATTACCGCCTTGGGCAGAAGTAGCTTTATGGTCATAAGCAGCCATACCGTAATACAATGGAAGAGTGGAACCTTTCATACCGGAATGGCTCAATTGAACGCCAATGACCTTACCTTGAGAGTGAATCCATTGAACAATTTCTTTCAATTTTAAAACTTGGTCATCTGTGTAAATACCGAGACAGTTTGGAGTAATACGTCCTGCTTCTTGAACCGCAACAGACTCCATAATTATCAAACCTGGACCTCTTGCAGCTAGCCCCCCATAATGAATCATGTGGAACGGGGTAGCTTTTCCTTCATCCGCAGAGTACATACACATTGGACTGACACCAATTCTATTAGGAACGGTTATGTTGTTGATTTTCAAAGGTGTAAATAAACTTGGTGGATTGTCTGTTGTGGATCTCACGGATCCAATGACACCTGGTTGTTTAGGGGTGAAATATGGAACACCTTCAGCAGCATCGTTTGTAACTGTTTCGAAGTCAACTTTTGTCATATTTGCTCTATATGCCACCTTATTATATGAATTCTTTTTGGCTGAATTGATTCAAAAAGTATACAGCATTGAAAAGCAAACAGAACCAGTAGTTATATGTAATGGGTAAGTGGATTATAAACCTTAAAGGGTCTTTTGTCAAAGAATAGATATGTCACCTGAGACGTTTATTTAATTACCGTTTACATAAATAATAATAAACACCTCGAACCACTAAATATTAAAGTCACAAACGCCGCAACCTGCACGCTTATTTAACTCCGTTTACATTCTTTTCTTGGTTTGCTCCATAAAAGAAGGAGAACATTCCTTTTTCTGAGACTCGAGTTCTTTTTTTAGTTTGCTCATGTTTTAGTCTATATAACATGTATACAATAAAAAAACTTCAAATTAGCATGATTCACCAAACTTTCTCAAATGGCCAGCCAATTTGAAGTTGCATCTGAATATCCACACCCAGTTCGTCAGCCCATTGCTCAACCAAATTTGGTGTTTTCAAAAATTGCTTACCAACTAAACAAATATCACATTCACCATTCTCAATCATTTCATTAGCTTGCTGTGGAGTAACAATGCCACCAACTGCAGCAACTAATAATGTGTTACCAACTTTAGCTTTAACTTGCCTAGCAAGTTCTGAATGAGGAATGATTGGTGCTTGGGATCTACAGTTACCCCCAGAAGAAATATCAATGATATCAACACCATTGTTAGCTAAAATAGGGGCAAATCTAAGAGTGTCTTCTAATCTCCAAGAGTTTGGATTTGATTCATCGTTATCAGAAGCACTAATTCTCAATGACACCGGAAACTCTTTTTTTGTTTTAGCCTTGAATGCATTAATTCTCTTCAGAATTTCTAAATCAAATCTAATTCTATTCTCAAACGAACCGCCAAATTCATCAGTTCTTTTATTGATCAACGGAGATAATAATTGTGAACACAAATAACCATGTGCAGAATGAATTTCAACAAAATCGAATCCACATTCACCAATAGCTCGTTCAACAGCTCTACCAAAGTTATCAGCAACCTGATAAAGTTGTTCGGTAGTGTAAACTTTTGCATACCTGAATTTCTCATTTTCCGAAATGCCATAAACTTTATCTGAAAATCCACCTTGGGTCGAAGTAGCTGTATGGTCATAAGCAGCAATGCCGTAATACAATGGAATAGTGGAAGCTTTCATACCGGCATGGTTTAATTGAATACCAATAATTTTACCTTGAGAATGAACCCATTGAACAATTTCCTTCAATTTCAGAACTTGTTCATCAGTATAAATACCCAAACAATTCGGGGAAATACGACCTTCCTCTTGAATACCAACAGACTCAACAACAACTAAACCAGGGCCCCTGTTCGCTAGCTCACCATAGTGGATCATGTGGAATGGAGTAGCTTTCCCTTCATCCGCAGAGTACATACACATTGGACTGACACCAATTCTATTAGGAACGGTTATGTTGTTGATTTTCAAAGGTGTAAATAAACTTGGTGGATTGTCTGTTGTGGATCTCACGGATCCAATGACACCTGGTTGTTTAGGGGTGAAATATGGAACACCTTCAGCAGCATCGTTTGTAATTGTTTCGAAGTCAATTTTTGTCATTTTTGTTTATAGAAGCATGCCATTAGACCAAGCTATATTTGATCAATGTAATTGGGAAAGTTGGGTGATATTAATATAGTTATGAAACAAGATTCAAGGGATTAGTAAGCTTGAATGAGCTGAATCAAGGTCCGGAGGGATAAGGATCTTGAATCGGGCATACATATTTAAACAGAAAGGTTAGACTGATGACTAATCAACTACAGCCACACAAAATTATATTTTAACCAGCCATATTTACATTTATAAATTAGCCACATATTAACACCAATGCCCCACAGCCGCAAAGTATGCTGACCTGAAATCGGGTTTTTTTTTGCTTTTGTCTCAAAACAGTTAATTTCAGTTACAAAAACACCATTTTAAAGTAGAACACCAAAAATAGATTCTTTGATTCCATTGATTGATTGCCTTCTTTTTCCTTTTCTATCTAGTAGAAAATCTCTCCCTTCTGTTATTTACCTTCACAATCAATCATTCATTATAATCTCTTCCAAAAGACGAGCCATATTTTTCAGATACGTAGGCTGATTTTCTCAATTTATACCCCTGGCAAGTGCTACCCGACCAGTCACCTTATATATCCACGAGACAATTGACACCCCACACTTAACTTTTATCTCATTATAAATAAAATTCAAAATACTGAAAAATTTTTATACACACTTTCACAACAGGTATAAATTCAAATAAGAAAACCAGCTATTATATTTTTTTGATACTGCAGTAAATTAAAAAATACAAAAAAATATGATAGATCCATCACTGAGACTTAGGAATGCTATCATCGAAGGGAACTTTTTTATAGTAACAAGATTGTTGAGAAGATTTTCAGATCTTATAGACAACACAGATCCCGAAAATGGTTGGTCCAGCCTACATTACGCTTCATATTACGACAGATACGAGATTTCTGAGTTTCTACTTAAACTCATCTTTGCAAGATCATTAACACAGCAGCTTCATACTTCTTCTTCATCATCCTCTTTAAGGTCATCTTCATCGGAAAACAACTATCCACCAACCTCAAGATCCTCTTCATCTTCATATACCCAAATAACATCCGAAGATGAGATCAAGCTAACTTTTGATAAAGACACAGTCATACACACTGCCTGTTCCAACAATTCCGCAAGAACGCTACCGTTGCTATTGAAATATTTCAACGTTTGTATCGATCAAAGGGGACTACATGGATACACCCCTTCACATATCTGTTGCACCAAAAACTATCCAATCTGTCTTCAAATATTGTTGGAAAATGGCGCCTACCCAAATATTCAAGACAATAACGGCAATACCCCACTACACATTTCTTTACAGTATGCATTTATCGATTGTTGTGAGCTACTGGTCAGTTACAAAGCTGATGACTCCATGATTAACCATGAAGGTTGGAAACCAATTGATCTTGTCTATTCTTACGATACACAAATGAAATACCAAGAGTTCAAATCCAAACCTTCCATTTTGTATCATCAACAGATTGCAACAACTCCAAATACTCAATACGGGGCCTTTGGAATCACAAATGGAAATTCACCACTTCAACTGAATCCAGGTTTGAACTCAAGTATAGGCCCTTTGCACAAACCTTCTTCCAATTCAATTAGCAACCAACGGCTCTTGGGAAAAACCAGTTCACCATTGCTGTCTGCAAAAGTATCGCTACCTACAATTAGACGCAGAAAGTATTCCTTGTCTTCTATGGTTTCATCTGACGATGAAAATGAAAACAATGATTATGAGTTTAGCACTTCAAACGATTTCCTTGAAAATAATTCGAACTCATCAACTACAATGTCTTCTAAAAACACAAGAACTTCATCACCAATATATGGACTGCCGTATAACAACAATTCTCAATCATCAATGAACATCAACCCTCCCAACAATAGCAGTAATTCAAGTGTTAACGGTGTTATGAACGGCACTAGTTTAAAGGGAAGAAAAAAAACACCCCCACTTGCATTATCACTTTCACCACTACCACCAGGAACACCACCAACGAAGCTGCCATCCCTTACCAATTTGACAATGGCTCCTCCACCTCTATTAACTTCCTTTGCATCTACAAATGGTACAAATCTACAACGCCAGTCTGGAGTTCTCTCCCCATTATCATCTCAAATTCCATTTACATCCTCACTAACAACCGCAAATGCCGAGGCTGTAGTTGTTGCAAACAGTAATTCATTCGCAATTCCTCCTACACCACCATCAACATCATCTACCACAGCACAATCACCAGCCTCTAAAAGATCATCCATGACCAGAAGAACCTTCAGATCCAATTCTCAATTTTCAGATCCGTCTCCAATTAAGACATCAGGTAGACATTCTTTCAGTGCTGGTTCCAGACCTTCTTTATCAGCTACGACTACGGGATCATCCGCAACAACTCCAAAAGTATTAACCCCTACTCCAACAGGTATCTCTGTCTCTTCTTCATCTTCTTCTGTGAACACCATACATTCACTCCAACATCAACATCAACCGCAGCTCACAGGAAGGGAATCATCATCATCTTTAATCTCCCAAAGTTCATCTGTCAATTCTACACCACGTCATCGCTCCTCCTTCTCATCTCATTTAGAGCAACACCCACAAACCGGAATATCGTCGTCTCAACCACAACAAACCCTGTTATTGAATCGTTCATTCTCATCGTCATCTGAAATTGGTGAAGCAACGTCTAAACTTAACGACTTCAAATTACAAAACGATAACAGAATAAAATTGGGTTTGAAGTTAACAAATAACCTAAATAACAACACACCAATTGCATTAACCAACAATAACGGCAGCAACACAGCCATCCACAGTAGAAAATCAACGGAGTCAAACGCCAACACAGAATACATGAATTATTATAACACAAATAATGTTTCTGAAGATCACTATACTCCAACGGCATCTCCAAATACATCAACCGATGGAGATACTATAACGTATGATAGTGGTTCCCTCTCCTCAGGTAGTTTGATGACTAGTGGCCATCCAATAATGGGTAAAAAGTCAAGGTTATTAAGTATTCCAATAGCTAGTTTAAGACATAGACGGGAAAGTTGAAATTCGCATCTACTTTATTTATTTTATATATGTACATACTATACAATTACTACATCTATTCACCAAATATCCAAAACATAGTAGAACAACCAGCTCTTTTTTGGAACACAGAACGTGATATATATTGTGACATTCTTATACATTTACATATATATATATATATATAAATCGAAAACTATCATTAAAATGATTTCTTTCAAAATTCACCACTGAGCTTCTTTTTGGAGGCATTCAGCCAATCTTTGAAGGCTTCACTTATAGAAGGATACTTGTCAAAGTTATTAATCACCCTTATAAAGTTGTCAGCATAAACGTCATCGTCATGTTCATCGTCATTAGATCCACTATGACCTCTATGTATCTTACTCTTCTTCAGCCTGCGCTTTGTCGTATTCCTAGAATCATCTATCGTTTCGTTATCATTTTCATCATTATTGTCATTATAATTATCGTCGTCATCGCCATCATCGTCGTCGTATTCTTCTTCTTCTTCTTCAATCTTATCGTCAAATTGAAAGTTATCATCAAGAGAATTTTCAATAAATCCGAGAGTACTACTTCCTTTATCTATACTGTTGGAATTGCCATTATTATTTTCAGCACCACCAGTACCACCAACATCATTGAATTTTAACAATTTCAATTGCATAGTGTTGTAACTCTCACAATGATCGCAACGCATACCGAGATAATGATATCCAACTTTACTTTTCCCACCACAATCGACACATTTCACAATAGCTTGCCAGTCTCCCATTCCATCAGGCATTTTGGTTTCTTTGACTTCTTTATCTAACACTCTAAACTGTAATTCCATATTAACAACGGTTCTTGAGCATACTGGGCACTTGTACGAATGTTTAGTAAACTCATTATAACATGACTGATGGATAGGATGTCCACATAGCATGAAAACAACAGTTTTCGTACTATGAAACATATATTCGTCACAAATCGGGCAATTGGAATGTGTGGAATTTTCAATACACTTATGATTTGATTGTAACTCAATGGATATACAAGCGTTACAATTGGCACAATGGAAATAATCTTGATTTAAACCTAACCCCAATCGACATATTCCACATGAATCACAATGGTAAATATTTTTCAGAGGGTCGTTATCAAATAAAACACATTTTTCACAAAAATATTCACTTAATTTCTCGTCACAGTTGATACAGTATTGACTTGGGAATTGTGGAGTGTTGCAAAACATACAAAGCACGTGATGGGTACAATCTCTTTGAAGTTGATGTGAATCTATTTCTGAATCATGGCATAGTCTGCATGTATACCATTTCTTACACGTGCTGCATTCAATTTTACAGTTTCTTTGATAATGTGAACAACCAAGTATGTTTTCCTCCATGTTAAAATAAGTGGGTTCTTTATCCTTGATTGTTAATATAACTTCATCTTCATCTTCTGACGAATCTAAGGAGTTACAATAAGCTTCATCTTCATCTTCATCTTCATTATGCTCATATTTTTGTTTTTCCAGAAAGGATCTTGACATCAATCTTTGGATTAAAAACCTTTGATCTAGTGGTATTATATCCAAATGTAAAATTTGTTTGATTCTATTTCTTAGGAAGTATTGATCATTAAATTGTTCAAATGTTAAAAATGTTAAGTGATCATATTTTTTTAAGATATCATCGACCTTTTTCAGAGAATCATCAACAACAATATCATTTCCAACTCTCTCGCTATCATTACTATTGCTACTTTCTTTCTGCCCATGTTTCTTTCCAATGTCTGCTTCAGTGATAGTTCTATCTTCTTGGTACATACCCTCAACAGGATAATGTATATTGGAATTAATAACCTCAGTAAAAGAATCACTCAATTCCATATATATTTTGGTCAATTCTTGCTTTTTATTGCTAATCATTTGTTCAAATTTGAGGCTTTTAAACCCATCGAAATCAAACTCAAATGTTGGTGGTTTGAAATATTTGTTCATATTTTGATTATGATAATCTTTTGCCTTTTTCGATAAACTTGTCAAAGATTGCATTGAAAATGATGGCAACATGCCGACATATTCCAATTCCTCTGTTATTGAGTTATCATCGTTATCCAATTCGAGATCGTAAGTTGATGAATCATTTATATCGACTGGTGAGTGGTCTGTCTCATCAACTTTTGACATTCTGTAATATGTAAAAATTCTTTAACGGTCTTATTATGACAACGCCTAAGGTTCGGGATCAAAAACGCCTAGAACTATAATACCATCAAAATGAGGCTTGGAGAAAGATAGGTCAAGTCAACGTGAAATTGGTCTTTTTAGTGAGAAAGATTTTGGAGTAATCGCTGAAAATTATGTAATTTGAAATTAAACGATATTAACAGAAAAAAAGTGCACTAAAGTGAATTCACAAAAACGAAACACAAATATCAATATTAACTGGTTTAATATACTACTTTTTTTACAACAACAAGAAGTAACCCCAATTGACTCAATCGAATCAACTCAATATAAATACACATAATTGAACTTATTATACAAAAATGGCCTTTACAGATTACATAAAGTTCTCCGGTTTCAGCGAGGACATGAAGTCCAGGAACTTCAGGTACGTTTCTTAATATAGAAAGAAGAAGAAGAAGAAGATACCTCTCTCTCATCTACAAACAACAAATGCAAACGTAGACATAGACATACTAACAACCTGAATTATATTTATCTTCAATTCAAAACAGTCTATACGGTCAATGGACTGGTATCCTATTAATCTTCCTCTGTTTAGCCCTTGGAATAGCTAACATCTTCCATTTTAGCATCGTTATTATATTTGCCATAATTGCAATTGTCCAATCAATAATACTTGCGTTTGTTGAAATTCCATTCCTTTTAAAAATTTTCCGAGTCCCAGATTGGTTTATTTTATCAATTCAAACAATCGATACTAACTGGTATCGTGTCATTTTCTATGTTTTAAACGCCGTTATTCAATGGTTGAGTTTAACTGTTCAAGCAACTTCTTTGCTTGCCCTAGCTATATTATTTACAATTGCCGCTATTTGTTATGCGATTGCTGGTTTCAGCCAACAAGATTTCCATAAATCTAACGTTGTTGCTAGCGTTGATGTTGGTGAGCTGCCAATTGATGCACAAATTAGATCAGCTTTATAGTAGTTGGTTTCTCTATTTTTTTTTAACTATGCCTTTTTCTTTTGCAAGTTGTTTTTAATTGGTTATTTCTTGATACTGTTTTTTTTTTTGATTTTTTCTATTCTTTTATGTTTCTATAGCCAAATTGTTATATTTAGGATTAATTTACTAGTTTTTATCCTTTGACGATATTGTTTTTTGTTTGTTTGTTCCTTTGTTTTATATATTTTAATTATAACCAAAATCGCAGAGATATGTACATGTATCTACATTGATAGATAACAGTTTTAATAATCATGCAAACTTTGGTAGTTCAAAGCTTAATTAGACACTCTAAATTAAAAAGTATTTTACCGCGATAAAGTTAATCATTCAAAGAATCAGTTGACTGTAAAGGGAAGAGCAAATACCGTACAATAAAAATATTATATATAGTATTGTAACTAGTAACAAAATTTGAAGTTGTTAATTGATTATAATAAAACACAGGTTAAAGATGGGCACAGAAGAGAAAAAATTGAATATGTTTTTTGTGAATATATGTAATGTAGTAAATGTGTACTATTCATAATTGACGCTTATTTTTGAATAGAAGAATAATAACGAAATGAACTTATAGGCAAACAAAAAAACAGTAAATTGGAGAATGTAGATGGAATGTAAAGAATCAAAAAGTCCTTTTTGAAAGTTTACAAAATGCAAAATAATGACAAGAAAAAAAAGGAAGGAAAGTATTCAAAGTTCAAAAAAACCAGACACTTGCTTGTAACAATAAATAAATAAACTTGGTTAAAAGAATAATAAATAAATATAATAAAGGTAGAAAATAAATAAATCATGAATAATAAATGAAAATTCCCCAAAAACTATACATATCTTTGGTTGAAGAAAATCAACAAGTAGTCCTATGTGAAAAGAAGATGTCCAAATAAAAGTGATTTTTTGTTACAACCAAAATCATGGAATTAATCCATGAATTTTTCTCAAATGTTGTTTCAAATTATCATTTCTATTGAATCTTTTCCCACAACCTTCTTCATTACAAACGAATGGTTTTTCACTTGAATGTGATCTCATATGACGTTTAACATGCTCAGGTCTCTGGAATCTAGAATGACATAATGGACATTCATGGATTTTCCTCTTTTCTTGATCGGAATTTTTGGAACGAGATTTGGATCTCGATGATTGATGTGGTAAATCTAACATTTCAGGTTCTTTAAAAGAAGCTGGATTGGCTTTTCTACTTCTAGTCGATGAAGTTATGGATGTCGAAGTTGATAAGTTCGTATCAGATTTTGAAGGGGAAGATGCACTACTTGAATGTTCAGAATCTTTTTTAATGTCATTATTTTCTGGCGATGCAGATTTTATTGTTTCTAATTGAGATGCATTTATTTTATTACGCAACAACGATTTGCTAGTTGCTGTGTTATGTAATAATGAAGATGAGGAAGATGATGCAGTGTTTGTTACTCGTGATGAGCTGGATGAAGAAGTTGGAGGCGTTAAATAGTGTAAATGTGTAGTTTGTTGGAATGGGTGGGAATGATGAAGTAAGCTATGCTGCTGCTGCTGCTGAGGTGGTTGTTGTTGCTGTTGTTGAGCTTGGTGATGACGGTTCATTGCTGGTTGGCTATGTGATGGCTGAGCTGCTGTGATCGATGGGGTTGGGAATTGAGGTGGCAGCTGAGGAGGTGCCGATTGAGGTTGTTGAAATTGAGGGTTATCAATACTTCCGACACTTTCTTCATTTAACTCTTCACGAATTGGGTATGTAAAAGAAGTTGAAGATCTTAAAGCAGCAGTTTTGGCTTCCTTGAAAGCAGCAATATCACTCAAATTAATTGAAGAACGAGATCTTGTCATCTTGGTAGTTGGTTGAGAAGGTAATGGAGGCATGGTGTTTGACCTGATGATAGTTGGCTGTTGTTGGTGAGGATGATGATGAGGATGATGATGATGATGATGATGAAGCTGCGATTGTTGTTGATGTTGATCAACGCGAGGGAAAACAAAGATATCAGAATTCAAGGTTTCAGTATTATTAGGATCAATCATGAGTGAGATGTCAGAATTCAAAAATTCCGGGTTGATGAAAGATTGTGAACCGTTATTCATTTGAATTTGATCTTGATGTTCATGGTGCGAGACATTGTATGCAAATTGATGATTGGGACCACCATCATCATAAGTTGAAGTATTTGAAGATTGCAATTCAGATAATTTACCACCAAATTTCTCTTTTAATAGCATTGCAGGACTAATAAAATTTGAAGTGTTGATATCATCATCTTCATCGTGGTTATTATGAACAGTAGTTGCTGTGATATCCATTTCATCGTCATCTTCGTCATCATCTTCATAGCCATCGTTCTTCAATCTACCGGGTGTTCTTAATGGGGTGTTCATTGGAGAACCATTAAAATTTTGAGCATTGCTGTGGTTCAATTGATGATTTTGTAATTGTAAATCAGTATCTAAATGATTCAATGAAATTGAGGTCGTAATTGATTTATGCTTTCTATGTTTACCGATCTTTGGAGATAAGAAGTATGGTGGGGTATAAAAAGGATTACCATTGATTGGAGATTTATCAGCAAGTGAAACTTTAGATTTTGATCTTCTATGACCGATATTAGTGGATGTACTTGAAGAAACTGCTGTTGCATTTCCTGTTGTCGTGGACCGTCTTGGAGTGATATAAGAAGTTGATCTCTTTATTGGAGTTTGAACAGGTGTAGTCGTTAACGTTGCAGATGCCATAACAGTGGAAGAGGATCTAGGTCTTAAACTACTTGAGGAATTTGAAGAACGTAATGGAGTTTGCTGTAAAGTTGGAATTGAGTTTGTCGAAATTGATGAAGTGACTGTTTGGAATTGATTTGATGAATTTATGGAAGAGATCGTTGAATTTGAATAAGATTCAATAATTTGATTATTTGTGGTGGTGTTACTACTATTTGGAGGGTATTGTAAATTTGGATCAAAATTGTTTGAAATAGGAACAAAGTCTAGAAATTCATTAGGATCATTTCGTATGATTGAATATGAGTTATCGTTTTGGTTGAACAGTTGCTGCTGTTGTTGTTGGTGTTGTTGCAGTTGTAGATGGTGCTGCAACTGAACATGATGATTAATATTCAAAGAATTGTTAGTAGTATTAGTTGATGTTGATGTTGTTGTTGTATTGTTGTTATTGTTATTAGTATTAGACATCAAACCAGCAATTGTTGACGAAGCATTACTACCATTCAGATAATCTATAAAATTGACACCTTCTAAAGCATGAAGAGACAGGTTATCGTTCATTAAAGGTGAAGAAGATATAGTTAAATTTGAATTTGTAGTTGATAGATTCTTGAAGTTGGGAGTGTTGTTTGGCGGAGGGGATGAAGACATCATAGTTTCAATTCAACAACAAGGCTATAGGAACGAACACAAAGAGAAACTGATATAAAAATCTAAAACTGAAGCAAATAAATTGAGGCAAGTTGAAAATTATCAGTTGTTAGAGGGAAAAATTGCTTTATGGAGGAGGAGATGGATTAAGAGGAGGAGGAGGAGGAGGAGGAGGTCAAAGAAATGCTGGGAGGTTTTTGAAAACAAAAAAAAAACAAACAAATTCTTCTTTTGCGTGGATTTCTAAGAAGGGATGGGAAGATATTCAATTCAGAAAATTTAGAATTGAGTGTTTATGAGTGAAAATATATATATATATATATATTTGGATTATATACAATGTATTTCTCAACGACGATCTGAACAAGTTGTACACGGGAAAAGAGATAGAGAAAGAGGCCAAATGAACGAGAGAACAAGAGAAAAAAGTCCAACATATTCAGAAAAGCAAAAAAAAAAAGACTCTCACTTTGGAAAAAATCAAATTTCCGATTAAGGCGATAATATAACGGGTGTGTTTATATATAGTAGCATTCTCTTATTTACACCACGACTAACACCACTAACACCACACGTATTTGGAATTTGTGTTTAACATACTTCTTACTTTGTTCTATAATTACTTAGTATTATTATACACATGGATACGTATTACTCTATACCCACGTATATCTTATACATATATATATATATATATATATGTATATGTAATCATGTGTTTGTATGGATCGATGGATACGATTAAGCCCCGTAAAATTATGACATTTATTTTATCGATCGATTGATCGATTTCAACAGTTTAGCCTGAAATTTGTCCTGTATGTACTTTTTCAGTAGCTGTCTCTTTGTTTATGGTATGTTTAGTAATAATATCCACCGCACGCTTGTCACTCGAACAACATCCGTAAAGAAATGAAAGTATACCAGCTGTACGTATATACGTATATTTTTATCTTCATTAATGTTAGTTAATCAATACATAGTTACAACATTTCTCTACACATATATACATATTTAGCAATAATATACATAGTAAACTAAAAAATACATACAAACAACAATCACTAGAATCTTTAATCTACTTTAATCTATTTTGTCCCAAACGGGTAATAATTTCTGCAACTCACAGCTGACGCGTATCGTCGTTGCAGAGCATTGAAATCAATATGAAAACACACGCGTCAATTCTGGAATTGTCAAATAACTAAAATCGACGCATTCTGTCTTGTTTTGTTTACAATACAATAGTCGATCGGCGTTATTTATTGAATTGCAGACACACGAACACCCTCCCACCTTTGTGTTTTTTTTTCAGGCAATGAAGGCAACGGCATCAACTATTTATCCTTGAAAAATAATAAGAATTACTTACTCGCAAGATAATTTTGGCATAACTTTTTTTTTTGCTAAATTGAAGTAGAAAGATAAAATAAATAAGTAGTATTTATGGCTGTATATAATTATTAATATAAAGCTACATACTATAGAGTAAATAAGTTCGCTATACGCAATAATCTCTTTGATCAATGCTGCATACATACAAAAAATTCATAGCCAAAATAAGTATAAAATAAAGTGAAACAATATCCCTGTTTAGAGATCAATTCCACATTTTCTGACTGATCAATTGACTAGTTTAATTTACTCACCCTTCCTTTTTTCGAAACTCTTCATTGGTTCGTAACCCCATTTATTTAACATCTTAATATCGTCTTCCCAATTTGAACATAGAGTAGTTAACATTCTTTCACCCGTAAAGATAGCGTTACAACCAATCATAAAGCACATCATTTGTTCGGCTTCTTTCATTGTATATCTACCTGCAGCTAATCTAATAATAGTCTTTGGCATAATCAATCTGGCTGTAGCCACAGTTTTCAAAATTGCTTCGTATGGTAACTTGTAATTCTTCTTCAACTCTTTTTCAATTTTAGTTCCTTTAATCACCACCAATTTGTTAATTGGTAATGATTCAGGATGATTTTCCAAGTTTGATAAAGTGTGTAAGAATGAAATGTGATCAGCTTCAGTTTCACCTAAACCTAAGATACCACCAGTACACAACTTGACAGACTCTGTTGATTGAACATTTTTAATGGTATTTAATCTATCGTCATAAGTTCTTGTTGAGATAATATTAGGGTAATGTTCTCTTGATGTATCAATGTTATGGTTGTAAGCAGTTAAACCAGCATCTTCCAATTCGTTAATTTGTTCCTTGTTGATCATACCTAAAGTAACACAAGTTTCTAAACCTAAATCATCGTTAATTTTCTTAACCATAGCACTGATTTTTTTCAACGATGATTTTCTACCGTTCATATCTCTCCAAGCAGAACCCATACAGAATCTTGTTGAACCGTTTAATTTTGCAGCTTTTGCCTTCTCAAAAACAGTGTCAATGTCAATTAATTTAGTTGCTTTCAAATCAGTTTGGTTACTTGATGATTGAGAGCAATATTTACAATCTTCCAAGCAACCACCGGTTTTAATTGAAAGTAACGTACATAATTGAATCTTTGTATGATTGTGATATTTACGATGTTGAACTTGAGAGTAAAACAATAGATCGTTCAATGGAGTGTTGTAAATTTCTTTAATTTGTTCTTTTGTCCATGAACTTAAAGGTCTGGTTGTTGATAATGCCAAATCAATTGCCGACTTCCCAGTATTATTGTTATTGTCAAGTTCAGGAATGAAATTGTTGATGTGGTTGTTTATAGAGGAAGCAATTGGCTGATTAGCAGTTTCAATGTTGAAATGGTAGCCAGGTTCAATCTTGTGGATGAATGAGGGAGCAGAGGTAGTGGATGATAATCTTTTTTTGATTAGGGATCTAAACATAGTGTGGTTAGTAATTTTCTTTAATAGTCAAGTGGATAATTTAAATATTTATATATAGATACGTATAATAAAAAGAAGAAAAAGAAAAAAAAGGCAAAACAGAGAGAAAACTGTGAGATATCTATATATACTTGAAGTAAAAAGAGATGAGATGGGTGGGAGCAGCATCAAACCGCAAGATTTCCAATTGCCCAATTTTGTAGTCAGATAATTTAAATTTTTGTTGAATCATCAGAATCATTGAATCATCGGAATCATCTTTCTGGGTTGAAGTATTCGGGCTGTGTAAAGACTTCACCAACACACCCCACACCAAAACTATAGCCAATAGCCTATCTCTCTTTTCTAATAGTTTGACCTGAGGTATCACTATTTGCATTGGTAGAAGCGCTATCAGCCTTGTTTGAGCTTGGATTTATCGTTGTATAGTTTAATGACCGAATCTGGATCATATAATAAAAAAACAATGATTAGATTATGATAAAGCAAGGTATGTAGGCAGGAGAAAGAAATACAGAATTGATTAGACAAAAAAACCCTTCTGGTAACCTTTTTCTCGATTACAAATAGTGTATGCCTATAGCTTACCAATCAGTTACGTAATTATCATAACCTCCATCCAATTAATAGGTAATGTGTGTATATTTATATTTATAGATTATAGTATACATGCAAAAAAAAACAATATATTGTAATAGATGATTTATTGTTTACATCCGAGTTATTATAAACTTGAGACCAATAATCTATCCGATCTATATAGACCACTACAAAAACCAACAAAGTTAAAAACAAGATTTAGGTAGGTAGTGATCACATCACCTCAATCCACCACACTAATTATATTACATAATCGAAGCAGCAAAATTCCACACAACAGCGCGGGTCCGAACTTTTTCCATTCAATGGAATATGGGACAAATCAAATAAGGTTCGTTTCAATTAATGGATTCGTTCATTCAACCACACAATCTTGACAATTGTTGATGTGCTTGGGATTGGTGGTGAATTGATTGGTCTTATTTTACTAATTTATACATGTATAAAAAATGTACATGTGGGTATAACTATTTGAAAAGTGTACAAATAAATATACAACGATAATTAATGGACAATGCAAACATTATAAACTACGTTATAGTTATAATGTTTCTCTCTTGTCTTGTCTTGTCTTGTCTTCTCATGTCCCTCCCGTCCGTCTCCGGGACCTTCCTGCCCCCGGTTAACCCTACCCGTCCGTACGTACGTACGGGTAGTGAGTACGTCCACTCACACACCTTCGTATACACTTTGTATTGATGGAACCGCGGCGGCGGTCATTCAAAACAAAAAATTACTGAGTTTTATTGCCGCCGCCAGTTATTTCTTTTGTAATTTTCCAACGAGACAACAAAAAATCCTTTTGCTCGATGTAGAAAATGTATATATATATATATATATATATGGAATCTTTCCCCACCCTTTCCTATTTAATGAAATAATAGATCACCCCCGTTTTATTTCTCTCTCTCTCTCTCTTCCCTTTGCACTTTTTTTTATATATATCAATCAATCAATTGATTAATTAATTAATTAAAACACCCCGCTTTGAATAAAATTAAGTTAAGAAAAACAATGTTCTCTAGAGCCACTTCAATTAGACAATTCTCTTCAACTGCCGCTTCTGCCTACAAGGTCACCGTTTTAGGTGCTGCTGGTGGTATTGGTCAACCATTATCTTTATTGATGAAGTTAAACCACAAAGTTACTGAATTGAACTTATACGATTTAAGATTAGGTGCTGGTGTTGCCACTGATATTTCCCACATCCCAACCCACTCCGTTGTTAAAGGTTACGGCCCAGAAGATAATGGTTTAGCCAAGGCTTTAAAGAACGCTGATGTTGTTTTAATCCCAGCTGGTGTCCCAAGAAAGCCGGGTATGACTAGAGATGATCTATTCAACACAAACGCTTCCATTGTCAGAGATTTAGCCAAAGCTGCTGCTGATAACTGTCCAGATGCTGCAATTTGTGTTATTTCAAACCCTGTCAACTCAACTGTCCCGATTGTTGCCGAAGTTTTAAAATCTAAAAACGTTTACAACCCAAAGAAATTATTCGGTGTTACCACTTTAGATGTCTTGAGAGCTTCTAGATTCTTATCCGAAGTTGCCAACACTGATCCAAACCATGAAGTTGTTCCAGTTGTTGGTGGTCACTCTGGTATTACCATTGTTCCATTAATCTCTCAAACTAACCACAAGGATTTACCAAAGGAAACCTACGATGCTTTAATTCACAGAATCCAATTTGGTGGTGATGAAGTTGTCCAAGCTAAAGGTGGTGCTGGTTCCGCCACTTTATCCATGGCTCAAGCTGGTGCTAGATTTGCATCTGCTATCTTGAACGGTTTAGCCGGTGAAGCTGATGTTATTGAACCAACTTTTGTTGATTCTCCATTATTCAAGTCCGAAGGTGTTGAATTCTTCTCCTCAAAGGTTACTTTAGGTGTTAATGGTGTTAAGGAAATTCACGGTTTAGGTCCTTTAACCAACGCTGAAGAAGAAATGGTTAGCACTGCCAAGGAAACCTTGATTAAGAACATTAAAAAGGGTGTTGATTTCGTTAAGCAAAACCCATAGATTTGTCTCTTGATTGATACTTTTCCTACACTAAATTTTCTTATATATGATTCTGTTTATTTATAACTACAATTTTTTTTTTCTCACCACAAGAATTGAAAATTACCATTTTTTAATTTGTTATCATTATTAGTGAGAACTAAAGTTAATTAGACCATAAAATCGTAAAATAATAAGAAGAAAAAAATTTATATCAATGACCCCAAACATTTATGTTCAAACAAAAACAAAAACTTAATTCTCCATCTTGTTTCTATTATAATTATCGACCCAAACAGATTCATGATTTTTCAAACTGTCAATATGACCATCAATGAAACTGCTACACAAGTATTGTTTATTACCATTCTTATAGTTTTCATCGAACAAGTAACCAAACTTAACAACCTCAGCATTATTCCCCTCACAAATTAAAAACTTAACAATTCTCCAATAGTATTGCTCGATATCAAACCCTAAGACAGGAAACAACGTGGATAGCTTCCGCTCACCGTACATGGTTAAACTATTCATCAATGTAAATGGATTCAATAGCATTTCTCTTAAATCTTCATTAAAATGAACAAAGATCGGTCTGTTTTCAACAAAGTTACTATTCACCCCATTGAAAATCTGATCGTAATTATAATTCTTGATAGAAGCTTTCGATTCCTCCAAATGTTTCAATATATGAACAAGGTTGTTATAGTCGTTAACAGGGTTGTACTGCAATATACTGACCAAATGTTTATCAACATCTTCCATTGAATTTTTTCTCTTGTTGTTCTTGTTGTTGACGTCCATTAATCGATCCCTCCATTCGTTTGTTGATTGCTCGAAATCCATCAGTGGTCTTTTGAATAATTGATAGTTGTTCAACTTGTAGTAATTGCAAGCCGCACTCAGTGTTTCTTTACCGTTCAATGAATTTTCGTCACCAAAAACCAGTTCATCTAATAGATTATAGTACAAGTTTGAATTAATCGAGTAATACAAGGACAATAAGATGGTCTTCAAATGGAATGGTTTGGAGATGATGATAATGTCATCAAATGTAGAGTAATCTGGAATGGTACCTTCCAAATCGTGATAGTTGGTTGATTCAATATAACGCAAGGTATATTTATCGTTTAAGAATCTACCTCTTGGTAAGTTTGTTAGATTTTTAATGTCTTTACCAATCCCAATAATGTCATAGTAAATAGGATTGGTTGTTCTTCTTTCAAAATCAGGAAATTGGATCAACTTGTATCTTTTGAAAACCATTGAATCGAAAATACTATCAAGATTATCAGTCAACAATGTGTTTGGATCGATATAAATAACGTTTTCAAAACTGGATGATATTAAGGCAACGTTTTTCATAACACTTGATCTTAAATTTTTTTTCTCAACTTCATCCACATTTTCTTGTTGCTGCTGCTGTTTTTGTTGATCAAGCATCCATTGTAAAGTATCAGCACCCATAGTTTCCCAAGCTTTAACACATTTCACGTTTAAACCTCCCAATATATCAGTGCAGAATTGCTCATCATATTCATTTTCAAACCCAATAATAACTTCAATTGGAGTCTTGCAACCAGCACGCCTAATACTAATGATGTTCAAGATTGAGTACCAGTTATATTCACCACCACCTAACAACACAATTCCATCTCCGCTATAAAAGCTATAATCCAGATTATCAACTAATTTGTCTAGCAAACTAGTTATTGTATTATGAGAGTCTTGGTATGTAGATAGTGAGTTGTCATCCACAATTGGGTTTTCAGACATTAAGTTAAGTAACGTTTTTTCAGTTAGTGGAGTTATTGAGTTGCTCACCGTTTCCAAAGACACGAACGGCTTGAATTTATGTCTCTTTGTGTCTTCCTTTGCGGCTTTTGAGGAAGTTGACAAATCGTTTGTGTATTTAATCGTTGGCTTGCTCATACTAATTCTTGTTTTTTTCAAGGAATCAGCTAATGAGTTAACAAAAGCTTTAAATTCGTTGGATGAGTGGTCTAATGTCTTTTTGTTTGTTTTATAAGCGTTCAAAAATTGTTCATTGTTATTAATATCTTCGGCCTCTGATTTCAAAAAATCTTTCAAAATGTTGTCTTTGAATTTGAATCTTAGATTAGTTAGATCATTTTCATTTGAATTAACTAACTTTGGTAGTTGGTACTGTTTTTCAAAAATGCTTACACTCTTGTTCATTATAAACTGTATCCCCACTAGCGTCAGCACCAGCAAAGTAATCAAGACTTGATATTTCCTGTTTGTAGTTATTCTTGCCACTGATTTTGTAATCATTTTCCTCTTAGTAATTTTGCTTGATGTGGTTGATTGATTGATGAATACTATTAGACAAAGTGTGTGTGTGTGTGTGTGTGCTTTTATTGTGTTTTATATAATTATTGTTGTAAAAAACTGTTTAAATGGTTTAGTCGGCTTTATTTGATCAACTTATTAGCCATCTATATATGGAGATTCTTATTAAAAAGCAAAAACCGGATAATAAAGCCATATATATATTTATATATGTAAGAGGATAATCTTCCAAAAGTTTTGTTTTTTTGACACCTCTAACCTAAGTGATCATTTTGGGAAATACTCACAAAAGGATCACTCTTTTCGAAAGTGAAACACTCAATTACATAGAAACTCCGCTTTGTTGTATATATAATACTATGCAATGCGGCACGCTGGATCGTAATATATATATCATATGCGGATATATGCACATGCACATAAGTTCTCTTAGTTTCTTTCTATTAATTTCATTAGTTCGAATTATTATTATTTAGTTGTACATCAAACCTTTTTTTTGGGTTAGTATTAATCATGCCATGTCAGCATAGCCATTCATCAATTCATTCCTACAACTCAGTCGCACATCGTCACGGGTTTTAAAAATACGAACGGTTATAGGGGGATGTATAATACACATTATCAGTATATATATATTACTATATTACTTCACTACAAACTATTTATGTCTCGGACCATATAAATCTCAAGTAGTAGAGACCAAGAATTTGTCATATTTTTGATCACGATGGGATAAGGTTGACAGATGATGGCTAAGTAAAAACTATTAAACTATTAAGGATCACACTCATTAATTGGTTGCAAGTTTAAATAATCACATCCGTAATTGAGGTACAACAAAACAAAGACAATAAATATGAAATATCCATTGGCAAGCCAAATTTTCCACAAAATACCGCGTTTTCTTTTTGACCAAGGGGATTGGATAAACCAACCCATTTGTCTGCACTTCAATGTATTGCAAACAAAGAGAGAGAAAAAAAACGCGGTTTGGTCTTTTTTATTGGTATTATTCATTTCTGTCTCCAAAGTATGCAATGCAATTATTTATTATGCATATATTAACAGATGAATGCAATCGTTCACCCATAAGTCATAAATACTCAACAAACACAAACGATCTGGATAGAAAAGAACGGAGAGGGGGGGGGGAGAACGGAAACAAACACCAAAAAATACCAAAAAACACCAAACACAGACATCATGGTTGTTTCTTTGGTTCATCTTTATTGAAGAAGATTTTCTAAGTCTTATTACGAAAAATCATACAGGTGAATGTATACAAGTCACTGCATTTTTCAGTCATTAACACTGCTTTTGTTTGTGATATTTTAACTTTAAATAAACCTCAGGAACTAATCACAACACTGGTCTGATTTATTATGCACTTTGTAAGCTAAAAAAATAAAATACAACGACAAGCTATTTGAGTTGCATCTTGGATGTCTTCCCATGTATTACGTTTTTGAAACTAATTAGTTAGATTATAGCCGCTTATTCTTCTATTGTTTCACTTATAAAATAAATTTCTAGCTTTGAATCATCCGTTTTTTTTTGTAAGGGGGAGGACTATAGTATGATGAATAAGCAAAATAAAATCACTTACATTGTGCATAATAAGGGTTTTGAGGATATTACATAACATTATTAATCCTTTTTGATTCTTACCCCAAAAAGTAAAATTCTCTCACCTTTTTTGTAATAATCAACTAGTTTCAATTCAATATTCACTCCAATAATAATAATGATGTATACTAGTTTTAAGTAATATTTTAAACAGGGGGGAAATCTGAATCCGGTTGAGTGATCTTTAGATATATACTTACAATAATAACTGTATTCTTAGCTCCCAATAATCTTATCCTAATAGATGGGTCAATCTGCATGTGTCTGTGCCTATCCGTATTTTTACCGTCTATACATTCATCTACACCCTAAATATTTTGCAACACTGGGTTTAAAGGGAATTACGTTCAGTCAATCAGTGTTTCGGAAAACCTATCTTTTGTCATCTCATGTAACCTGCTATCTTATTACCATCTTTCCCCACATACCCATTCACCAGTTTTATATACATGTTATGGTTCCTTTTCCTTTTTTGTAAAACATAGCGTAAAAATGAGTATCTCTATGATATTTCTATTTAGAAGAATAGATTTTGTTAGCTTTTCCTAAAATTGGCAAAGGCAAGGAATTGGGTACAGTGCCACTTTTATGTAACTATGTATAAAGATAAAGATCTCTTTTCTATATATAAGAGAAAAACATTAAATATTTAAAAATACAACAAAATTATACAAACAAAAAAAATACAAAAAAATACAAAAAAAAGAATCAAATGAAGATAAACAAAAATGATGGGGAAGAAAAAAAAGAAAATACAAGAATTTCAATCAAAGGTTAAACGTTGTTTGTAAATGCATTTAGTGGAGTTGAACTACCACTTCTTGAAGAATCCCCAGCAACGTCAATCAAATCTTGTCTTCTTGACCGACTTTGGAAGAGAACCAAGTTCGATTCTACAATCACTGGTGTAACTTCAGATATATAATAAACACCACCGTTGGAAGTCCAGGAAACACTGTTCTCACCGTATGTGAACCTTGACGTTTTAATTCTATTCAAAATTGCTGGTCCATCCCATGAAATGTTGTAACCAAATGGAACGATTGGTTTCAAAGAGATGATTTTGGTTCCAGTTTGTAAATCACTGAACAATTCGTTAACTTTTTTGCTTAACTCACCATCAAACAAATAATTGTTGACCAAAATAACTTTTGACTCGTCAATAACTTTTTTAATCTCGTCATTGTTTAAGAATGATGTATTTAAGAAAAACTTGAAAAAGGCTGGTTTCAATCCAAATATCAGGCACCTGTTGATAAATTCTTCACTTTGCAAAGAACATAGCTTGGAAGCATGTTCCATGATTTCAACCCCATATGATTTACAACCAAACTCCAAAGCTGCTTGGATAGTACAATTCCCAACACCCGAACCCAAATCAATAAATGTCATGTCATTGTTTAATCCAGTCTGTTTATACACCATCGTTAAAAATGATGGCATCAGTTCCCCATAGACATAATTTGAAAATGCTTTGTAACCTTTCAATTTTTTTGCATCTGGAATAACTGTACGTAAATAGCACTGATTTAAAATCTCATAGATTAAAATACTTGGGATTGACTTCTTCTCCTTGGTGAAATCAATCAGTTCTTTACTTGCTCTCAATGAATCAATTAGCTCGTTGTACTCTTTAATGGTTGAAATTAATCCTTCAAAATTATCATTTTCAAAGGCATTAACGTATCTACCAATAATACACTCTGTTGGGTTTTCAAAATTTAAAATTTTCACTCTATGTTGATCAGGCATAAACGATAGGGCAACTAATTCCATGTTTCTTCCAATTTCATCAAATGGATTGAATTCAGTATCGTGTTTACGTTGGGCCAACAAATATTTTTCCTTGTAAGTGGAAAATGGGAAATGAAGTTCAATTTCAGTCACTGGGAATTTTGGATCATCAAGAATATAATTCGATAGCCTGCTGTTGACTAAATCGTAGGCTGATATAGTTTTACTTGTGTCAACTGGTTTTGGTTCGCTGATGTTTTCATTATCAAGGATATAGTCAACAAACATTTCACGATTGTCAGCAATTTTAGTTTCTGATTCATTTTCAATATCACAGAACCAAATTGGTTCAGGCTCCTCAGGTTCAGGTTCTTCAGGTTCAGGTTCTTCAGGTTCTAAGGATAATTCTAATTCTAATTCTAGTTCTAATTCAACTTGCTCCTTTTGTTTACTCTTTTTAGTCGTTTTGTTCTTCTTTTTCAATTCACGTGCCTTTTTGGCAGCGAGATTCTTCTTCTTTTTCAATGCTTCAAGTTTCTTTTTCTTTTGGAGTTGGAGTTTCAATTTTGCTTGCTTTTCTAGATCAGATTTTCTTTTCAAAGTTTTCATTCTTCTTGAAGTTCCATGCTTATCTGATTGTCTAGCACTATCTTCAGGTGAATACCTTTCAACCTGCTTAATCTCTCTTTTCTTTTCAATATCAAATGGCTGGTCCTTTGATCCAATATTAGTGAAATATTGAGTTGCTAGTAACAATTTATCAACTTGTGAACCTGTATAATAATCAGTACCAGTCCTTTTGGCTTTAGGTATATAAGTTCCATTCCTCTTTTGTTCTTCTATCTGCAATCTTCTTAGTCTAAACTGTTCTCGTTTTTGTCTTTTCAACTCTTCTTTTTCAAGTGATCTTTGGTTCAGAATTTCACGTCTTTTTTGTTTCTTCAGTTCCCTTTTCTCTAATTCTTCAGGGGTCAGTTTTATTTCTTCTTTCTCTGCTTGGTTTTCTTCCTGGCCCGTTCTCAGTTTGGCTTCTTGTATCTTTATCGATGACCCTCTAGGCTTTGCGTCTGCAGGGAATGTAACGTACCAATCCGCATCAACAAGTAATTTATCTAATACGCTGCTCCTCTTCTTCTTTTTCTTTGATCCTTTTAGATTATCTTCATCGATTGATCTTTTCTTTGTTTCAGTATCAACTATACTAACTCGTGAATCGTTGATACTCACAGTGCTAGCGTGAGCAACAAGCGATGTAGATGATATTGAAGTACTTGAAGCAACAACAGTTTTGATATTATCACTATGTATAATATCATTGGTATTGAGATTAGTACTGATATTATAAACATTATCAGCTGGTGGTCTTGCCAATGTCGTTGTGGTCGTATCTGTTTTAGTCGTACACAATTCTATCTTTGTTTCAAGAACCGTTGCACCACCAATTATAACATCTGCATGATGATGACGATCCAGCACTTTCTTGTCACTATTATTATTCAACGAGGATGCAGATGAAGAAATTGCGGCTGGAGATCCAATTGATGAGGTTGAATTTGAATCCAATCCATCACTAATGTCTTCGTCAAAAGTTGAAGATGTTTCAGATTTCGTGTCTCTATTGTTGTTATTATTGTCAACGCAGCATTTGCCGGTATTATTGGTGTTTGCTTCCTCGGGTAAACTGACAACCATAACTAAATATTAACGGTAAATTATCTAGTTGAATTGTTTATTGAAAGTTTAACTGCTAGAAAAGGAACCTGAAGATATAAGGGGAAAAACAATAAAATAAAACACAACAAAACACTGAGGTAAAAAGATAAAAGTAAAATAAGTACTACACATAGCCCAATACGGAAAATTGCACTCTTCGCAAAAAAACCTCTTGAAATTCTTCACAGGGGAAATAAAATAGTACATCTGTTCTACACAGCCATTTATTTTTAGGGAGTAATACACTCAACTACATACTTATATATATATATGTAAACTACCAAACACGTCTTTGTTTCAAGTCATTGATCTCAGACTCCTTCAACAGTGTGATTTCTTCATAGTCAATTGAACCAGTATTGGTGGTCTCTAGTATTTTGAAAATTTCTATCAATTTACCATAGTTCATCTTATCTCTGAGCAAATCCAAACTTGAATGAACGTTCAAGTAATCAGCTTTCAACTTTGATGCACCATTTGGATTGAATTTATTTAAATAAACGAAGTTCCTTTGGAAATAATTCGAAATTATTTCATTCAATATCCTGTGCTTAATATTTAAAAAGTCTAAGTTATTAACTGTATTCTGTAAATATTTTAAGTCTTTTGATAAAGTATCAATAGCCAAATTCAATTCGTTAGATAATTGGACTTCATCCTTTGATAAATGAGTCCAATCAATACTATTTTGGAAATATGGTTTCATCTGTTTGTTTACACTTCTTTCAAAAAACTGTTTGAATTTTTTCAAAACTTCATCAATCAAATCCTTTTGGTAACCGTTTACCACAGATTGAAAAAACGTCGTTCTTTCATTGTTATTGATGGAATCGCTCAATTCAACAAATAAAATTGATTCATCCCACTGAATCATTGTTTCTATCATAAACTTTGAAGAGCACCAGATTTTACAAATTCTCTCTAAATTATCGTTCTTGGAGGAACTCAAGGAATCCAAGCCTAATTTCAATTTGGAATAATAAAAATTCAATAATTTCAACTGGATTTCACTCAAGAATTTAATCTTGAACTTTGTTGGTAAAAATTCATAGTTCGAAATAATACCGTTTAGTAAATTTTTCAAGTTGATTGCTGACTTAGTTGGCTTTGTTTTCTTACTTTCAACAAATTCATAATCAATTTCAAATGCATTACTGGACTCAATTAGTTCATTGTATCTATGGTTCACAAAATCCTTCTCGTTTTTTAGCCATCTGTTAAATATAAAATCATCAGTTAAAATCAATTCGTTTGTTAACAAATTATCAAAGTTAACAAAACTGAATTTATTGATTAAAAACTTGTCAAAATTTTGAAATTCAAGTACTAAATGACTTAATAATTTTGAATTATTAATTTGCTTCAAGTCGTTTCTAAACTTAGATTTGATTGGCCTTAAAATAGAGTAAATAAAGTATCTTTGCCTTGTGTTGTTCAATTTGAATTTGAGTTTTAAAATTGGTAACTTTAAAACCAAATAACTTTGCAAATAATTCAACGCATATTCAGGTTTGTTCAATTTATTCGTTTCATTGTTACCAGCAAAGTGGTAAATGAATTTGATCTTGAAGTTTTCAATCAACTTGTCAAAACTCCACCAATTGTCATGGTCTTTATCAAACAAAGGATCAAGTAATTGTAATTCAATCGATTGATTAAAATATTGAACAGTACTCACAGGAATAGCAGTTTCTGTTTCTTCCCAGTTGTTTGTATCATCCAATTTAGATAGTAATAAGTTTTTCAAATCATCTTTGTTAATTACCGTTGATAATTTTCTACTCAAGTTTGAAACCAATCTGTTTAGAGTGTCTTTGTTGTTCTCAATATCAACTGATTTTAAATCCGAGATCAAGGTTGATATTAGTTTGATCTCATCTATATACGTTGTTAAGTTTGGCTCAAGTTCGTCTAAATTTTGAATCTTACTGTTTATCAATTTATACTGATTGAAAAGGGAATTCAATTGATTTAAAGATATTTTATTCAATAGTTCGTTATTCAAGTTGGTTAATATTTCTAATGCTCCGTATTTTGATATTAAGTTCTCTAAATGCTGGATATCATCACTCTCAATAATCGAATTAATAGCTGATCTGAAATCGTTCAAGCTTTGGTTATCTTGCTGTTGAATTTCATCATTCCGAATCGAATTTTTTAGTTCAGATCGGGATGATTCGATTGTGTTGGCAACCGAATCAATATTGTTTAGATCATCCAATGAAGTGAATGCATTGTTTAAGAAATGATCAATCATTTGTGTGTGTGTGCATGCAGATGAGATGCGTAGACGTCGTGAAACTAAGAAAGGTGATCCGAAAGACGTTGTGATGTATCTCTTGTCTTGTTTTAAGGCAAGCTACTACTACTCACTTACTAACCTGTCACTCTACTCTGACTGTGAAAGCACAATAGACAAAGAGAAAGATACTCACCTTGCAACATCTAAATTGTCGTATAAAGTCGATCGACTCAAATTACCAACTAGTCAGAGAAAGATTGGCATTTTCCGTCGTTTTAACTTTGAAGAAGCCAAAATATTGCAGGACATTCGTCTAAAATTAGCTTACTTCTTGCTCTGCTTACTTGGTTTCACCACCTTTGATGCTAATAACTTTCAATTGCATTTCAATTGCTATAAAAATTCAACGATTTCAAAGACTTTCTTTCTATTTGTCATATTTCGAAATAGACAAAGAAAAAAAAAAAGAGATAGTCATCTAACAAGCACAAATTCACTCATATATCTATCTATTTGTCCACATTAAATTTCAGTTCGTTTCAATTTTCTGATAAATATATATATATAGTCACACAGAGGTTCATTGTCACTCTTATTCTGCATACAACTGAGAAAATTCAATTTCATAGATTCATTCGAGAAAGTCAACCCCATCTTTCATCTTTTTCATTAAAAAATTTACATTTTTACTACAATTTATAATCACAATGAGTGTAAGTATCCATCTCACCATACAATTGTCATAAAAATTCCACTCCACTTTAATAAGTACTAACACGATTATAAACTTCTCATAATAATAGCAACAATCAAAAGAATATAGATTAGTCGTTGTTGGTCCACCAGTGGTTGGTAAATCAGCATTAACTATCCGTTTAACTCAATCCGAATTTGCCAATGAATACGATCCAACAATTGAAGATTCTTATCGTTATTATTGTACAATCAACAACATAAATGCATCTTTGGATATTTTAGATACTGCCGGTCAAGAAGAATATTCTTCGATGAGAGATTTATACATGAAGACAGGCGAAGGATTCTTGTTAGTTTTTTCATTAACTGACCGTAACACATTCGAAGAAATTTCAACTTTTTACAATCAAATTATGAGAGTTAAAGGTGAATTAACAAATTTCACGCCAATGATTCTTGTCGGTAACAAAAGTGATTTAATTGACGAAAGACAAGTTGGTAAAGACGAAGCTATATTGCTAGCTAGTCGACTCAACTGTGCATACATTGAAACTTCTGCAAAGGATGGTATCAATATTACTGAAGCCTTCCATGGATTAGTCAAAATTATAATGAATCAAGGTTTCAAGTACGCTGGTTTAGAAAACACTTTATATCCAGACCCAAGACAAGAAGCTAAAGAATTGAGCAGCAAGCAAAACTTATCGAAACACAACAATAACAACTCAAATAATAATAACAGTAATAACAATAACAATTTCAATTCATCGTCAAGCAAAAACAATAGACAAGCTTCAGTTGGTGGTAATTTAAATTCTTCAACTGGTAACGATGATCCGAATAATGTTAACAATATCAACAACAATTTGAGAAAAAATGATTCTAAAAAATATACAATCAAAGATTCTGGTGCTGGCGCTGGTGGTAATTCAAACAGTGAATCAGGTGGTTGTTGTACTATTATGTAGATTAATATGTCTCTATTCAAACTCTCTTTTGTTTCTTTGTGTCTTTTCTTTTTGTGTTTTAGTCTTTTTATTTCGATACGATTTTAAAGTACTTTACATCAATGCTGTTTGTTTTTCTTTTTTCCTTTTGTCCATTTTTTTTTGTTTTTGTTAGTAATTTGCATTTTTCTGATCCTAGATACTGAATTTTGAATTTTAGTATCTTCATTACCTTTTTCCTTTTTTTTCAGTGCCTTCTTTTTTTATGTCTTTGTTGCTTTACTCTTTTGTTTTGTAGTTGTTCTTTTGTTTATCCCTTTCTTTTTGTCTAATCTATTCTATCATTTTTTATCGTTTGTATTTTTGACCATATCGTGTCCTTTTCATTTACTGTTATCATCATTATCACTATGTAGTTGGGAACCATACGTTCAAAGTTATATATATAGTGTTAAATTTTATTGAACTAATAATAATGTTTCAAAAAAGTATTAGGAAACAAATAAACAAAATGACAATAAATTTTGTGAATAAAAAGATATGAAACAAAAAGAAATACAAAAATATTCGCAAACCAGAAAAAGGAATATAATTAAAATAAAGGAATAGGTAAGTATAAATTCAAAAAGAAATAACAACACTAAAGAAAGAGAGAGAACGAAAGTGAAAGAGAGACACAAGCACACTTGCAAAAAAATAAATTAGCATTTGATATTTGTTCAAAGTATCAAAAAGGAGGAAATACATGCTCACAAATAAAGGGCAGCTTCCACCAAAGAAGTTCCTCATAGCTTATAAAGCAGTCTTGACTTCATCACCAGTCTCTGATAATGGGTTAGTGATTGGTGCTGAATCATCAACAATAGTTTGTTCAGATTGTTCAACGATTGCTGGGTTTTCAACCTTTGGGTCAACAAATGATAAAGGAGCTTCAGCAGTGGTGCTAGCTGGGGTAGTGGTGGTTGAATTAGCGGTTTCACCAACGGTAGTACCGGCAGTTCTAATTGGTAACTTTGACTTAATGAATGAAGTAGCTGGTTTAAATTTTTCTTCAATGATATCTAAAGTTGGTTGAGCTTTCGATAATAACAGATTGTACAATTCAAAAAATTTATCTTTGGCAACCTTTGAATATTGGGCATACAATTGGTTAATTTCAGTTTCGTAAGTTAAGTAAATGAAAGGAATTGAGAACGCCAAAACGTTAGTAACAAATAATAAGGTCCATAAGGATAAGATACTTGTTAACTTGTAAGCAACATAAGCAATTAATCCAAATCTGAAAGTTTGTTCAATGTTTTTGGAGTAAATCACATCTTGTAAGAAGATTTCAGCTTTTGATGAGATCTTAACAGCGTGTTCAGCGTAGGTGTTTGTGTACTTAGCAATGAGAGTGGAATATTTTGGCTTAAATTTGGTAACAAAACCTTCGCCGGTAAGTTTCTTACCAGCATATTCAGCAGCAGCAGAAGCTATATTAAATATATAATTATCTATGTTAGTAATCATATTCCTCTATTTCATTCCTCAAACAAGAAGTGCGATCGTGTTCAAAACTCTCTCTTGTCACAATTGTAAAAAAACATTGGGCTTTCAAAAAATATCAGGATAAAAAGACATACCTAGTAAAGCTAAAAATGCAATGTATGAAACAACGTTGATGACGTTGATGTATTTAATTAGTAATAAAATTGTGGTTGTTGCTAAAAACACATTAGCTGACTTTCTTGGGTCTTTCCAAGTTAATAATGCATTGCTTGACTTAGTCATGCATGCACCACCGCAACAGCCGTTATTTTTTGTAATTGGAGTAGCTTCTGACATTTTGTTTCAATTATTAAAATTGTTGTTATAAGTATAAAAAAATTAGCTGGTAAAAATAAATCGGATAATATAAAAAACCTTCTGAGATATATATGTTGTCCTTCCCGAAGAAATAAATAGTTTTATTAATTGGGTTCGTTCCTTAGTAGTTATAAATAAAAAAATTAAAGAATAATCTAATCGAAAGTTGAATATATAATTAAACAAGTGGATACGTTAGCAATTAGATGAGTGATTAATTCAGTATAAAACCAAACAAGAACAAGACAAAAATAAGGCAAACGAGCTGATCTGATTTGATTTTGCAAAATTCATTCGATTCTTTTCTAAAAAGTAGTGTGACCGTCAAACATACCAATTGATAAGCAATCAAAAAAAACTTACTATTTTTTGACACCCTTACACTTCTATCATTCAAATAGGGATAAAACATTCTATTATACTAAAAATACTAAACTACATACTCTCCAATTTGTTAATCGCCTTCTTATATCCTTTATTGGCACTTCTTTTGAAGTAGTTACTTGCCAATTGTAAATTCTTAGTAGTTCCAAACCCTTGTTCAAAACAAACACCAATCATAAATTCAGCTTCAGCCAACTGTCCTTCGTCAGCAGCTTTACGGCCCCATAAAAATGCTTGTTGTTCATCTTTTTCCAGAACACCAGGAGCACCAGATCCATACCATTTGGCTAGACCCAATGCGGCATAAACGTGTTCATTTTTAGCAGCCTCACTAAACCAATAAATTGACTGTTTTGGATCAATTACAGTGTTAACATTGATTGTGGATTCCTTATCAAATTTGAAGTTACTCGTTGGGAAACAACCGTGAGCAAAATAGAAGCCCAAGGAGGCTTGGGATTCACAGTGTCCTAATTTAGATGCTTCTAAATAGTAATAAAGCGTCTTTTTAAAATTTCTAAAAACGCTCAATCTTTTCAATTCATCAACAACTCTATCTGTTTTAGAATTCGTTTTATCCAAGCATAAAATATTCAAATCAGTTTGGTACAATTTAGCCAAAGTGTATAAAGAACCTCTAGAGTCACTGAACGATCTAGCACTAATCAAGGGATCGACACCCATAATCTTGAGATTCTTCATAGATTCAATGGCTTTTTCATGCCAATAAATAGATTTTGAAATGTTCAGTTGGAATCCGTTGACACCTGCAAAATAAAGCATACCAAGTTGGCACATTGAAGAAGGATCTCCCAACTCTGCACTTTTGTTGAAAAATTCAAATGACTGTTCAATTGATTGCTTACAACCAACACCAGATTCTAAACAACATGCAACTCTATAGCATGAGACTGGATCGTTTTGCTTAGTTGCAGAGTCGTAGAATAACTTGTAACCTCTATCTTCGTCTCTGTCAATTAGTCCAGGATGGATACCCCCAGAATAAATATCACCTAAGTATAACCTTGATCTTGTAGCATTTGGTGAGATTTCAATCAATTTTTCCAGCACCTTGACACTTGTCAACAAAAAA
The DNA here is from genome assembly GCA_003707645.2 of Ogataea trehalophila. Classification (NCBI taxonomy): domain Eukaryota; kingdom Fungi; phylum Ascomycota; class Pichiomycetes; order Pichiales; family Pichiaceae; genus Ogataea; species Ogataea trehalophila. The sequence continues at coordinate 61,445 of PPKI02000006.1, forward strand.
TGTTTTCTTTGAACAAGTAAACCTTTATTTGGTATTTTTTTTTTCCTTAAATTACCGTCAATTCCCATTTTAGAGATAAGTTCCGTCTTAGATAATGATTCCAGTAATATTATAGCCCATTCAAATTGAATCGATGGTGTAAATGTTTTATAGTCGCCAACAGCATTTTCCCTGACTTGTTTGAATCTCTCAATAGCCGACGCCAATGGTTCTTCTGATTTTGAAGGTAAGATTGGTTCAATAATTCCATTATGATGCAGTTTATACTTTTTAATTGTATCAACAGTATTCAATTTTCCAGATGGTGATCTCGAAGAGTTATGAACATTAATGTTACTGCCGTTTATTCTCAATGATTGAGCTAGAGGTGAATTAACCGGTGTATTGGCTCTATTAACAACATTATGTGTATTTTTATCGGTAACACTATTAGTTGAACTGTTTTGCTCACTGTAAACGCTAGAACTGACACTTGTTTCACTTGCTAGTCTTGAAGACAATATCTGCTCAGAACCGGCATTGTCTTCAGCTTCTTTATTCAGATTAGGTAACGGCGGTGGTAGCTTTCTCTTTGATCTTAACTTTTCAGCAGGAATACTATTTGGAGTCCTAACAGTTGTATCTTCTGCTTCAGCCTTTGACGTTAAAGATGATGACGAGGCTTGACCATTCTTAGGGACATGATCTAAATTGAATCCTGCCTTTTCAAACCCGGTACGATAGATGGATTTAGAGTAGGTTAATGTTCCTGACTTTTCTAACTCTTCGTACGATGGAGGCGGTAATTCATCCCCGTTAGCATTTTCTTCGTTCGCACTGTTACCGGCCAACAAATCATCTTCAGCACTATCCATATAGTATGAAAACAACTGATCTTCTGATGGAATCAACGAGTTGTTACTTTCACGTTTAATTTCATCAACTTTATTATATGCTAGAAAGGAATTAACGATTGGACTACTTGAGTTCGATTTTTGGTCGGCTGGTGGCGGAGGGGGCAACGGAGGTGCAAATTCGTTTAGTGTACCCTTGACTTTAAAATCTAAGGAATCTGTAGATTCATTTATAGTCTTTGAAGTAAAGGCTGATGTGACAATAGCATTATTTGTTTGGTTGGAGCTTGAGTTTGAACTTTGATTAGAAGCAAATTGAGAGTTCTCATTTGCTGGTGTTGACGAGGAACTACCATTTGTTGAAAATGACCCATTTGACTCATTTTTTCTATGAAGTTCTTGCAGTTCAAGCATTTTAGTAAGTTTTTCAATCTTTTCTTCCAAATAGTTGATTCTATCCTCTTCTATTGGAAGCGGGTTTGACTTGATAGACTCGGTAGAATTGCTTACATGTCTAGAACCAGGTCTTACTTGTGATGGATTCAGAGAAGAAGATGTACGATTTGGGTTTGCCATTGGTCTCAAGTATTCAAGTTCACCGTATTGTTCATGAATTGGAGGAGCCGGGGGTCCATTGCTATACTCTTCCCTATTATCTTGCCCATAATCTTGATGCTGCTGCTGATGTTGTTGTTGCTGTTGCTGTTGTTGTTGTTGTTGTTGTAGTTGCTGTTGTTGACTATGATTAGAGTGGTGCTGGTACTGTTGATTAGATTGAACTCTTGATAGACTTTGTTGTTGGTACGGTTGCTGTTGTAAGGGCTGCTGTTGTTGCTGGTGGTGATGGTGGTGGTGGGGACCGGTTTGTGCCTGATTCTGGAGTGGAGGTTGTTTGTACCTTGGATGCTGAGGTTGATGTGGCTGCTCTTGAGTATAACCTTGTTGATCAGGCAGAGGATATGATAAGTGTTGTTGATGTGCTTGGGGTCTAGGAACTTGTCCTTGAGAGTTGCCGTTGTGTTTAACTTGTACTGAAGGATATGAACTTCTTGATCTATGACCAGAATATTGCCCTGGTGGGGTATCAGGTAATGAGTTACTAAAAATAGAATGATTTGTCGGTTGCTGTTGGTATTGATTTTGTGTGTATTGCTTATTTTGAGCGGTATATGGGTCCTGTTGGCACAGCTGTTGTTGATCCTGGTACCTCTGTTCCTGATCATACATCGGAGCATTTTGAAGAGGGTGGTTAATGAATGACCTCTGTTGTTGAGGAGGAGGCTTTCTTTGCTGAAGGTAACCGTGCTGAGGAGTTGGTTGTTGGTATTGGCATTGGGGATGCGGATGTTGTAACTGCTGTTGAGAAGGAGCAGTTGGTTGCTGGGGTTTGTTCGTAAGAGGAGGAAACGGATTGTCTCCTAGTAAGTTGGCTCTAAGTTGAGCATTTTTCTTTGATTGATAGCTCATAGATGGTTAGATTTGTTGACTGATTAAGTGACTGCTTAGTTGTACTGTGTTCAAAATGATCAAGTAATTTGTAAATGGTCGATAATATATAAGGATTGTAGAAATGGTATAAATAATCCGAAACCGGGCTGAGCTTTGTCTGTATACTATCGACTTAGACACAGAATAGTTTCCTAATTCTGAGAAGATTTATGTAGGAGCAAAACAGATAAACGGAATACAATGTAGGGTATAAAATGTTTATGATATAGTTTGGTATGGTAAAATAATAGCTTATATCTGTATTCTTTGATAGTTTAATTTTGGAATGAATACAAACAAGATATGGTTTTAAGTTAGTTCCCGGAGAGACATTGTATGTATGTAATATTCTGAGAACAAAAAAAAAGAAGATGGATCGCCGATTTTGCTTGTTTCACTTCCTTGTTTCACGCGTCAGGTCGATTTTAGCGTCGATTAGAGCCGCTTTGTGTGTATTACAGTAACTGAGAAGTATTGATCTTACCAAACCAAATAAGGAGAAGAAATTGGAACACTAGTAGATTGTTAACCTTATATAGAAGTACTCAAACAAACAACAAGAGATAATACAAAATTCTTATAAAAGCTAAGGGAAGTTCGATAGCTCTTCAAAGGAAACAATGAAACAACAACAAAAAATAATATCAATCAAGAGTATGAAAAATCAAAAAGATGCAGAAATTTGAATCTTCTTTGTTTTTTTGAGCACAAACTGCTCAACTCAAAATCAAACAAAAGAAATAGTAACATTACTAAAAAAACACCTCGAGACCAATTTACATGATCAAGTAAACCAACCCAGAGAGGAAACCAGCAAAGGTCAAAGGATTTGCCGTCAAAGAATGTCCACCCGCTGTAAACAATGTTTGAACAGTCATTGTGATATCACTTGCGCTAGTAGTACCAGCAACTTGAGTAGCTAATGTTGGAACACTTGTAATATCTTCTGCTGCGGTGGTCTCAGTAGCAGTGGTAACACCAGTGGTAGCAACAGTGGTTTCAGCTTCGATGGTCTCAGTAGCAGTGGTAACACCAGTGGTAGCAACAGTGGTTTCAGCTTCGGTGGTCTCAGTAGCAGTGGTGACACCAGTGGTAACACCAGTGGTAGCAACAGTTGTTTCAACTTTAGTGGTTTCAGCTTCGGTGGTTTCAGTTTCAGTGACAATCTTTGATGTTGGTGTTTCAAAAATCACTGAACTTTCTTTGACAACTGTTATAACACTAGTGGTAACGTCTTCAGTAGTTTCGGTTGCCTTAGTTGTTGATGGTAGTGGGCATAATGTGGTATAAACAGTAACAAAAGTACCAGATGTCACAGTGATACATTCATAGCCAGTGGTAATGATGGTTGTATCCTTGGTGATTGTTGTGGTACCTATCTCAGTAGTAGTGGCTGGCACTTCTGTTGTAATTGGGTAACTTGTTGATGGTGCCTCAGTAGATGGAAGTGGGCATAGAGTGGTATAAACAGTGGTAACTGTACCAATAGTTGTTGTAATACAAATATAACCAGTGGTAACAGTGGTGGTTTCCAAAGTAATAGTGGTTGTACCTGTTGATGTAGATTCTTCCTTGGTGCAGGAGGTTGATTCATATGAGGAGGATTCGTATGAAGTGACTGCACTAGATGATGCACTTTCAGTTTTGGTAGAGCTTTTTGTCCAGCTAGTTGACTCAGTTGAAGAGTGCTTACTGGTAGCACTGCTACTGGCAGAAAAAGTTGGAATATAATAACTACTGCTTTTAGTGCAATCAGTTGAACTCAAAACATCTGAACTTTCAGTAGAAGTTGAACAATCAGACTTAGTTGAAATATCAGTTGTAGACCCATAATCACTATAATGTGGACTTTTCCAGTCCCAATCCTCTTCCCAATCAGCTTGACCAGCAGGTTTAGCAATAGCAGCTGAGCTTACAAGTGTAATCAATGGAACAACAAGGAATAACTTTTGAATAGCAACCATTTTCTATTGAAATTTTGAAATTTTGAAATTAAGCGAATGAATAACTGGGTATTTTTAATAGCAGCAAAATAAAAAACTTAGTCACTGTTATAATAAGCTTTCAATTGAGTTGTTTCTTTTATTTTAAAAGACTAAAAGTAAACGAAAAAAGATTGGTCAACCATGTTCAGAGCTGGGAAATGGTTGAGCTTTTATATATCGATGCTGCGTGTTCTCTGCAACATTTTTAACAATCCTGTTGCAGTTCATCTTTGCACATATGCATAGTAAACTTTTTAATTGAATTTAGCTGTAGTGGCCATAAATTCTCCGTTCACCTTCTATTCAATCTCTGTCATATTATCAGCTGGGATGAAATTAATTATTATCTGCTCCTTAATTTAGAGCCAACTCCCAATTTCCGCAGACTACCAGGGGAGGGAGGGTTAAACGACAAATTTGTTAATCAAAAATTACCTCAGTAAGTTTTTTTATATGTTTCTGCATAAAATATGTAGGATAAAAATAGCAGAAGAAAAAGGAAAAACAAGAAGCAAATAAAGATAAAAGAGAGATGAGGGAAACCATTACGTAGAAGATAGACGCTCACTCAAAGGAGCAGAAAAAAAAGCCCAATTTCTTTTATATGTAACAAGCTACTGAAAAGGCTACTTTTTAACATTTTGTAGAATATGTAGTCATCCATAAGGTGATAAGAGGTAATATACTCACTCGTTACTAAAGTTGGTAAAAGTTAACTTGCAAAGACAAAATTAAACGCAGTTTACAGATTCGGCATTAAATTGCATTAAATTTGAACCAGATTCAACTTTCTAAAATTAGTTCAAACCTTTACTTACAGAAAATAACTTTGAATTTTTCTTTCTTCATTTAGATTTTACCGAAAAAAGGTGTCAAGTTTATATTTATTAAATATATATCATAATAATAAATATTTTTGTATTTTTAAAGCAAATTAACCAGATAAAAAAAAATTCTTATAAAAAAGATAAAGGCGTCGTCAACGTATCAAAAGAAAATACAACCCCTTATTGAATAGGAAAAAATTAAAAGCTAAAATGTAAAACAGTTCAAAAAAAACTAAAGTAGTCACTTCAAAAACTTTTAGCCAACAAAATGTCGTAGTAGATCAGTATTTAGCAGTAGTAGTAGTAGTAGTAGTGCATGGAGTACTAGTTGAGCTTGAACTGGTAGTACATGGGGTGGTCGTTGATGATGTTGTTGTAGTGGGATGGTGTTTTTTAGTATGTGGATCACCATGATGACCTTTCCATGGCAACCAATCCCAATTCCAACCAGATTCAGCTTCAGGGATAGCAGCAGCGTTGGTCAACGAGACTAGTGAGAACAATGATAAAACAAGGTATAATTTTTGAACGGCAACCATCTTTATTTTTTTTCTTATTCTGTTTCAATAACTGTTTTAAGTCTTGATGATAATTTATCAAGACTTTGCTTCTAATCAATTATCCTTACTTTTTAATTCTCTTGATGAATCAAATATCAGAACTGTTGCAGAAATTAGGAGATTTATAGATCAATGTTTTTTGAAATACCATAAGTGGCATGATTTGTTTTAATTTTTAGCAGGATGTTACTATAATTAATAGTACTAGAAGTTCCATTTTGTTTGAAAGGAAGCAAAACCTTTAATATGACTTTTAAAAATGGGAAAAAACCTCGTAAAACTCTCTATTTAAGAAAAAAAAATTGCCGGAAAACATTATCTACAACTGTCTAGATTTCTAATTTTGATACAAAAGAAGAAGCATATATGTAGAATGGTGAGGAGGCAATTATTTATACATTTTTATTCTTAAAATAGTTAACTGGTATAATAACACACTTGCTAATGACAAGACAAACAAATGAAGTAGGTAAGTGTAACAAAAAACAAGGAGCAATATTGCACAATGTGTTAATATAAAGTTACAAGGAAAGTCTAACATGAGACACTAGTTTTAAACTTGACTTTCAAGATAATACTTTCGGAAGGGATATATGGTTATTTTACAATATTTTGAGACTGATTGACGCTTAGGTTCTTTCTTTTTTACTCTATCAGAGAAATCTTCTGTTCAATAAGGATGTGAGAAAGCCCAGCCAAAACCTTCCATTTTTTTCCCCCTCAAATGAAACTCCTATCATAAATAGTAACTTTCTATAAATGGGAAAAAATTGGAAAAGTTGAAAGTTTAGAGACCATACTGTCAAAATGGATGATCAGTCAACAGAATCGATATAGGCATTATCCCAAGAGACCATGAAATTACAATCAGATAATAACGGTATGACTCACTCAACTAACAAACTCAAAACAGAACTTGTAACCGATTTCTTCATCCGACGTATAAATGACGACTTGTACCTACATATATACCTTCAATAAACTTATAACTTTTTTGCAAAATGATGAACAATAGATATTGAATCACCAAATGTATGTTGTTTTACCTACATATAATAATTAGTAAAATTGACGATAATAGATGCGCAGGTAGGTATCTATCCATCTTAAAAGCCTTATATACATGGCTCAAAAAGAGCGATGCTGCCCTCATACCTCCTGCAGTTACACAGCGCACAGAGCAGTGCTTTAAAAATATAATACAAGTTATATTAAATACAATCAAAGCATCCCCCTTTTTTTTTCTAAAAAAAAAGGAGAGCAAAGAAAAACATAAAATATACAAAAAAACAAGCAAATGAGTGTGGGGGAAAGGTTAAATAAATAGAAAAAAAGAGAGAAAAAGGGAAGGTGAAAAGATAGATATACAAGAATTGAAAACGATTTGGTATTTTATTGGTATTATTATTATTATTTGATCTTTTTCCTTTCATAAAGTATCAAAATATTTCAAGTCATTTTCTAAATCATGCTCAATAATCATCTTTCTTAAAACGAAGCAAGATTCAGCAGCTTCTTTAGTATGAGCACTAAGTTGCGCTGCCTTAAGTTCATAAGATGGGTTAACATGATCTTCTGGATCAAAATCATTAGCGAATAAACCATTAAGTGTTAATGACCTATCCACGATCAACCTTTTAAATGGATTGGTAACAGACACTGGTTCTTCAGCTGCAGGATCAAGCTCTAGAGTACTCAGCGTTGTGTTCATGTTTGTAGTGGAATCAATTTCCAAGATTGGGCCATCGAAGAATGCAGACTTTGGACAGATTAAAGTTACTGATGAGGAGCTCGACATACCTGGAACAGAAGATGCTGAGGTTGGGTCGTCATGTATAATGTGTTCACGATGTGGATAATTTTCAAATGTAATTATTTGATGTTCAAAAGAACAGATTTGGGTCTCTCTGGCCTCTTGCAATTTTTTGGACCTACCAACATACTCTTCAAGAAACTGTTGACTGATCCCGCCAGCAGTTAATCCAGCAAAAATGTCACCAAAAACAACGTTCTTGTATAACAAATTTCTTCTCTTTCTGAAAAATGTGAAACCTCTTATTAGATACGTTGAAAAGTCTTTGTAAGCGCCGTCATGAGTTGATGCAATTTGTGCCAACACTTCTGATCTAGAGAATTCTTGAATCAACAATCTTGAGTTGCCTAAGAAATCAGTTAATGTAATGAATGTAACTTCGGGCATGATGGCCCATAAACTTTCGCCAACGATAATGTAAAACAACCTTAAAACGAAATTCAACTCATCTAAACATTTTAAATTACATAAATCTGGTGGGAGAATTTGAGCAAATTTGATGTTTAATTTCATCACGAATGGGATTGGATATTTCAAACAACCTGACAATTTCTTGAAATTGATCAAATAGTCTGAATATTCGCTCAAAAAATCAGCCAATAAATGGTATCTCTTTGCTAATAGTTCGTCAACGTTGTTGCTTTTTGTAATTTTGGCAATTTCTCCGAAAAAACGTAATTTTTCACAAATTTCATTTAAAAACAATGGATTATAATCGTTGAAATATAAAGTTTTAAAACTGTAAACCAATGAAGATGCAATAAAAGATGAATTTGTCCGCTTATGTTGATGGGCTCTCAGTTCATCTGATGGATTGCCAGCCATAGCCATGGCAAATATACCACTGGTAAATGCAAGGTATTTACTTAGATTGTACTCTTGATAAGTAGGGGTCCAACTTAAAACAATGGTAGAGCATGTAATTGATTCAAACTCTGCATATGATAAATTTTTAACGTTGGCAATTTTTTCTCTTGATAGTTTCAAACTAGATGCCAGTTTTTCATCTGATAAATCTGCTAAAAACAAATCAATTTTATCGTGATTAACAAGTTTCAAATCTTGTTGTCGTGCTGAAACGCATCTATAGTATTCAATTGAAAATAACAAGAATGCATTCATTGCAAGTGAAGAAAATGGGAAAAAAATAGAAACTCTAATGAAAAACAATTTGGTATAATAGCCAACCAAATAATGTGAAAATTGTTCAGATCTAATATTTTGGCTCAAAAGAGACCCATTGGCAATCATCCTTAAGAATTCTCTAATCTTTTTAACGTATGTTTGCTCGGTGTTATAAACGGATAAAGATATTCCAACGTACCTGGAATGGGACCCAATCATTTCCTCAGAGTCATAGTTGGATGTTGGGGACGCTGAAGAGAAATTTGAAGATTTGTAGGTACCACTAGTTTGAGATGAAGGATTTTGATATGAAGAGTATGGAACAATGTCCGAGGGCGACGTACTACTTGATTGAAGCACCAAACCCGTATTACAAGATGTGAAATTGTTGTTGTTGTTGTTGTTGTTGTTGTAAAATGATAAAACGTCGGTAGTGCCCATAATGTCAATCGAGTTTTTATTTGCTATGCTATTTTTCAAGTGTATATTTGATGTTAGTTTAGTATCATTATTAATTATGGTTCCAGCTAGTAGTCTCTCGTCGGCATCTCTTAATTGATGGGACCGTTCAATTTCAGCTATTTGTTCCGGTGTTAAGGAAAGATAGGAGCAAACAAGGTTCATTTTTTCACAGTTTTGACAGTATGGAACTAGCCTTTCATCACATTTAATCTTTCTCTTTTTACAAGGGAGACAACCATGATGTGAATTTTTATGCCTTCTTCTTGTCTTTTTATGTTTTGTAGCGACTGTGCTTGTTACTGCTGTTGATGGTAAGCCATTAGTGGGATTCAAACTGCCTGCAGTTGACATTGTCATACTAATCTAATGGATGGATGCAGAGATGAATGTATTTTTTCAGTTGTCAGTTTGAAAAAAAAGATTGATTTAATTTAAAAGATATCTTTTCAAGTAGGGAATGGAGGAGGAGAATAATGGATTTTAGTGAATGTATGTATGTATGTATGTATGTATGGGAATGTGTGTGATTGTGTATATATATTATATATATATAGATATTTGAGAATCAGATCCAAGGAAACGTTGTCCTACAAATGCATACGAAAGAGGGCTTAATATGAATAATTGAATGAATGAACTATTAAAACAGTTGAATATGAAAGAAAGAAAGATTGATTGTATAAGATTAAGAACCTTTGTCTACTTTTTAATTTAAACTCCTTGAATATATGTATAATATATATATGCAATTAATTAATTTTAATTAATTAATTAATCAACCGATCAATCAGTCAATCAAAACAATTTATCTAATATGTATAAGTGAAAGAATGCACAGCGTTTTAGAAATTGGGATAATAATAGAAGACAATGTCAGGAATGGGATGTGATATATATATACAATAATAAGTCAAAGAATACCTGTCTGTATAAATCAATTTATATATGTTACATACATTATTGTTCAGAGAGATTTTTTCTTACTTTTTTTTCCTTTTCCGCTTCGAGATATTTTTAATTTTACCTGTTATGTTACTAATACTGTTGTTCTCTTCTAAATAAAAAAAAAAACGGAATTTAAACAATAAGCCCCTATTCATTCATCCTTAACCAAAACCTCCACATATCCATCCACACAACATAGGATTTATTATATATTCTTATTATTAATTCTGACTAAGATTTATTTTACTTCCTTTCCTCGGAGGATAAATGTAAAAAAAAAAGTACAGACACACACACAAACACAACCATTTATCCGCGTTCATTATAGTAACCGTGTGCCATATATATATGTACAACAACGGTTATTAAAGAATACAATAGACTTATTCAATATTAGGGATATTTTGTTTATATATATATATATATATCATATCATGTTCAACCAATTAAATACAAATACCAGAGAACAACCATCAACATGAACGGCTTTGTGTCCTGTTTGCTTTATGGCTTTATATTTTATGGAAACATCATATCATCATAGATGCATGGGACAATTCTAATAAACCCAGCACGACTCTTTTTGTTTTCTTTGTTTTCGCATTCGTAATCCGAGAGAGAATGGAATCATTTTATATATATGTATACATGTATATATATATGTACATATATATATATATACATGATTCAATATGTCGGTGTTCGTTTTAATCCCAAGTGTTAACTTTTATTGTAGCGTGACATACTTAGAAGGAGATCAATAACTGTATGGAACCACTCTCACTCTCTCACTCCATCCGTATCGCATATCTGTCTCTCTCTTTGTTTTATTTTTTATTTTTTATTTTTTATAGCTAGAACGACCGGCCGTTCTCTCTCTCTTCTCTCTCTCATCTAGAACTTTTCTGTTCGATTAGTCACAGTCTAGACTCCCCACCTCACCGCCGAGTCTTTCATCAACAACTACTGCAGCTACAACCACTCTAAATTAACCCCATTGGTCACAACCATCAATAAAATTGCACAAATATTAATCTCAATACTCATACGGACCTAAGACTACTTCAGTAATAAAAGCAGTATAATAGTTAACGTAAAAATTTAAGAAGGCTGAATAAAAACAAGTGATGTTGTTCCATTGCAATCAATCGCTCTATACCTTTCATGATATTTGTTTAGGAGAACAGAGTGAGTAAAATTGAAAAACGACCGAAACGTTTTTCCCATTTTTATCAAGTCTACGCATACACATCTAGATATACATATTCTATTCTATTCTATTGTAAAGATAAAAGTACACTCAATTTGTATTGGTATTCAAACCATTCTAAGCTTTAATAATTAATTAACTCTCTTTAGTTTCATTATATATAGGGAGGCATGTGATGGTGGAGCTGCAGGATAAGTGTTAAATCTCTATTATAGTTGAATGTTTCTTTAGAGTGATGCGGTGGTGAGGGGGGGGGAGAGAGAGAAAGGAAACAAGGGCAACGCGTCGATTTGCTGGTAGGCTGGTAAAGAAGGTCGATTTGTTTTGTGTGTGTTTTTCCAATACCTTCATAAATGAGACAATGTTCAGAAACAAACAGAGCTATATCCCAATTATAGAGGGGCATCTTCAGAAATTTTTATCAAAATTTTTTTTTTTTTTTTTTTTTTCAAAATTTTTCTTAAATGTATAGAGATAGATCTAAAGTAAACCATATTATAATTCTCTCACAAATAACCAGTAACTTGGCATTTGTTTTTAGTTTCATTTTGAATATAAAGAGAAAAGAACCTTTACTTATAATTGCATTCTATACAAATGGGTAAGGTTACTAAAAGATCTAGCAAATCTTCATCATCTGCTCCATATGCTAAAAATCAATCCAATGGTAAGAAGATAAGAAAAATTGCACAAGATGAAGTTGAAGAAAACACTGATAAACTAGTTAACAAACTTGATAATGAATACGATGATGTTACTGCATTGTTAGAAACTGAACAACAAGGTGGAAATGATGAAGACGAAGAAGAACAAGACGAAGAAGAACAAGAAGATCTAGAAGAGCAAGATTCTGATGCCGATAACCATGATCTTGAAGAAGAAGCTGTTACCCAGCAAGAACAAAAATACACTAAAGAAATCACAATAGGAACCAAAATACCTGAACTATTCACAGAATTGAACCTATCAGGTCCAACTTTGAAAAGTATCCAAGAAATGGGCTTCACCAAAATGACTGAAGTTCAAGCAAGAACCATTCCTCCATTATTAGCAGGTAAGGATGTTTTAGGTGCTGCTAAAACAGGTTCTGGTAAGACATTATCATTTTTAATTCCAGCCATTGAATTATTGTACTCATTGAAGTTCAAGCCACGTAACGGTACTGGTGCCATCATTATTACACCAACTAGAGAATTAGCGTTACAAATTTTTGGTGTTGCCAGAGAGTTAATGGGAAACCATTCACAAACTTTAGGTATTGTCATTGGAGGTGCAAACAGAAGACAAGAAGCTGAAAAATTGGCCAAAGGTGTCAACTTGTTAGTTGCCACTCCAGGTAGACTATTGGATCACTTACAAAACACTAAAGGATTCATCTTCAAGAATTTGAAAACTTTGATCATTGATGAAGCCGATAGAATCTTGGAAATTGGTTTCGAAGATGAAATGAAACAAATTGTGAAAATCTTGCCTAACCACAGTAGACAATCAATGTTATTCTCAGCCACTCAAACCACCAAAGTGGAAGATCTTGCTAGAGTTTCATTAAACAAAGCTCCATTATACATTAACGTCCATCAAGAACAAGTGAATTCCACAGTTGATGGTTTAGAACAAGGTTACGTTGTTTGTGACTCTGATAAACGGTTCCTATTACTATTCTCATTCTTGAAAAAACAACAAGCTAAAAAAGTTATCGTGTTCTTATCATCTTGTAACTGTGTGAAATACTACAGTGAATTATTAAACTATATCGATCTACCGGTGTTGGATTTGCACGGTAAACAAAAACAACAAAAGAGAACAAACACATTCTTTGAATTTTGTAATGCTAAAAAGGGAATCATGATTTGTACAGATGTTGCCGCTAGAGGCCTAGATATTCCTGAAGTTGATTGGATCATCCAATTCGATCCACCTGATGATCCGAGAGATTATATCCATAGAGTCGGTAGAACTGCAAGAGGTTCTTCAGGTAAAGGTCGTTCCTTGATGTTCTTAACCCCTTCAGAGTTAGGTTTCTTGAGGTACTTGAAAGCTGCTAAAGTTCCATTAAACGAATATGAATTCCCAAGCAACAAGATCGCCAACGTTCAGTCACAACTCGAAAAACTAGTTAAGGACAATTACTGGTTACATCAATCGGCCAAAGATGGTTATAGAGCCTATTTACAAGCTTATGCTTCTCACCATTTGAAAACCGTTTATAAAGTTGATAAATTGGATTTAGTCAAAGTTGGTAAATCTTTTGGTTTCACCGTGCCACCTAAAGTTAACATCACCATTGGTTCAAGTACAACAAAGACAAAATCTAGAAAGTAGAAGAACATGTTTTAAGATAAAAAAAGTCTTTAGTTTAATGATTTCTTTTGTTTTGTCACACTTTTTCATTAGCTCTATATAGTACACATTGTATATAAGAAAAATAACCAACAATGTTTCCCCCTACCCTTTTTCTCCTCCCCCCCCCCCCTCACTTCATCTCATCACTTTTATAAATCTAATCGTTTACAAGAAAGGACCTTAAAATCTGTGGTTTTTTCATTCAGTATTAAACTTATAAAAGAAGGTTCATTTTTACAACTTAATCTTTGTTTTTCAGCTAATTTAAATAAACTTTATACCGATTAACAATAATCATTAATTATGTAAACTTTGAAAACAAAAAAGACAAACAGGCAGATAGAAACTTTGCAAAAATCAAATAATAAACTAGATAGGAAAAAATAAGAGTGAAATGATATAAAATCAAATAACACAATTGAAAAGAAGAGAAGAAATAAACCAAAAAAAATACTCTCGAGGAAGTAAGGGAGGAATTCTAAAATGATAATAAAATAAAAGGACCTTCTAATTCTATCGTTTACCTTTTTTATATATATATCTAAACTCTTTCATTAATAGGTTCAATATTCCAGATGTTCTCAGCATACTCGTCAATACATCTATCACTGGAAAAGAAACCCATATTAGCAACACAGGTAATACTCTTCTTAACCCAATTGTCTCTATCTCTAAACTCGGTATCGATAGTACTTTGTGCTTCCAAATAACTTTCGAAATCATCGGAGACTAAATAATGGTCACCGTGGTACTTAACATTATCAACCAAGGACTTGTACTCATCGTATGGACCAAACATACCGCTTTCTAAAGCACCAAACACTTGTTCCAAAGAATCAGGAATGGCAATTCTACCCATTTGATGTTCATGACGTAGCTCTTCAACGTCTTCAGCAAGGTTACCAAACAAAAAGATGTTGTCTTCACCAACCTCTCTAGTAATTTCAACGTTAGCACCGTCAACGGTACCGATAATTAAACCACCATTTAAGACGAACTTCATGTTGGAAGTACCGGAAGCTTCGGTACCTGCAGTAGAAATATGTTCAGAGACATCAGATGCTGGACAAATGATTTCAGCTTTAGAAACATTATAATCAGGAATGAAAACAACCTTTAATAAATCGCCAATATCAGAATCATTGTTAACCAAAGTGGAAACGGCATTGACCAACTTGATAATCTTCTTAGCAGCATAGTAACCTGGAGCTGCTTTACCACCAATGATACAAACTTTAGGTAACCATGTAGCAGAACGCTCAGCTGCTGGTGTAGATTTAATTTGCAAATATCTCCAAATAACACCAAAGATGTTCAGTTGTTGTCTCTTGTATTCGTGAATTCTCTTGACTTGAATGTCGAATAAAGTATTTGGATTGACTTCAATACCTGTTAAAGTCTTGATTAAAGTAGCTAGTTTAACCTTCTTGGCTAACTTGACTTCAAGCCATGCCTTCTTGAAGTCTTCATCACCCAAATATTTTTCCAATTCCTTCAATTTGGTCAATTTCGATAAGAAGCCATAACCACCTAATTTGGAAGCAATCAATTCACTTAATTCTGGGTTAGCTTGTCTCAACCATCTTCTTGGAGTAATACCGTTAGTAACGTTGGTGAATTTTTCAATACCATAAATCTTAACGAAATCTTTGAAAATAGTGGTCTTGATCAATTCAGAGTGTAATTCAGCAACACCGTTGACTCTGTGAGAACCAATAATGGCCAAGTTGGCCATTCTAATGTTCTTTGGAGATGATTCTTCAACAATGGAAACTCTTGATAATAAGTCTCTTTCGTTAGGGAACTTCTTTTCAACGTATTGTAAGAATCTCAAGTTGACTTCATAAATAATTTCCAAGTGTCTTGGTAATAAGTTTGAGAATAATTCAAGTGGCCATTTCTCTAAAGCTTCTGCCATAACAGTATGGTTAGTGTAACCAAAAGTCTTGGTGACAATGTCCCAAGCAACAGACCATTCTAAGCCTTCTAGATCAACTAAAATTCTTTGCAATTCAACAACAGCGATAGTTGGGTGAGTATCGTTCAATTGAATGGCAATCAGTTCAGGGAACTCGGTCCATGGTTTCTTAGACTTGATGAATCTTCTAACAATATCATGTAAAGAAGCAGCAACCCAGAAGTACTGTTGTTTCAATCTCAACTCCTTACCGGCATAAAAGTTGTCATTTGGATACAAGACAGAAGTGATGGATTCGGCTCTTTGTTGTTGACTAACAGAGTTGGTATAATCACCTTCGTTGAACTTATCGAAATCAAATTCATTGGTTGGTTTTGAAGACCACAGTCTCAAATTGTTAACATTGGTGGTATCGTAACCAGGAACTGGGAAATCGTAGGCAATTGCTAGAACTCTTTCACCACCTTGCCATTGTTTAACCAATCTACCTGTTTTTTCATCTTTAACAGTTGAAACTTCACCGTAGAAATCAACAGGAATTTGAATTTCAAAACGAGGTATTTCCCATGGGTTACCGAATTTTAGCCAGTAATCAGGGGTTTCAACTTGATAACCATCGACAATTTTCTGAGAAAAGATACCGTAATTGTATCTTAAACCGTAACCCCAACCAGGATAGTTACCGGTAGACATGGAATCAATGAAACAAGCAGCTAATCTACCTAAACCACCGTTACCTAAACCGGCATCTGGTTCGGTAGTGATGATATCTTCCAAGTTGAAACCTAATTGATCAGTAGACTTTGAACACAGATCCTTGATTTCCAAGTTAATCAATGCATTATCTAAGGCTCTACCCATTAAGAATTCAAGGGATAAATAATAGATACGTTTGACCTCTTTCAAAGTATGCAATTGCTGGGTCTTGTTCCAATGCAAGATCAATTTATCTTTAATTGAAGTTGATAAAGCTTGGTATGCAGCTAAGTCATCACAGTTGTACATTGATCTAGCAAGTGTAGTTTCAACATGGTCAATGAATTTGGCCTGTAAATCATCAGTGGTGGTGAACTCTTTGGCAGCATATTTAGTCCAGATTTCTCTAGCTTTTGCAGGAATTGAGTTGTCAATGGCTTTGATTTCAGTTGGAGTGAAACCAGTAAGCGATCTCTTGTGGAGTCTCTTTGGAGGTGAGGAATCAGACATGATGAGTTCTATGGTTATTAATAAAAGGAGATATCAGATATATACTATTAATATATAAATATGTCCAATTGGGGAATATCAATTGAAATAATAAGGATCAAATACAATTGGGATTTAAGAAAAGGAAGCAGCAGGCAGCAATATTAATATATTTATACAAAAAAGACGGAGATGATGGGGGCAAGTATCCGACAAACGAAAATGGATGGATGCTTCTGTTTAATTTGATTGTCTGATTAAAATTCGCTGCACGGGGCAGAACAAAAGATAAGAACGGGAAGAACAAAGGGGAGATGGAATTACGTGTTGGGGGAGCGGCCGCCGCGTGCTTTTGTGCGGGGCGTAGGAGATAGAAAGGAGAGAGGATTTTTTAAATCAGTTGATATTTTATTTCAATACAGCACAAAGTATTGTCTGTGTGCTGTAACCAGTTTGGTTGGGTATTAATGGAACATTCCATTGGATTAAATAGTTTAAAAACAATTGCACTTGTCTATAAATAAATATATTTTGTGATATAAATCGATAAAAACGAAGCAATCTCTAAGACTAAATTTGTCTGCTTACTCGCTTATTGTTAGTGTCAAATTGTGTCAGGATCTGTTTATAATTAGTTTTGGGAATAACAATAGAATATACTTTCTCTACTTCTCTGAGGAAGTACTATCATAGAAACCTATATAAGAGAAACTGATAGAGTGTTTCTATATTTGCATACAACACCACAATCTATAAGAGTTGTGAGTAGCCTTGATTAAGGAGTAAAGTATGTTGTGATGTGAGTCCCAATCCTATGTGATTACCTAATCCTAACAAACTGCAAGCCCGAATTAGCATATTCGTTACATGTCGTGGCCGATGGCTATAGAACAAGTAATCCACACCTGTCAAATAATCTATGTATTTTCTTTCTCTTTATTCTTCAGCATATATCTATACTTTTTCATACCACCATCTTCAATTAACTTATATATATATTTATAGATATTATAGTAGTTTACTTTCAAAATCATCAGATCATTTATCTCAATAGTAGTAAATTAATTAAAATTTGAAACAATTTTCCATGAATATGCGCAAATCTCGGAATTAAAATTCAAATTAAGAGAGACCTAAATTTTGTATCCTATGCAGCGGCAAAAGAATCGAATGCACCAATACTTAATTAATTTGGGTATTTTTTATATACATCGTGGGTTGATTCAGATTGATCATATATACGCAATTTCCCAATTCTTATGATGTATTCCTTAAAAGACCATACGTAATATTTATATGTATATACATAACCTAATATACGCCAGAAAATTTTTTTGGTAATGCACTCAATGATTCAAACAATGTTATTGCTGATAGCAGTAGAAGCATATCTTTCTAATCCTTCACCAGAATAACTAGTCAACGGGTTGACTTCAACCAATTGACCATCCGCAAGTTTCGCCCCAACTTTGAGCAACCAATTGGTCCCTCTTTGTAAACAGTTATCACAGCATGTCTCCGGTGAATCGTTAGCTGATCCTGGTGCGTTTTTTAATGGAGAAAATTCTTCCTTTCTGTCAACTTCAAGACAACCAAACTTACTCAATTCAACACTTGGGAAAACATCAAAGATAAACTGTTCCATTTTTATACCGTTTGGTTCACTCCCTGCCTTAACATAAACTCCTTCTTTGGTACTAGTATCAATTGATCCGATCTTCTTTTTGGCAATATGGTACGGTAAAAATTTTCTGGAACTTAGCCATTGAGGAATCATTTTGTTCAAGAACGAAACATTGTAATAATGATTAACAATATTTGCTGCCCTTAAATGTAACAATCCGTCGTTATCAGTCTCTTCGCTCAACTCTTTACTAATCTCAGAGTATTCAACAACGCATGGTGCCTTATTCTCAGCATCCAAAACAATTAAGCCAACACTTTCAGATGCATTTCTTTTTCTCACAACTTTGGTGGCAATGTCGTAACCATTGATAGCTGAATAACCAATAAACACAGGATCCCCGACTTTAACTAAAACGTTATCAACACAATACATATGAATATGTTCTATTCCTCTAGCCTTAAAATCATTTAATAGCCCGTTCTCATGGATAGCTTTGTATAAACCACCGTTTCCATCTGGGCTTTCCACTAATGAACATTTAGTCTCAAGTAAGAACTTACTACCATCTAACGATAGCGCTGGTAAAACACCCTGGTCAAAAAACACAACTTGATCCTCTTTTAATCCGAAATAATCATTTGTCTTGAAGAAAGATTCGGTGGATGCTCTTGTTGGCCCTGATGTCATAATATATAATGGAATAACGGCATTTTCACCAGCTAGTTGTTGTAACTTGATCAATCTTTCAACTTGTAATTGAAACAATGATTTATTAGATGGTAATCCAACATTATAGCAACCTTTTGGATCACTTGAACCTAGCCTGGTTCCTTGTCCACCCGCCATAAGCACAACACCAACCTTACTTTCACTCAATAACTTCAATCCAAGATCAGACCAATTCGAAAGGTTTTGTACAGATGTCGGATCGTTTGATAAAGTTGTTGAATATGACGATGAAGGCAATGGCAAGAACGTTTTGGATCCAGCAACTGCAGAGCTGTATTTGAATGCATCTTGAACTTCGTTGATAAATTTGGAAGGGTTTGGAACTTTAGATAACTGCGTTAATAATTTGTTTTGTTCTACTGAGTTTAATTCGTCCCAGTATTTGAACAAATGGGTTTGGTCAGCATCAATATATGCTTGTTTGACAGCGGATAAGTCAGTGGTCATAATTTTATAAATTCAAACTAAATACTGAGCCTTTAGGATATACTATTTACTTATATCAATCGTATCATTAAGGTACAACAAGAGTAGTTTAGAAGTGTCGTATACATCGATTTTGGTCTCTCGGATCTTTGGAACATTACCAGCAAGCGAAATCAAAACAAAAGGTTTAACTTATGTAACTTTGGAACGAATCAGGGCTGTGTAAATGATATGTTTTTGTTAATGATTTACTGTTGTTTTTTGGTTTGTTTAATTGTACAACATCCTTCGATGAAGAAAACTTGATACGCTACATATCAAGAGTCAACATGAATAGGAAACTCAGTACAAAGTTATTAACCATCTTGAAGAAAAAAGAATCTAGGCCTTCAAAATATGACGTTTTGTAGCAATAGAATTTATATCCGCTACTGCCCAGAGAATATGGTGAACGCAATTTGATAAGGTCTATATTCTAACTGTTTAAAAAATGAGTTGATCATAATCTGTAACCAAAATTTATAAGTAATTTACGCATATTTTCAGTGGCTTCGGTTTCAATTGTCTATTCAACCAAAACAATCCACAAAATCAATTACTATACAAAAATACATATCTATCATCTAACGGAGTTCAAAAGTCTTTCAGCGATAATGTTAGCTTCCTTTTCACCACTGATATAAGCACCATGAGCATTACCATGACCTTCATAACAGTATGCCTCACCAGCAAATCTCAAGTTACCGTCACCGGCAATTAATCCATCGTTAACAGCAACATCACCAACAGCATTGCCCGCAATGGAGCCTCTACTGAATGGATCAGCTGACCAACTACTGGAAAAGACTAGTGTTGGTTTAGGCAATTGAGATTCAGGAATTCCAGCCATCTTGGCAATAATTGGGTTGATCAATGGAATGGCGTATTTGTCTGAATCGGCTTCTAGTAAATGAGAGACAGGAGCTGGAATCAAGAACATCAATGCTGGGATTCCTCTAACTTCTTGTAAATTAGAAACAACGCAAGGGAAATCAAATGCTTCAAATTTTGTATCTGGAGTTGGGATCTTGTTAAACTCAACCGTTGGGTGAGAGGTTGTAGAAGTTAAAGTGCTGTCAGGTTTTGGAATAATAACAAATTTTTCAACTTTTGGCCAGAATGCTTCATCATATTCAAAAATAACTTTACATAAAGATTGGAAATGTGTCTTAACAAAGTTGTCAGTGATAGATTTTGGTAATTCTGGAGTGAACTTGATGGCACCAGTGGCTTCTGGATCTTCTGTTGTTAACTTCAAAACCGATTGGGGAATAGTAATCAAAACATATTTGGATGTGTATGTCTTTCCATCGGTAGTGGAAACTTCATAAATGTCATTTTCGGTTTTGGTAACTGAATTAACAACAGTACTAATATTTATGTTTTCCTTTGGATAACCTTCTAAAACATTCTTGACAACTTTTCCGTACCAGATTTAACAAAAGCGTCTCTTCCAGCGTATGGACCACTAGATAATTTACCAGAGAACATGTCCCATGAAGTACCATTTGGAATCTCTAAGACCCTTAACATTGAAGGAGCCCATTTTTTCTGTTCTTCTGATAGATGCTTTCCTTGAGAAACTAAATATTCGGCACACATGTTCTTCAAAGTCTTATCTTCATTTTGTAACTTAGTGTATAGCTTCATTTCATCGACAATTGGACCTAGGTTGTATTCACCAGGGACTGGACCATCTGGGCCAACCACCATTGCTGAATTTTCATCAAAAAAGTAGTCAATGTTGCCCTTTTCAACAGAGCTACGGAATAGTGGATTGGCGACAGTGGCATGAAACCAGCATGCACCGACATCGTATTCATATTTAGAGCCTTTTGGAGAATAAGTGTGTAAACGACCACCAATTCTGTCTCTGGCTTCCAAAACCAATGTTGAAATACCTTTGGAGTGTAGAGTGGTGGCGGCTTTAATACCGGCAATACCAGCACCAACAATAATAACTTGGGAGTCTAATTCGGACATTCTTCTCAATTGGTTAAGTTCTTGATTTGAAAGATCTTAAAAAGTTGGAAAGAAAAAAAAAAAATATTGAAATGATTTATAAAAAAGTACTCAAATGTTGGTTCTTTAGTGTCTTGGACTGGGGTCAAAAATGTCACTTGGAAGGGAAACACACCCGGCACCTACAGAAATCTTAGACGTAAATGAAGAAGTGCTCCACGTTCGCAGGTTAAGAAGCTGAATCAGGAAATATATCCCCAGTAGCTGTTTTTGTGCCTCTCTTCTATGGGAGACTGTAATAGAGTAAATTTACTACATTTTGAAGTTGATCAAACTCCACTACACATATATATATACCCAGATATGTGGTTTAATTTGAATGCTTTTAAAAAGTATAATTAATAAATATTATGCAAGTTGTGATATATGTATATAAAAGTAAGGGTTCATTTAAAACTAGTAAAAAAGATTTGAGAAAAATGCAAATTAGGATACAATTATAATCTTTCAGCTGATAAGTCAGCTTTAATCTTAAACGGTTGACCTCTCCAATCAATCTCGGAGCCAAGAACAGCAAAAATCCATACAGGTAAAGCCAACGTCTCTCTTAGTATCCAAATAGGTGTGAACCTTTTGAAACTTCTCAACTTTTCATCAAACAGTTTAAATTCCATATTGAAGGACTCGTTCATGAAATATGGCTGAGATGCATGGGTGGCCTCAGTAACAGATTTGGGTATTCTTGCACATCTGAATAGATAATGAAACTGTATATAGTCTGTCAAAAACCAAATTAAAACATGCATAGTAAACCATATGCGGTTAAAGAATTGGCCGAAGAACAAAACACTCACAGCAAAAGTACCAAACAAGCCACATAAAAGACATTCTGTCGATGGTTCCAACAAGGTGGCAGCTAATACCATATACTTACGAACTCTTAGCCATCTCATTCTTCTGAATGCGTAATCTAAGATACCATTTTGATCACCTAATGGTTGAATGACACAATCGCCAGTCATGCCGGTTCTTCCTCCACCAAAATCCCAAAGTGCAATTCCAATCATGTTGTCTTCTCCAATATACCTAGCAAAAAATCTGATCCCTTGGCCAGGAATCAAACTATAGAATTTTGCATCTCTTAGTCTATCCCCACTTTGACCATCTTCACTTGGGAAATCTCCAAGGTCACCCATTTTAGAAACAGCATTGTCTAAATCCGAACGTCTGTAAATGTTTGATTTACCGTTGACACAAGGTGCAACAGCAACTTTATTCAATGAAACGTAAAATTTGGAGTGGGATGTACTTAAGAACATTTCGTCCAGTTGAGCACCAAGAGCTTTAAATTCACCATTTTGAGCCAAACATGTAGCCATTGGTGCATGATGAATCAAATTCACCTTTCTTGAAGTCTTGCGACCATTATCTAAAGAGTGTGTCAATGAGAAAACGGATCTTCTCAAGACATCTGGTCTACACCAAACATTTGAATCTTGAACCCAAAGAATATCATATTTAGCAGATTTGTAACCTTTCGCCAAATTGTTAACTTTGGGATTTGGACCATAATTTGATTTGTTATTCTTATCATCTATAAGAAGTTTGGCGTCAATTTGAGGGTATTTGGCTATCAATCTTTGGACTAAATTAATAGAAGCATCGTTAGGATCTTGAACACAGAAAATGATTTCTAATTTTTCTGTTGGATAATCCTGCAAAAAGGATGATTGGAGGCATATTTCCATTTCAGAGTCAACACCTTTTAATGGTCTAAGAATAGTAACACCTTCTAAACTTGATTCCTCTATTTTAGCATCAATTTTGCGTCTCGATTTGTCGTTAAACTTCACCAAGATTTCAGCGAACCCACTGTATGCCAACGAAAGAATGACAATGTACCATATGAAAAATATACATGCAATTATGAAAATAACTAGTCCAACAGTAAATGGTTCTTCTGTTCGTACCGGTGATTTTGAAAGATAAGTACCTATCTCTTCGGCCATTGTGTGCTTGGGACGGTATTCGGTAGATATGCAAATATGGAGATTTTAGAAAAAAAACCTAGGGAGGTGAGTTACCAGTGTATTAGCTGGTTAGGATGATGAAGGTAATGGCGATGCTGCTGATGTGGTCCGAAACAAATACAGCAAAAAGAGTAGTATATATATTTTGTTGTGGTATGAATCGAACGTGAAAACTTTTCAGCCAGAGACGTGTATCCTATCCAGGAACAAACAAACATGCATCGGAAGTCGGTGAGAAACCACCAGGAAAGCCTCTTGCAGTGGATCACTCGGAACTACTGTTTATTTGGCTCATCGTTTAGATCTAGCCAGATTGAAATCTGGATACCTAATAGATAACGTCATCTTTAAAAAAAAAACTCAAACGTATCGGCGCGACTATTGTTTTAAAATAATTATGAGTCTTGCGTCGACTTTCGTCTTGCCAAGTGGAAAATTTTCAGAGTCAAAATTTTTTGTTAGGAAACGAAGAACTTTGGAGCGGTGTCTGTCAATCAATCAATCGTACACATTGTATAGCACACTATAATATTAAAAATATGTATGGAGGAGTTCTACCATAATAGAACAATGTCAATGAGATAATCGAACTGGCATTAAGGATCAACTTAAAAGCTCATCTCTTTTTTCTCAACTCTCTCTATCTTTTTAGGTTTTACCATATACAAACGTTACTATACTATAAGATTTTGTAAATGTATAGAAAGGACAAAATTGATAGAGACTTAGACAAGAAAATAAGTCAGCTTTCACTTGCAACATCAAATACTTCTAATTCCACCTCGAACTTCTCTGAAAATCACTCAACAATGTCCAATTCATCAAACAGTGCAGTTCAATTCAGTATCCCAACTTCTCCTTTGGCAAGACCAGCAACTTCGGCTGGAGACATAAATCCTGAAAATGGCCGTGACATCGAAGAAAAAGTTGAGCAAACGGAATCCGCTATAATTCCACATCATCCAAAACCTTCCAAGGAACCATATTACAAACGTTTAAATACGCCATTGAACACAAGACCTGCATCTCCTTACACTTTAAACCCACCTATTGACTCTGATGGTTTATCCTGGCCAAGTTTGGGTGCTCGTGAAAGACTGGAAAGCAACCCAGTTGAATCAGCTGCACGTGAAAAACGTATCTCTGAAGCTGTTAAAACCATTTTGACTGAATTAGGAGAAGATGTTAGCCGTGAAGGATTAATGGAAACTCCTGAAAGATATGCTAGAGCAATGCTATATTTCACCAAAGGTTATGAAGATAACATCAAAGATGTCATCAAGAGAGCTGTTTTTGAAGAAGATCATGATGAAATGGTTATTGTCAAAGACATTGAAATATATTCTCTTTGTGAGCATCATTTAGTTCCATTTTTTGGTAAAGTTCACATTGGTTACATTCCAAACAAAAAGGTGTTGGGTTTAAGTAAACTAGCAAGATTAGCTGAAATGTACGCTAGACGTTTCCAAGTTCAAGAAAGACTAACTAAACAAATTGCTATTGCCTTGAGTGAGATTTTACAACCAAGAGGCGTGGCAGTTGTTATTGAAGCTACCCATATGTGTATGGTTAGTAGAGGTGTTCAAAAGTCTGGTGCTGTTACAGCTACTAGTTGTATGTTGGGTTGCTTCAGGGCTCAACAAAAGACTAGAGATGAGTTCTTAACTTTACTAGGGAGAAGATAGTTTCTGACTTTAATTCAGCTACTGTTCTGTTTTTTTTTCATCTATTTCCTCTTGTACCTGTTTATCATGATGACAAAACAGCCGTTTTTTTCTGCTTTATTTCTGTCCATTTCCAGCTTCATGCTGCAGGCTTCAATGTTGTACTTTTAATTCAATTATCAATTCCTGTCCTTTTTTTTTGTCACCATCTACTCAATCATATCTACTAATAAACTGCTCTTTTTGCTTTTTTCCCTGTTCACTAGTTTGGTCCCCTCTTTTTTTCTTGTTTGATTCTCTTTTTTTCCTTGACTTTATTTCTTATGCTTTCTATGCATTCTCGTCATAATTTTTTTGTCACTTTGTTATTTTGTTTTGCTTGACTGTTACTGGTTTTACATTTTTGGTTTCAACATATCCTAATTTATTTGAATAACAGTTTTGGATATACACTATTTAGTACTATATAAATAGTTCTTAATTTCTTATATTTATCTATCATATTTCACCCCTTCCTCTTTACTAATACAGATTTCAACATCGATTTAGAGAATTCTTTCTGGGAAAGAGATAGATAGTGCGATACCACTTAAGCTCTCTTTGCAAAAACGTACATTGAATCCCAAACAACAGATTGGATATCGTCGTTTCTCCATCCAGCTTCTTCGAAATCTTTTCTCATCATAACCAATAAGTCTTGTTCGGATCCTTTAACAACTTTGGGATTTGCTTTATACCAGTTGTGTAAAGCACTGTAAGTACTCATAAACTTCATGAATACATCAAGTGTACAATCTTGTTTGATCAATAAAACTTCGTCTCCACCTTTCAAAATGCCTGTATCTGCAACTTCTTGTCTGCTGTCACCTGTTTCTTCAAATGAGTCTTGGTGCAATTTAACGAACTTAACGTGTTTGAATCTATCATCTTCAAAAACTAAGTCCGTGCATTGCTTTAACCAAACTCTAAATTCACTCTTGCCTTCGTCCCACAGTGGGCCCATAAATGAACTATCACTGTAAACGTACTTATCGTAAACTTTATTGATTTTATCATTTTCAAACATTGGTTCGACGTATAACCAATAAGCTAAAGTACCATTTGGCTTCAAATATTTAGCAGCTTGTTCAATGAATTGAGGAGGTTTGAACCAATGGACACATTCGGCCGCAGTTAATAGGTCAACGGATGCTGGCTCTAAACCCTCAACTGAGGATAAATCTTCTGCAGGGGCAATCGAAAAGGAGATATTTGAGGATGCAATTGCATCGTTTTGCAAACATTGGCCGATCATCGTGCTACTTGGATCAGCACCAATTGTTTTAGCAAAGTTAGGAGCAACAGGGAATGTAACTTGTCCTGTGCCACAGCCGACATCTAGATACAAGCCATGGTTACCTTCAGATGGAGTTGAGACATGGTAAGATAGTAACAGCTTGTAGAACTTATCAGGATATGTTGGACGGAAATTGTTGTAAGATGCAGGGTTGTATGAGCTTTGTGAGTATGTTGCCATTGTAAGTTAATTATTTGATATGAATTGTTTATTATAAGATTTGGAACTCAAGAAACAGAAAAAAAGGGTAATATTCATCCTCAAAAAGTATCCATTTTATATTAATCACTTCACTTAGGTCAGATCAGGCGGTAAAAAGTCCTGCCGTCACCGGAGCTGAGGGGACGCCGGCAAAGGAGTCGAGCTCCTCCGACAAAGGTTCTTTCTTTCTCTTCTTTTCATATCACAATTTACTAGACGATTTTTTCTATTTTTAAACAAAGTTCACTCCCGCTTTAATTGGGGAATTAATTGGATAAAATTTAATTTAACTTACGTTAACTCTTACTATACGCTCTGCTCCAATCACTGCACAACTTGTCCAACACCTTTGAGAAACCAGAGGCAGTTCACGAAATCCCAGTTAACAGCTTTCCTCCCACTCATTATGACGATGAGTGTATCAATTATTTGGACCGATTTTTGCCAATAGTCTTTAAACAGACTATATATGAATCTTATCATTAGAATTAAGTATAAAAAAACACACATTAAAAACGGAAGAGTAATAAATAACTCAAATTAAATAACAATATTTTATAAAACCTTCTATAGTAAACCATTTTTTTCTCTTGTTTGCGACAATCATAAATCTATGAAACATCAGAAAAACAACAAGTCGTAAATTTTTTTTCCAGCAGATACCGTTATCTATTAACGAAATCCAGTTCGTCAATTATAAATCACACACTAGTGATCTTGAAAGAATCTCCAGAATGTTTCTTTAAAATCTTTAATAACTCATAGTTAGAAGTGGATGTTCCAACAACGGCTCCACCAATGGTGGTTCTTTGCCCACTATTGTTCAGCAGCAGCTCCTTTAAACACTTATTTTCCATTTCCAAAGTCTTAACCTTCACTTTCAAGTTAGCAATATGTTCATGAATATGTCTGAATCTCATGTCCATTTCCTTTTCCTTTTGCTTCTTCTTGATACGGAAACGTGCAGATGCCAGCGTATTACGACGACGTTTTTCTATATGTGGGGTTTCACCTTCTCTGTTTCCATCCTTGTTATCGTTATCGTTTTCGTTATCATTTTTATTAGTCGAGAACTCCACCCCAATTTCATTGTTTTCAAAAACTTGTGGGGTATAATCGTATGAAGGTGTTGAGTATGGAGATAATGAAGCGGTTGCTGTGGTATATGAAGATGATGATCTTTCTTTCGGTACATAGTCACTCATTTCAGTGTTGAATTCTTGATTTGGGTTTTTATTAGGATTAGTAACAGGAAATGTAAATGGTATTGACCCAACTTCGTTGCCTTGGTTGTAGTCATTAAAGTCACCTAACTCCTGTGGATGCTGATCAGCGTCAAGATTCAGGAATTGGTTATTCATAAACAAGGATAGATCATCAGATGGCCCTGACGGTGAAATAGTGGATGATTGATAAAAATCAAAGTCAAAGTCGTCTAAGTTGAAGTTACTTCCGTTCTTTCTTGATTCCGTTTGAGTCATATTCGAACCCATTATTGTAAATACTTTAGATAGTTTTCTGTATATATATATATATATATGTACGTGTCTATGTGTCTGTGTATATGGAAATAAATGTGATAATCTAGAGGTATGAGGTGAAGTAAATAACAACAGAACCAAGTTTTATAAGTTATCTGATCATATGACTTTAGGTAATGTTAACTAACTCCAGAATGGTAAACCATAGGAGCCATGGGAGCCATGGGTGAGATTTGCAGAAGTATATATATAAATTCAATGTACAAAACGCTTACTGTGCTAAATTGAAGAGTTTTCAAGTAACCGCTATCAATATGTGGAATGTATGGAAGGATTTTTCAAGGAGCCATAGTAATTTTTCGAATTACAGATGAATGGATAGATTTGTTTCGGGGGGGTGATAAAATCCGGACCTAAAATAGGGTACAAGCGCAGCTTCCCCGAAAAAAAAGAAAGAAAAATTTAATGGTGCTTGACTGATTTGACTGAGGCTTCGATTCGGAATTAAAATAACAAAAATTCAAAAAACTGACAGCTTGCTACTATCATAGTTTGCTATGCAGAAAAAAGAATATATTATTCGAGGAATGAGCAAAGTTACGTACGTATATTCCATTCAAAGCTGAAATTTGAGCTAACAATCATATAATAATTATTCGAAGAGCCACGATAGGAATGTGGCTCGCTCTTGATTAACTAGGCGGCTAATAACTGATTGTAAGCGCATTATCCGCGTCTTTCTCTCTATTTGGAATATTGCCAATTGCAAATAGAACATTTGCAATGGTTTGAAGAGTCAGAGTCCGGGGTATGGAAAGGTAGGTAGTAAAAGTTCACCTTGGCGTCCTATAGCACAATCTGAGCGCGTACCCCCCACTCCCCATAACAGGCACAGCAGCTACCAAAGGCAGACAGAAATCGTGGCTCTTTATTTATTACCTCTGTCTAGCCTAGCGACACAATTTCATTCCATTGCACCGCACACAGTAAGAGAGTGTTTATGGCCTTAATTCATATGAGGCTATACTATAACATACCCTACCCTAGATCTTATATCTATGGCGGTGCCTAACGATACCACACTGAGAGTGAATAATCTGTCCTCTTTGAAACTGGTTCACTGTTTTGAAATTATGTTCACTGACTCATTGGACTGGTCAATTGCAAAGCAGCTCAGCTTCAAATGTATGTACGGAATTGAGTTTCAATCAAATGATTATTAGTCCTACCTGCTTACCCAAGTAAATATGAATTTTGAGAAAAGGAGTTTGAGGGATCAAAAACGCTGTGGCTTTAACTTATGTAATAATATCACAAAACTTGAATTATGCTGATGTAATCATGATGAGGTAGGATATTAGCTCCATCACGAATTCGACGCCACACTAATGAAGTCAAAGACTCTGTCATACCTAGTTGATATTTTGATATATGATTTAGATGGTGATAATTCTGACAATGATTAATTAGGGTTATCAATTATGGGAGCGACCGATCGACTTGAAAGTCTGCATTTAATTTGAAAAAACGTTCAGTAAGGGAAAAATATGAGAATGGAACATCAATAATGCTAACTATACTGGAAAGTACACTTGAAAAATGGCATGCTTAGGATGCTATATTATGGACGCTATATTATGGACAACAAGTGAATTATTCCAGGAACTAAAAATTATATTCAATCATGGATAACGGTCACTTTTTATAAAAATTGGCTCTTTCTGAATCAAACTAATATGATTTCAGTATCGGGTTTTGCTTTTGGGGCATTCTAATTGTTTTATTCACTAAACTTATCTTTATTTTGAAAACTCTCAGCTCTTCAACTCATAATCACGTGCATATATCTATCTCCCCCACGATTTGACAAGCCATTAGGGGTTTGAACTTTGAAAACTTTAACCTTTAACTTTTTGATGTATACAACTCTGGAGTTAACTCTTATACCTGTTTCGTAGCTATTTACTTGATCTCATAATAGCCTATTCTTATACGTAAACTGTGGTTTAAAAGGGGTGTCATTAAATCCTTTACAGGATGAGTCATGTGGGGTAATCGATAAAAAAGGTTTAAGTTAGAGTTTTAGTAACTTAGAGTTTAGTCGAGCACAACCTTGCAAGCTCCTCCTAAAATTATAAACGAAGGCTTTTTTCATGAGTTTTCGTCTTATCCTCGTTTTTATAACCACCAGCAAGGACTCTATTTGAAGTAAACTCTCAATAGTTGTAAGTTCTAACTGATAGTTCTATGTGAAGTGAAGAGGTTAGGCATTATATTAAGAGCCTGAATTAGAAATTCTGATTTGCGCTGTCAATTGTTAGAAGATACAAAAAAAGTCAACCGAATTGTTGTATTAATATTGTGAGAGTCCCCCAGTTCCAACTTCCAACTACTATTGTAAGCGAGAATATACTTTCTCTACTCCTCTGAGGAAGTCCATCATAGAAACCTATATAAGAGAAACTGATAGAGTGTTTCTATATTTGCATACAACACCACAATCTATAAGAGTTGTGAAGTAGCCTTGATTAAGGGGTAAAGTATGTTGTGATGTGAGTCCCAATCCTATGTGATTACCTAATCACTATCTCACTTAATATGATTACCTAATCTGAATTATGTATATACCAATTACCTAATCTAACAGAGACACCAATGATTATTATTGGCACTTGCAGCCTATACTACAGAGGATAGAAGCCATAGTGTAAGGAATCAGATGCCGAGTGGCTCAAAAGAGTGAATTAAGTTAATTCCCTTGTAGGGATTCCACCCCTCTGCGACGGGTCGTTTTCTCAGAGCGACGTCGACTTCAGGTGACATTATTTCTTAATTCGGACACTTGGATTCCGTAATCACTTACTGTGAGATTCTTCAAGGTCTCGACAGCTTCGTAGGCATCTGCCATTACAATATATATAGTTGTTTATATTTAGGATTACTATTTAGTAAGATCTTCTATTGATCTATTTAGAAGAGGAGCAAAACAGAACAAAAGAAAAACAGAAAAAAACAGAAAACGAATAGAATAGATAAGAAAAATATTGAGAATAGAATATAAACTAAAGATCTGGATTTCAAATACTTTTAGTTAAAAAATTATAAATCCTTCAAATTCACGATAAAACGAACATTGAACTAAATTCATTACAATAGTTTCAAAGGCAAAGGGGAAGAGTGTAAACTCACTATAAACCGATTGCGCGAACGTCAAGTGTGGCCTTTAAAAATGTGAATATATACACCTGACACCACTTGTTTGTTTTAAAGTAGTAATTTCCGCAATGTGTAATCACGTGAACCCAACAAATAGTTGGCAAATTTGTAATTGTGATGTCGCCATCTATAAATCTCTTCTTGTTTTATCCATTTTCCTACTTTTAGACCTCTTTCTCTGTAAGCAGTAAGAAGCCACAAATACTTTACACCAAATCTAGTATTAACCCCCCCTAGCTTTAACCCCAGATTCCGATCTCACCAAAGAATCAGCCTGCTCGATTCAGATCTTAATTCAAATATATATACGAAAATTTTCTACTTGTGTTTTTTAAAACAAAACAAAACAAAAAATGTTATCAGTTCAATCTCAAGCACAACTAAATCCAGTCCAGAGTGACTTGTTATTAGCTTCCAAAATTTATTCAAAAACTCCATCTTTAACTTTTGATGAATTAATCTCAAGTATCAACGAGATCTTAGGCGTCGACAAGCCTTTAGAAACCCATGAAATCGATCACAGGAAGTTAATGGAGTTAATGAAGGCTTACATTTCTTCCGAAAAAGATTGGGAGAAGTTTGCTTTTGAAGACCCAAACAGACCTTACACTAGAAATGGTATTGAAGATTTTGGAGTTGATGGTGTTAATGCTAACTTGTTGTTGCTAGTTTGGAACCCAAGTAAAGGCTCTGTCATCCACGATCATGCTAAAGCTCATTGTGTTATGAAAATTTTGAAAGGGACCTTAACTGAAGAGTTATTTGAAGATCCTGGTGAAGATAACCACGATATGGTTGCATTCAAGACAACCAACTTGAACAGGGACTCCGTTGCGCACATTAGAGATGATATTGGTTTACACCGTATCTCAAATAAAACTAATGATATTGCGATTTCATTACACTTATATACTCCTCCCTATGCTAAGAAATACGGTTGTCATATTTTCGATGATAACGGTGCTAAGCATCACGTTGAAATGGCTAATTTGTTCAGCTGGAAAGGTGAACGGCAAAACGTTAACAACCATTCAACATGCTGAACTCACTTTCCTTCTTTAGACCCTTATTTTCATTTGGTATTTGGTTTTAATTCATCAGATTATTTTTTTATTGGGATTAATTTAGCGCTATTTGTTTTGCTCGCCTGCTTTTTATTCGTTGCTGATTTACTTGGTTCATACCTCTTCTTATTTATATTATTATTTTATCTTTATTTTACGCTTATATTTATACACTTTTTCATTCTATATATCAGTTTAATTAACATTATTCCTTTTCAAAACAAAACATTAAAGATCCATAGGTTAAAGAATATTTATATATATGTAAAAAAATAACTAATGTACAGTTGCCTCAAAGAAATATAAAATGGGAAAAGGAAGTAAAAAACACCCATTAAGAAAATTAAAGATCGGAACAACAAGAAAGAACACCCAAAACCCAATTAAAGTAAAGAAACGTTTTGGTGAAAATTAATTGCTAACACCTCTTATCCAGTATTGAGCCTTATCTGCACCGTTGACACCATAAACCTTCTTGAATCTGCCATTCAATTTGATACCAAGTTCATACTTTTCTTTCTTTAGACATTCACACTTTTCAAAAAGTTTTTCTCTTGCATAATTTAATTTCTTGAATTCAATGGATTTTTCTGAACTTGGTGCAGTTGATGAAGGAATGATAGTATCAAGGAACTTGATTTCTTTACCGATTTTGTGGATCTTTAATGTTAAATCATCAAATTGTTTACTTAGCTCAACCAACCTTGTTTCAACCACTGGATCTGTAACTCTGGCTGTTGTAAATTTTGATGAGACTCTTTTGTATTTTTCAATTTGAGCTAAATCAATCGTTGAAGTATCTCTTGCACGATTCTTAATAACCGATAACTTTGGAATCTCTAAATTTTCCTTGTCGTCGGTATTTATTTCTTTTGAAAGTTGTTTTCCCTGTGCTGTTTCTTCATGCAATGTTGAGTCATACTCTGTTTCCGCCGTAGTATCACAAGTTAATGAATCCATTGATCTGGATTCGTAAACTTCAACAACAGGTGGTGCAACAGTCTTGTCAGCATAGTCTGTAATAGAACCGCTAAATGAATCATATTCTAATTCTAAGTCATCATAGTTGGAGACCAAATCAGAGCTGAATGTTCTACTAGCCGGTATCAGATCTGTTTTTAAATTTTTATGATGCATACCCTCCGCATTTTGATCTATGATAGATAAACTATCAGTACTATATTGTTCCATGGATCTCATTTCAGCTGTCTCTTCGATTGGGTTGTAGTCTTCAAAATCTGAAGACGATTGATATCCAGTATCAGATTCATTCATAATGGCGCGTATTTAAAGGCAAAACCGTTTTAAAACTAATTAGCTATACTAAACAATCAAGTATTCAAATCACAAGTAATGAATTAATCAACTTGACAAATTAAACTTTAAATTGGAAGTTAACCAGAACATGTGTACAAGTTTATATTTTCACACCACATATCAAAACAACAAATCGCGTACCAAAATTAAGAAGCGCGTTTTCATAAATTTGGGCGGCTGATTCTTTAACAACAGTCGCGTCGATATAAAAAAGGGAGCTTTAAAGCTGCTGTATAAATAAATATCAGTATAAAGGGTTATCAAATTATTAAGACGTATATAAAAAAAGCTGATGGTGACATAAATATCGGTGGGAACTGAAAACAACAAATTTAATCCCAGATTACTGACCAAAATATATTGTAACAACAGTATCCAGTTTTGTGTTTTCAAAACCGTAGAACAGGAAGGATAAAATAAACAAGGAGAGTAAATAAAAAAAAAAAAAACAGAAAGACCGGAGAACAGAAAGACAATGTGTTGGGGAAAGATGAATGAATAGAACAAAAAAAATTCAATATTTAATACAAGAGCAAAACTCTTAATCTAACTGCTTAGAGTAACAGTAGCAACAATTGAAGTTATTGTAATTGTAGTGTATGGTTCATCGTCGTCTACATAAGAAGAAGTCAAATCATCTTCAGCGTAGTAAACGTAACACGTTCCATTATAAACATCAGTTTCATAAGCTGTGTAATCACTATAATCATCAGAGGTTGATGAAGAAGCAGTGACAGTTGGCGAGGCTGTTGCAGAAGTGGAGGATATTTTTGTGGATGAAGTAGTTTTTGAAGTTGTAGTCTTAGCCTTGGTTGAGGTGGCTTCAGCTTTTGCTGAGGTATTATCAGCTTTACTTGAGGTTGCTTTAACGGTAGAAGATGTTGAAACTGATGAAGTTTCAATGGTGGATTCAGTAGTTGAGGATGATTCTGGAGAGGATGTAACAACAGAGGAAATTGAACTTGATAGGGATAAAGAAGAACTTAAGTCTAATGAGGAAGCAGGGTTTGATCTGGAGGATTCTTTTTCAACAGATGAAGTAACTGTAGAAACAAATGCAGCATTAGTGGCAGCAACTGTTGATGCGTATTTATAGGTGATGACCTTGGTTTGGTCAGCAGCTAAGGTTGAAGTATAGACTTTTTCCAACAATGTGACAACATTATCATTGATAGTGGTGGTTATTGTTTTTAAGTAGGTAGTATCGATAGTAGTGTCCGTTTCAGTATCTTTGTCTGTAGTAGTTGTTGTAGCCTCAGCGCTCGAATATAAAGAGGTGGTTGCAACTTCGGAACTAGAGCTTGAATATGAAGAAGTGGTTGTTGTATCTTTGGAACTAGAGTTTGAAGGTGAGGTACTGGCAGTGGTAGTAGATGGTGGGTTTCCGGTAATAGTAACAGTATAAGTGGTTCCATCAGCGGTATATGTTGAAACATCAGTACTATAGAATGAAGAAGTCATCAAAGTATTTCTTTTCTTTGTTGTTGTTGAATAAACAGTAACGGCATCAGCTGTAACATAAGCATAAGCTCTCTTCTTTAACATAACTGCTGTTTCATAGTCCTGCTCAGAGTCACCAGATAACCCGACAACAGGATAAACAACTGTTGCAAATTCTGGTTCTTCAGCATCTCTTCCAAATAATCTGATTGGAGCTGAAAGAGCAGTGGCAGCCAATAGAGTTGATAAAAGTAGTTTTGTGAATTGCATTATATCTAGTTGTTGTAGTGCTGTTCTGAATCTTTTTTTAAGTGACTGAAAATATAAATAGTTGTAATATTTTAAGTTTGGAAAAGAGTGACTAAAAGTTGGAATTAAGGATAATGTTTGGGTTCTAAGGAATGACTAAAGTTGGTTTGTTAAACAGTGAATAAACACAGAATTTATTTGTTATATTTGCTAATCTGACCGCTATAAAGTTACTGATTCTTTCTCTTCTCTCTGAAAATTTAAAATAACATTTTAAAAGGTTTCAAAAGATTAGTTGGGCAAACGATTTACTATTTATAAAAAAGCAAACGGTTTCCAACTTATTCCAGTTGGAATGGGGGGGCTAAAGTTATACATTTACTAAAACGGACAGAGAATTTGCCTATAATGCAATGACATCAAAAATAGAGATTCCAGAAACACATTATTAGCTTGGTGTATTTCAAAAAGTAACCCAAAGTTGGAAACAAAAAATCCGTTTAGAGTAATTAGTCGAGGGAGACAAAGAAGGCTGACTAAAAATATTCTGAATCAGGGGAAAAATAAGCCTAAAAACTTTTCGCCGCATATTCAACCATAGGAATCTGGCGCCAAACTCATAGTAGCCGGAGAAACGTACGGGCTTGGTAAATAATACTTCCCTTGCTAATGATATTTTAGTGCCAGACACATAGGGTAAACGAACAAGATGGAGGTATTTAGTACTTGCTGGAAGTAAGGTTAAAATATAGGCCCAGTACCCAGGCGCACTAGCGTAAGTTTAGCGTCCTTTTACCTGTTCCTGGTGCTTGATTTATCACAACCGCTTCTAAATTATCTACTAATATAGTTGAATTTTTATACCCTACATAGAAAGAATAAACAGTTTGTGGTATAAAGAAAAAGCTTAAAACATTTCAGGTGTTCATAATAAATAAAGACACATGGAGCTTTTACAAACAGGTAACAATTTGCAAAAACTTCAAAATTTTACCTTTTTTACTATTTCTTTGTTATATTTTGAGTTACATATCATATTCTGTTTTGCTTGTTTCATTGCTTTCAACCATAAACACATTGCTTCCCATCAAGTGAAACGAGTTAGACATGAATTTTGTATGGTTTTTGATCAAGTTAGGGGGGAGTTTGGTTAGAAGACAAAAGGTTTTGAAAATGGCTGGTTTTTAGATATTTAGGGCTGAATCTTTGCAGTGTCCCAATTAGGTAAATATTTGATCAAAACAGTTCCCAAACAGGAAACCGGAAAAATAAAAACACAGCCGCACAAATTTAAGGCAGTGCAGTGGTCTTATTGCTTGAAGGCAATGCATTTTGTTTTTCCTTTTTGAATGATTTTACACAAGAATGGCAGTTGAAAAACAAGAATAATGATCGAACGAGAGACAGTGAGTGGGTTAAATTTAACTCTAGCAATCATTTGATTTAGGATATGGGAAATTCAACATTTTGCAAATTTACCACCGTATGGCAAAGAAAGCCAACTTTGATCATCACGCTACACGTTAAACTTTTTGCCACACACTCTAAAAGTTTCGTCACACATTTAGCCCCCTAATTAGTAATTCCTATAAAGAGACTGTAGAGTGAGTAATTGACACCTTGTGAGGCAGTTTAAGTTAACAACAGAGTGTAACAGAATATGACAAAACTTTGCTATCATCAGGTAGATTCAGCAACCATTTTAAACATCCAACTAACCATGCTACAAAATTGCAAAAAAACACTAAGAGTTTCACTCATACTGCACCTTCGAAAGAGTGAATTAAGTCATTCTGCATTGTATTACGTGGACCGGTCATAAACAAAATAAAAGTTCATTAAAAAAATTTATATTAATTTGGCAAGGAATGTGAAAAAAAATTAAAAGATTATCTAGCTAAAAAAAGAAAACAGAAAAATGCTAAACACCCAAAGACATGATCAAAAACAAATAATATATTATTATTGAGTTTAGGGTTTGACTTATAAGTAGAAATGGATTTGTTGGACTACTGACTGTACAATATATAGCCCAATCATCTGTCACAACAAACGGCATTATTAACCGGAAGAAACATATTTTGACAAAGTAGCTACCAATTATAAGGATCGGAGAAGCTATGGAATAGCAGGATGAATATCTTCCGAAATGAAATTTATTTTGACACATTTCGGATCTCGGAGTATTAGAATTTACTAGCGACAATTCACTGCTAAGCTAACCAGCGACGAAAGTTGGGCCCTGCTGGCTGCAGACTGAGAGACTACCAAGTTGGCCATGGAAGTTGGCCATGGCAACGATAAAATAAATAGTGACGTCCGCACGCGCATATAATATATCGACCGATTGAAGGCTCTTCTTAACAGGACGGGTTGTTTGATTCAGATTCCAGCTGAGCTTCCGAGTTTTTGGAGTTCGCACGTGAACAGCTGGCGCGCCTTTCGGGGGAGGAAGTTCACAGGTATCCCTCAAACCGCAGACCGACCCACCCCACTTACCTGCCCACCGTGCGCGGCAACAAACAAGACAAATAGAGCCGGCTACACCGAGAAAATTCTCGCATGAAGCAACGAGCGGGATGCAATCTTTTACTTTTTCGTTCCTACAGATCTGAGACAGCTATATTGAAATACTTGGACTTAAAAATATTATGTAAGGTATAATACCAGCGGGATTTGTTTTTTTTTTCAAGTCACAAAATTTTTCTTTTACCGATCTTATCATCACCGATAAAGGCTTCCTTGATAAAGACTTCCCGCAAGTTGCCGTGAGAGAAACCGAGCTTAATAACATGCTTATTTTTTCTATGATACTTTTTGATTTTTTATTCTATATAACTAACAGTTAATGTTATTAATATAAGTGGTAATTGGACTAGCGTTCCTATGACTTGTTTATTAATGAAAAATTTTGCAACTTGAAAAAATATTTGAGTACGATCGAAAAAATATTGTTAACTTTCATGCCCCGTGGGCTATCATAAAAATTAAGTTGATTAACACTACAAAGTAGTGAAAAAAGAAAGCAAACACAAAAGCGCGTTACACTAAACTTGCGCCCAACTTAAACACTATTAATTACTGTAGGCTTGGTGGTGATACTTTCACGCTAGTAATTTATATGTGGGTGGGACAATAACGCAACATACATTGTGGAGTCCGAAATACCCATCACTTGAAACCTAATGTAAATTGATCACAGTAACGATCTTAAAGAGATACATTTTTCAGTGTGCTCTAGTTGATAATCCATGTAAAGCTGTGAATATATTATCTTTTACATCTTTTTTTAAATACTTTCTTTTCCGTTTTAATGAATTTCGTCAACTAATAGAAGTGTTTCATATATAAGATGAAGCAAATTTGATTCCTTCTCCACAAGGAGACAAGCAGCACATTAATTTGTGTATAAGCGCTCAGTATACCGTGCGAGAGTGAGGCTTATTAAGTTTATCTTTCGGCACAAAATTTCACCTTTGAATTCAGGATCTGTAGAGGGGTACATTTGTAAATTAAGATTTAAGAGGTGTCGAGTGAAAGAAAACCCATCAAAACGATGATTGAAAATTGAATCATTGGAGTTACTTGTTGGTTCTATTTCAAAACTTGACCTTGGCACAGTCTCATTATATCTAAGTAGTTTCAATCTGACAGATCGTGATTTATGATGATGAGCAGTCAAAGAGAGATAAAAGTCTATAATGGTAATCTTGTCATGAAGGTTGTGGTGCGAAGAATAAAATGATAAGATACACTCTCATTATCACCAAATGACCGCCTTCTTCAAACTTAAATCGAAATTCAGAAACTAGCATTTAAAGTTATTAAAACGATTGATGAATTTAAGGTACATCATAATATTTTCTCGGTATCCACCATCAACCAACAACAACCCCAGCATTTTCAGAACATCGAATTCCCCCGCTTTGACATAAAGTTTTCCTTTGTCTCCTCACAATTAATTCTGGTGGAGCTAAATAATTATCCACATTGACGACATGTTTATTTTTAGGGAGAGATGTATAACTGAGTGCGACTATATAGAAGTTAGTGAATCAACACAATAGATAACCTGTCATCTTTGACTTCGCCACTCACAGAATCCAGTTTAGCTAGTACTACTAACTGAAGCACCTGAATCTTTTGTTTTTCAAACAAAATAATCATACGTACATTCACATCCAGATTTTGACCAAAAGGTGGATGGTTAGAACAGTTCTTTTAAGGTTAAGCTGATAACAGATTGGAGTTTGAATAGCATTTGTTGAAACCCTCAGTTTGGGCATCAGAACTGCTCAATTCGTAAATAACAAATACAAGAAGAAGGTCTTGTCTTTTAGGGTGCATGTAAAACCTCCCAGCCCAACAAACACCTAAGACTTGGACCCTTTCAACCAGGAGGCTTATAAGCCATCAACCAAATCGGATGATAAGAGGTAAAGTCCGAGCCTTCCAGATCAAGTAACTCAGGACAGCAAACACCTCAAATCCAAACCGGGTCTTACCGACTACTTTTTCGCAAAGTTTCTTTAAAATTTTTTATCCATCCTATCCATAGTCCTAAAAGAGTCTGATCCGAATGTTATTTTTATTTTCAAGTACGTTAGTCGGTAAGATGTATTGATAAGATATGGTAGGATAATAGACTGAAAAGATATGGTATGATCTCATAATTCCGAAGTTTCCACACTAGCATAATCATAATCATCAAGTAAATCGTCAGCTCATACATATTAATTCAAATGCAAAGTCAGTAGTACCACTCCCCACCACCTTAGAATATTCATACAATAGAAAATGACTGGGGAAACTTTAAGAGAGAGGGGGGCGTAAAAAAGTGGAGCGACAATTGGCCCTCGTCTATTGTCCTGTCTAGAACCTTAAAATAGAATAAAAAAACCCTTTTCGTCTATTACTTTCTAACACTGGACACTACTTTAACTTGTCCTAACAATTACATTTGTTGAACTGGGAACTGTGTAATTTTATGGTATGTTTTTTTTAAACTTTTTAAAACTAGATCAACAACATGCAAAGAAACAAAAATATAGTCTGGAGAACAATTAAACCCCAGAGTTGAACAAGTTGACTGATAAATGATTCAGATTACTCAAATTTTTTATCATACGCTCTGTAAACCAATCACCTTATACTATTTTTGCAACATCAAATAGTTTTGTTTCAACTTTCAAATATTTTTTGTTTGGAAGTGGTTTCTTGTTATTTTTCTTTTGTTTCACTATGAATTTTTGATTTCCTTGTTTCGCTTTATTGCTTTATTGCTTTTACTTCTCCTACGTAGTAGCTCTTGCTTCAAGTACTGAACTAAATTTTTTTCGCCTGTAAAAATCGCGCTCTATCCCTTTGAAAAAGTTGAAAGGACGCGAAACCAGCACAATAGAGTAAAACTTATTGATCTACCACTATTGTAAAGAGGAATAGAGAGTGGAGAAGATACCCAGCGGTTCTTTGGCCATGCTGAATTGAATTACCTCCGTTAAAGGTGTAGGTCTAGGTTAAAGCCCAATCAAGCCAAACATATCCATTTAGGTCCACACACACAAATCATTAGCACCCACCTCGCACCTCAAAACCAGAAAGCGTAAAATGTCATCGCCGTCATCTCACGTTACATCATCCTGATAATACAGACTTAAATCGCGCCACTCCTACTCCGCACGCATAAAATAAAAAGAAACAACCTTGCTGCAGCCAACCACTTTTCCCCTTCAGTTTATCTGAGTAATTTTTGGATAATCTCGTTACCTTTCCCTCTTCTTATATATATATATATAGTCATCACTTGCTGTGACTTTGCTATCTTTGACCTTTTTTTTATATACCTTCTACTTCAATTTTTTCTGTTCATTTGTTCTTCACTATCAATATCCATATAAACTGAATACCTAGAGATATATTAACTTATATCTGATTGACTACCAATACCGCTTTATTGATTCTTATCGTCACATCATCATTCAACCATTTTTGAATCAATTCATTTCAAATTTCGCATATATAAAGTGTTTCCCCTTTCATATTTACTTTAACTTTACGTTTCCGTTTTAATATTTGGTTTCTACATTTTCATTTCATCCTTATTTGTTCTATTTACGATTAAACCAGACTTCATCTGAACACTTTATCTAACATCCATCCCAAAAAAAAAAATCCAATCCTTTCCCTCAAAAATTAGAAGAAAGCATCAAACAAACAAGAGCAAACATCGACAGAAAAATCTATTAGCAAACTACTTTTCATATACATATATCCAACATAGAATGTCATACCTAGGCCCAAGATCCTTTGCTACGGCTCCACTAACCAAAAACAACTTGGCTTACTTAAATAATAAATTGTCACAATCGCAGGTCGATACAACCAATACAACTTTGACTTTAAGTTCATCATCCTCATCATCTCCTGAAGAAGAAGAATTATCCATATCTACTCCCTTATCCACTATTTCCAGTTCTAGTTCTTTGGTAGAATTAATTGATAACCAATACCATGACAGTGCGGACCAAGTGGATGTCGAAGATGATAACTGTACTGTTATTATAAGTAACAACAACACCATCATTGAGAATAACAGCGAGTCCGTTAACTCTTCAACTGCATCATTATCAACAATCAAAGATTTGCCAGTCAAACCATTATTGTTAAGAAAAAAATCTGGTGAATTAATAAAATCTTCCTTAAAATTTTCATCTTTAAAGAGATCAAATTCAATGCCAAATACAAACAAAAATGTTAGATTTGCAAACAGATTAGAAAACATCAAGTTTTTTGATAAACTAGAAAAACCAATAGCTGTTTCAAATGAATCATCTCCTCTCCATTCCCCTTCTTTAAGACCAACTTGGGAATTTGACTCTTCAGACGAAGAATCAGATTCTTCGGATGACGCTAGTCAATATGAAAAATGGGAAATCCTGCATAATGATGTTCCTTACAACTCAGGTTTCTTAAATTTTGGTAAGTTTAACACTTGCAAGCCAATCATTTTAGAGAGTCTGAAATTGAACTCAACTGGTAATTCATTAATTGGTTTTGTTTATGTTCAAAATTTAGGTTATGAAAAGAAAATTCTAATTAAGTTAACCGTTGATAATTGGAAAAGCTTCATTGAAATTGACACGTCAAACTACATTTCATCAAACCACATCTTCAAATATTCAAACACTGATAACTCCTATGACAAATTTTCATTTATCATTAAATTGGACTCTTTGTGTCATTTCAAACCATCTTCACTGAATTTAAACTTCTGTATCAATTATGAGGTCAACGGAGCTCAGTACTGGGATAACAACAATTCCAAAAACTATTCTATTTGGTTAGGTAAGGTCCATAAAAGGGAATCAAGAAGGCCTAAGAAGCTTAATGATTTAGATGAAATAAAGTTCAAATTAAAGACCAACTACAATTTTAACGATTCTTTCTCAAGTCCATCGAAAATCAACAGCACTAATTTCCAACCAAAACAATCTAAGCACTTTTTATTAAAGAGAGGTAACTCTGAACCTGCGTTGTCTGATTTGAATAAATCGCCAACTACCTCCACTCCTATTCACTCCACAACAAGA
The DNA here is from genome assembly GCA_003707645.2 of Ogataea trehalophila. NCBI lineage: Eukaryota > Fungi > Ascomycota > Pichiomycetes > Pichiales > Pichiaceae > Ogataea > Ogataea trehalophila. Next base: position 104,509 of record PPKI02000006.1, read on the forward strand.
GCTTCATGCAATGGTTTCAACGGGAATTTAAGTATTCCAAGAACTTCATATACTACCTTTTCTTCACCTATTATGCATGGCTTGGAATCCTTCAATTATCCAACTTCAAGATCAGCATTAATCAACAGCAACACCCCAGCTTCAACATCCATTCATAATATCTCTAATGATAACCAATACTACAATAAAATCATTGAGAATTTCTGTTTCTTTGGAACAACAAACAAATTACCATCTGAAGAGGTTGGTGGCCCAAGTTTTGATTTATAGTGATTTCACAAAACGTTCATCTATTTTCTCCTGCATTAAAAAAAATGTTTTTTAAATGTTTCATCTTCTATTTTTCTTGTATTTTTATTTCATTACTTATTTAATAATTGCTGTTACTATACATCATCACACCACTTTTATTTCATTTTCTTCATTACTTATTTGGGGTCTTTTGTGTCAAATACCATTTCTATTTGTTTATGATACATTTATATATACACTTTTTTCGTGATATTTTGCTTACTATATCGGCATTTATGGGCTTGGTTTTTTTTTGCTTGTGTGAAGCTTTTTTTCATTGTTGCAAAAAAAATATAAAAATTCAAAAGACAATCTGCTACACACTTTATATGACCAATAACGATCAGCTTTCACTTGTTGCTGTTACAATTCATTGCTGTTATTTATTCTCGCTCATAAATATATGTATGTATTTGGCTTAATTGCAGGTTTCTTTTTCTCTAATAATTTCGTCTTGTTTGCGTTTTTCATTTTTCATTTTTCATTTTTAGTTTTCGCTTTGTATAGTCTGTCATTATATATTTTCAATAATAGTTCATTAATTTAAACCATTATAGTATTATTAGTATATATTACAACTGGCTTGTAAATAAAATAAATGTTGTTGCTGATAAGTCAAAACTGCACCTGTCCAGGCAAAATTGTTTTATTTTGGACCTGCACAGACAAGGCTTAAGGTTAGCCTTATCAGAATCACAAAAACTGCAGAGAGTTTTAATTTTTCTGAAAAGCTAAAAAGACCATCTTTCAACTAAATAAATGATCTATTGTTCTCGTTTATACTGAACATAAAGACGATTTTCTTGCATTGAACATTGAATATGGCTCTAATTATTATTATTTCCGACTTAAAGCCGTGATTCGCCGCACACATAATTGAGACACACACGCTTGACTTTTATATAACAACAAAAAAAATAAAAAAATATCCTTCTTCCTTAGCGCCTACCTTTGGTTAGGCTAATTACTTCTCCTAATATTGGTTCTGGTGAAGCTTTTTTAAATTTCTAGCAAAATATGACCTCAAATAAAAAATTTATAGTATTCATAACGGGTTTAAACTATGCACTTTTATTTTATCAACATCTCTTTAACAAAAAATTGGAAATTATATATAGGTTAGTCCGACAATCCATCCCTACACCACAATCCAATTACTTATATTTAAAAGAGCAAAACAGTAGAAAGAACAACATTATGGAACAAGACATTAATAAAGCAGAATTTAATGTTGACAACCAACCAACAACACTTTTAAAAAGGACTACCGCATATTATCAAGAATCAAATCCTACAAACTATCCAACACCACCTATCAATATACCATCCATAAATGAAGAAAATCCATTTTTAATGAACTCGAAAGTAAAACAAGGCTCCTTATACATAGCATTAGTTTCAATATTGTGTTTTATATTATTAGTTTACATTTTGGGAAATTGGATACTAAAAACTAGAGCTGAGCGCCAGGCAAAGTCAGTTAGTTCAAGTGAGGATGTGACAAAACAGATAAATAATAAAGAAAGTGGAGTTGAAAGTAGCAATAACATCAATACCGTCATTAACAGCAGCACAACAGGTAACAGAAGCCATAAGTCGAGTCAGCTAACATCATTCTCTTTGAATGAGCAATTGTTTTTTGGGAAAACTACTCATCTTGGGGAAATACCCAAAAACAAAACTGGTTTCCATTCTAACCACAATGACCTTTCTTCTCTTCATGGTAGTCTGATCTATGGGGATCAAAGTTCCAGACCAAGTTCAAGAAGGAGTTACTATCGTGCACAATCAAATGGGTCATCTATTCTTCAACTCGACCAGTCTTTGTTGAGTAAATCAAATTCAATGAAAACAACTAGCAAGATAAGTGCTAACAATACAATCAACTATACATCCGATTCAAACGATGGAGAAACTTCTTATTACTCTGTGCTACAGGAACCTGAAAAAATTACATCCAGATCAAAATCAAGATCTTCAGTTTTTGGAAGCGGAGAGTTACCATACCTAGCAGCCCCGATGGCAAAGAAGGGAATTCCTATTAATCATCCCTACTCTCAAATAACCATCAATAATGAAAGTGATATATCCTTGAACGAAAAACCTAAACCATCTTCACCATTTCCAAAAGAAAAAAAAATGTCCAAACCAAGCTTAAAAGCCGACAGCGTGTCATCAAAGCATGGGTATGAGTCTAGTTCCTCAGCTAATCAAAGATCTTTAAAATCTTCAAACAGATCAAAAAGATCAAGAGGTTCAGTGATAAGAATCACCAAAAGCTCAAAATCAAAAAGCCCAACAGTACCAAGTTTAAAATCTCAAAGCACAAATAAATCGACTTCAAGTTCATCTTCAAAAAAAAAATTGCCTTTAAAATCTTCAGCACGAACACCGAGTCCACTAAGATCTACATTCAAACCAAAAGCCAGTGAGAAGGCTAAATCCTTCTTTGGGGGTGAAAGAAGCCATAGTACAGTTTGCTCGGGAGATGATCAAAGCATTGGCAGTAGATATGATGATAAGATTAAAAAAAGATGATCAACTAGATTTTATGGATATCCGGAAAATGCCAGTTTGAAAGGTATAAAGGGACAAGCAGATGGATTGGTTGAAGAATCTGTTGTTAAAGAGTACAATTAGTAAAAATTAAATTTTCATTTCTGTCTTGCTATATATTTATTATAATTTAATTTGACTTTTGTAAATTTTTAATTGTTGATTAGTTGAAAAAAGATTTATTAATAACAGTAATAGAGACAAACAAAAATGATAGTAATAGAAACAATAAAGTAGAAATGATAAGACAAAATAGAATAGTAAAATGAGAAAAATGGGCAAGAAAGTGATTGTATATATGTGCAATACAACACTACGAACAAGATGCCTCAGCAAATCTTGAGCAACATTTCATAATTAAGAAAGGAAAACACACAGGAAGATAGCAAAAGCAGCAAATGAGAAACAAATAAACTAAAAAATCATGAGTCTCTTATATGTATCTTTGTAGATATAAATCCTCATGATTGGAAGTAGTATTGCCAATTTAACATCACTTAAGCAAAAAAATGCACATATCACATCACATCAGACTAAAGAACATAGAAACACACATTGAAAAAGAAAGACAACATCAACAAAATTATACTTTTATTTTTCTTCACATAATGTTACAACCTGAACTTTGAGTTTCGTTTGCACTAGTTGCTGAATTAACACCCTTTGGCTTAGCAGTTAATGCAATTCTAGCTGCTTCTGTGAAAACCTCATTAACACCCTTATTCTTCATTGCTGAACATTCTAGATATCTTAAAGCACCAATCTCTTTGGCAATTGCCAAACCCTCATCATAACTAACCAGTTTTTTCAACTGTCCGTTGTTATTATACAGAGTAGTTGCAGAAGCACCGTTATTTGCTTGCTCATCCAAGGAACTGCTTTCATTTGTTCTTAAATCAGCTTTTAAAGCAACCAGAATTAGTTTAACACCTTCACAATGATCCAAAATTTCACCAACCCATTTATTTTTAACATTTTCTAAAGAGTCACTTGAATCAATGGAAAAGCAAAGTATAATACAATGAGTATCACTATATGATAATGATCTTAATCTATCAAATTCTTCTTGTCCTGCTGTATCCCATAGCGAAAGTTGAAGTTGCTGTCCATCTATAAATATATCATGAATGTAGTTCTCAAAAACTGTTGGTTCATACACTTGAGGGAAATAGCCTCTTGTGAAAACGTTTAACAGGGAAGTTTTACCACAGGCACCATCACCTAGAATGACTATTTTTCTTTGCACTGGAATCGGTTGAAATGTTATCAAGGGATGACTTCGTTAGTATACACATCAGAAAAGTAAAACAAAGAAAACATACTTCGTAAATTGGTTCACACTGTTCATTATTTTGCTTCAAAATACATACCTGGCTTGGGAGCACTACCACAGAGAGCCATTTTTTTGATGAATTATAACGAGTAAACTTTTGTATTTTTTTGAGTAAAGGAGTGTATTGTATTAGATAAGATCAATGTTTATGTAATTGTAATTGAGTGTATCTTATACGTGTATGCTTGTATTGTTTGGATAATATAGGTTAAACTTGTAGAATTATCAGAACAAATCTGATTAAAATGTTCAATAATGAGGTTAAGGCTTAACTCTAAAAACTAGATTACATCAACCAACCAAGAGGTGTTTGTCCGTCTCTCTGGTCGTTTGTTTGTTTGTTTGTTTGTTTGTTTGAAATGGAGTTGTGATAAATTTCTGGCGAGTAGACCTGGTAAGGGTACCGGTGTGAGGGTGTTTTTGGCCCGAAAGTTCTTTATGTGGCTGGCAGAAATTATAGAGATTGATAAATTTGTAAAGTTATAGATGAACAGATCGATATACAGAATAGGCATGTACATGGCGAGCTATATAAGGGCATCATCTACTTTATATATTGCCCTTTGTTGCTTACAATTCTCCGTATAGCATCTCCAAGCAGTATCTTTGAAACACATAAATATACAATGGCACGGTCTACACGTTCAGATAGAAGCCGTCTCGGAACAAAAAGCAAGTCGCTAATGTCAAAGAAGACAAATCGTCTTCTACAGACCGTCTCGTCTGGACCTTCAAAAGGAAAAGGAGCTTCAAGATCAACAGTCACAGCTACAGTAGGTAAAACTTCAGATATTTCAAACAATCCTTTGATGGTAGCAATACATGGGAAACCAAAAGTTTCCAAAGAAGATAAAGTGAAAAACAACCCACTATTTCTAGCTCTATCTAATTCCTCAGTGACAGGGTCAGCTAGCAAAAATAACAAAACCTCTAAAAAATTCAGCACGTCCAATGTAGACCAAAAAGTTGCTGGGAATCCATTATATCAAGCATTACATGGTGGTAGACAAACAAGATCCAAAGGGCAAGCAGGATCAGCTACAACACAGAGATCAGGAGCACTCAGTATAAAGTCACAACAACAGCAACAAAAACAGCAGCAAGATAAATCTGCACGCTTGACATTTCTATCAACACAACCCACAAAGTCAAAATCTAGATCTAGATCCAGATCGAAGTCAAGTTCAGCTTCAGGATCATTGTCATCACTATTATCGTCTAACTCTTCATTCCCGTATTCAAATTTACAATTCAAAGATGCATCAAAAGTTAAATTTTTAAGAATTACGAATCTAAAAGAAAATGTTACTAGTAATGACGTTGATACTGTCATGTCTAAATTTGGTAAGGTCTTGAGAGTTTTATTAAAGGAACAGTATTCTGACGTACTCCGTAAATCGGCTACTGCTGAGGTATTGTTCTTGGATCAAGATGACTTAATCTTAGCTCAAACAGAATTAAACGGACGTCTTGCCGATGGCGTAAAGATCAAAGTTGAAATTGCCACTGAATCTGTTATAATTACAGACAGGAACGACTGGGAAAGACTATTAAGAGATGTTAGAAGAGAAATTGAAGGATACAAAAGAATGGAAGCTCAACGTAATATTTTGAGTGATCCTAGCTCGAGATGGTAATGGACCAGTGAGTAATTGAACGTTTTGATAGTGAGATGAGCTGGCTACTCACACCCCTTCCCTTTCACCCCTTATCAAAAGATGGCCATCTTAGATTCATATACAAAAAGCCTGAAAAAAAGGTCAATGATTTATACAAATTTTTGGATTTTTAATGATTAGCTCCTTAACTCGTCCATACAATGAAGAAGAGGTTGATACATATATATGTAAACGTCCCTATGTATGATAGAAAATTTTTTAATTTTAACTGAATTAAATCAAACAATTCATAACTATTACTTATGATCGATCGCTTTCTAAATCAAAGAATTAAAAAGTAGGTCAACCGAAAGTAATTAGATATTAATCCAAGGTTTTTAATTTGCGAGAAATGAATACTCCTAAAGAATTTGTACAAACTATCAAAGCTACCATGGATAGTTAAACTTATAGGATAATAACGTTTGTAACAGAGCCGTATATGCCTTTGGTTCAAATCACCAGTGGTGCAAAGATGTAATACAATATATATTTGAGAGAAAACTAAGGGTCGTGTACCACCGCCAAGGTGTTCTGTCAACGATTTTTTCAATTTTCAAATTTCTGCGTCTACCACTTAGCATAAATTAAACAAGTGGATACAACAAAGAGAACTTTAGTACCTTTTTCAGAGCGATTAGATACTAATAAAATCTGCCCATAATACAATATCGTACCATGTTGCTACAAATACGGTCTCTACTTAACCTTACATCAAAACCAATAATACAACAACAAAGAAATGTTTCCATTTTATCATCTTTAAAACCAGCTCCAAACTCACAAGCCAATCAAAAAAGATTAGGTAGGGGTCCAGGTTCTGGTCTTGGTAAGACTTCTGGTAGAGGTCAAAAGGGTCAAAAGGCTAGAGGATCAGTTCCAAACTGGTTTGAAGGTGGCCAAACTCCAATCTACAAGCTTTACCCAAAGAGAGGTTTCTATAGACACCAAAAACTAAATTTGAACGAATTACCATTGGTTAGAATCCAACGCTACCACGATGAAGGCAAATTACCATTAGCCCCGGGTGAAACATTGACCATGGCTAAAATGAAGAAATACGGTTTAATTTCAGGTACAATGAAAGAAGGGGTTAGTGTCTTAGCAGAAGGTGCTGCGAACGTTTACAATTTAAACATCAAAATTGAAGCAACAAAAGCTTCTCAACCTGCAATTGATATCATTGAACGTCACGGAGGTTCTTTCACATCAATGTACTATTCCAGATATTTAGGTTATAGAGCACACCATTCTCCAGAATGGTTTGTCAAAACAAGAGGTTATTTACCATTACAAGCTAAACCAATTGCTAGAAGAGATATCCTGTTCTACAGCAACCCAGATAGGAGAGGTTACTTAGCCGATTCTGAATACGTCAAGCAAATTCAGCTATCAGGTAATGCCAAATCAAGCAGTAAGGCTGCTCAACAAACTGAATTGGAAAAAGAGTTCGAAAAAGTTAAGAATTTAGATGAAAGCTCAAAAGATTTCGGTGTTCGTGGTTTCACATCAAATGCTATAATTAGCTTTAAAGAGTTGAATTGATAGATAAATAATTGACTTTTCATACCTGTATATATACAAAAAGAAAAATTATAACAATATTACAGAACTACATATAAAACAAGTAAATTTAAAGCAGTATTAAACCATCACTTGAATACAACATCAGTTCTGAAGATCCATTTTTCACCAACTTTAACAACTTCACCTTCATGCAACAAACAATCGTCCCCATGTTTGTGAAATAAAGCCATACCGCATTCTGGCTCAACATTAATCACTTTGCTCTCACCTCTTTTAGCTTGAGGGTTATGGAAGGTTGTTGAACCACCGACAAGTTTGCTATCAGAACTAGTAACACCGTTTAAGTAGATCAATAGCGTCCATTTGGTATTCCCCAAACCGGGAACAAAGTTACTTTCATCATAATGCTTACCAAAATAATGCCCCTGTCTATATCTATACATTCTCAAATTGTCGTTGAACCCAGTTGTACCCTTCATATCCTCTTTGATCCACTTCAAGTCCTCATCTTGATCAGCTTCGCCATCCAGTGCTTTGAAATCAAGTACCGTTTTAAAATACCGATAAAATAATAACGCTGAGTCGGCATCCTTAATAGATGCACGATCGTTGACTCTAGCTGCATAGTACTTGCTCTTTATCAGTGGGGTTGTTTCCATCGGTAGCAATTGTTCAATTCTCCTGACTAATTCACTGCATTGTAACTCTGTCAGGAAATTGTCAATTTTGAAAATTTGATGTGGAATCACCGATTTAAATTTTGCTTTATAGAGAATTGGATCTAGTTGACCGTTACCGCTGTTTGGCAATGAGGTGGGGAGTTGTAAGATTGATGGAGGGAATGTGAACGTTTGCTTTTTCTGAGGTGAATCTTGTAATACTAGTGCTTGTTTTGTTTTTTTTGCCATGTTTATATCTGGTGAACTATCTTGATCTATTTGACTGGTTTTATTTTATCCTAATTTATGGTTCCATTATAGCGTAAACTTGTAATTCTTATTCAATGATCATAGAAACAGCTACATATGTTCATGATAGTGAACGAAATTGTTCAGATGCCAGCGTAAGTCCGATTATTCGGCTCTTTGGCAAATATCAAATATTTCTTTTTGTGTGGCGTGTGGGAAACCTTTTTATGATTGTTCATTTTGGTTGTCTACATGTTACAACAGCTAGACTTTTTAAAGCATAAAACATAACGTTATATTAAAATGACGGGAAAATGAATAATTAAACAAGAATAAATAATAATAATAATAATAATAAAAAAACAGAAACAAGTAAATATTTACCAGCCTTTAGCATGATAATTCAAACTATCTTCATCCCAGTCGTGGGCACCACCAGAGCTACCAACAGTACCATTGCTTCTACCAAATTTGGTTGAATCAATGACCACCTTATCATCAATGAAAACAATATCCTTCCCATCAGTCGCTTGTAATCCTGAACTACCTTCTGGACCAACGCTAGGTAATAATCTCAACTTATTACCCATTATACCGTTAGCGATAATATTACTCTCATCTGATTCACTGTCCTCTGTAGTTCCTTCAAATTTCCCACTAGAGTTGTTATGATGGTTTGATTTGGCATTGGATGAATGATGCTGATGAGATGTAGAATGATTTGAATTCGGTGATCTTCGAGAATCTGTCAATTTGCTTAAATTTGTAGTAGACGATGATGCATGAATCATTTTGTTTTCGTTATTGATTGAGTCAACTAGATTAGAAGGTAATTCCTTAGACAGCATTTCATAAACAGTAGAACTTGGTGACAGTTTTGTAATAAATGAACTAGCTCTTTTTTGCAATTTCGGTCTAGCTGGATCTTGATGAGATTGTGAATGATCATGATGGGATTCAGAGTGACTATTATGACCTGCTAAGAATGATGGCGCTCTAGATTTATTTGACCCTGGAATATCGATTGAAGCTGTATTTGATTTAACACTAGAAGAGTATTCAACATCTTGGAAGGGCTCTGCATGAGTTTTGCTGCTCTTCACTTTCACTAAACCAGCAACGTTTAAACCACCAGTTTCATTGTCTTCTTCATTTTCTTGTGGGGAGGGAAATTTACTTTCATAATCAGCTCTTTGTTCTCTGAAGTGTTGGCGACTGAATGCATTGTTTAAGTTACCAGGTTGTGAATGGCTAGGTGGTCCACTTGAACCTGATGTCATGGTAGGTGATTGGATAGTATGCTTAGTACTTCTATTAGTATTATCATGACCATTAGTGTTTCTAGTGATGTCGGTCGATTGTCTAACTCTACCTCTCTGTTGATGCAAATTCATCGTTGGTAAGAACATATGAGTAGCTAAAGCTGTTGGTAACAAGGTGGCAGCAGTGGATGGAGCATTGGACTCGTGATGCCTATCATAATGACCATTATGCTGGTGTGGTTCGCCTCCAGTTTGAGGTCTTCTATTGTTCGCAAAGAATGATGCTAATGAAATCGCAGACTTTGAAACCATATTATGGAAACCACTTGAGTTAGCTCTGTTTAATTGGGGACGTTGCTGCTGCTGCTGTTGTTGTTGTAACATAGAACCAGCAGTTTGAACACCATTAGAACTACTCACTTCACCACCAACAGAAGAATAATTATTTGATGCTAGTTTATGGTTATCGATAGATGGTGGAGAAGCAATAGCAGAAACATTGACATTGGATAATGATGCAGATGCAGATGCGGATGCAAGTGTACCTCTTGGAACCATTTCTAAGCTATCAATACCATTATCAATACCACGGTTAGAATGTGCAGCAGGTGGGAGATGCGGAGATATAACCAGTTTTGGACTACGAAGATGAGACGATGAAGATGTTTTCAGCCTATGTTGAGCAGCAGCAGCGTCTGCTTCTTGTTGTGGTAACTTATCTAAGAATAAGCCACTTAATAATGATCTTTTAACTCCAACATCCTCTTCTTTTTTACCAAAATCAGCTTTCTTGTCGAAATCCAAATGCTCTTCTTCATCGTCGTCATCAAGCTCAGAATCATCTGAAAGTGAAGACCAATCTGATCCATCTGAGAAATCATCATCCGAGGAGAACATGATCTTTTGAGTACTTGTTTGGTTTTGATTATTATTGTTGAAGAGAGAAGCTTGTGATTTTGTTTCTGACTTCGGAGAGAATGCAGACTGGTGACTAGAATTGTATTTCAGTTGCTGTTGATATAGATGATCCATGCTATCTTCTTGACCAGCATAGTTGTGAGATGGGTGGACTGGATCAGCAACAGGGTATTGTGTATGATGTTGATGATGATGGTTTTGTAGGTTATGATGGTTGTCGCTATGGTGTCTATTATGATGTAGATTGTTATAGCGATTCTGGTGTTGCTGATGCTGGTGCTGGTGCTGGTGCTGTTGTGGCTGCGAACGCTGATGGTCATCTTGCTGGTGTTGATGTTGCTGGAGAACTGATAGCTTTTCTTGGTGATGTGATTGTTGATTAGAACTAGAAACAGAATGAACTTCTTTTTGAGTACGAGGTTGATGATGATGATGAATTTGGGTTGGAGATCTTTGAGGGCCAAATAAGCTGTGCAAATTGACCTGCTGTTGCTGTAGTTGGAGGTATGCATTACTTGCTTGAGGCTGTTTTAAGGTCTTCTCACGTGGTATCAAGGGCGACTTGATGCGAGAATCTGCACTGTGACGTGTATGTTCTTCATGATGATGATGATGATGTGCAGTTTCTCTCAAATCATGCGATTCTGGAGACGGAGAGTTTTCAATGTAAAACATTTTGTTTGCGTTCACGATAGTTCGATTACTATCTCTAGGATTAATGGGCAAATTACTGTCACCAAACAATCCACCTTTCTTCGTTCTCTCTTGTTTTTCAATTAGCTCTTGTTGTTGGTCAAGGTTACTTTGCGTGAGCGACATTTTCTTTGGTATTTGATTAAGCTTCTGTTGAGATTGTTGAGGTCTGGAAAACAAACTACCATTAGATTTCGGAAGTGGTTGAATATTTTCCTGTTGAGGCTGCTGTTGCTGCGGTGGCGGTTGTTTAGTTTTGAGAGAATCTTCAAATTCTTTATTATTATCTAGTTTGTCATTTAAATCTAAGTCAGAATCACCATCACTGTTTGAAACTTCGGCAGTTATTTCATTGGTGCCTTTTTGAATTTCAATTTGTGATTGAGACTTAACTCTAGAATTGCCATGAAGAAGTGATGGTCTTTGTGACTTTTGATTCTGCTGTTGAGGTTGTTGAAACAAGGAATTAGAACCTGCTAACTTTGATTGACGTTGGGCTGTAAATAAGCTTGTAGGCTGACGAAGAGCTGGTGCTGGGGCTGGGAGTTGTGATTCTGACTGAGCTTGAGTAAAATGTTTTTGCTGTGACTTCACTGAATTACTACTGGGTATCTTTTTTGCCTTTGGAGTTGCAGGTCTATTGATATTTATGCCATTCAACTGTTTCTTCGTGGGTATTGGCTGATTTGTTGATATATTGATCAATGTTGAAAAATCATCGTAACTGAAGTCATTTTTCAAAAGTAAGTTTCTGTTAACCACTCTCCAACTGATGTTCTCTAATCTTTTACCGTTTTTAATGAAATCACTCGATTTAATTAAAGTGGTCCATAGAGTTAACACGTTATCAAAATTAATTGCAGATAGTTGATGCTTATTTTGCTCAAGTAATTGAAGAGTTGAATTTGAAAGCTCAAGAAAAGGAGGCGATCTCTTTCGATTGTCTAAGTGACTCATGTTGAAAGTTATCTATTTCGATTATCTAAATATCTTGTATTATACATCAATGTAATGTATCTATATGTTAAACGATTGGATGTTTGTTTGATACAGTGTGATGATTTAGTAGTTGATCTAGTTATGGTTATGAGGATGATATGCCAATGGTAGAAATATAGTGGCGTAGGACAAAAGACAAGGAATTAAAACAGATATACAGGGGTCCAATATCCAAGTTGATTTCGAAGGTTGTACTGTGAATACTATTAAATGAAAAAAGTATACTTTTTGTTATTAGAAACTCTAAATATTATCTGAAATGTAGCAGAATCTTTTCTTATTATAAAATGAAAGGGAGTAACAGATACCACAAATTAAATTTGCAACTTGTGTATTGAGGTAGTTGGTAGTTCAAGTTAAAAAATCAGTTGTTCAAAACTAAGGATGGAACAAATTGAAGGATGGAACAAATTGAAGGATGGAAAAGGCAAAAAGGTGAAGAACAAGGATGGTAATGGAAAGTAACAAGACCGGGCTTACTTTAGTGATTACACCCACCGCTGCTACTGGTAAATCGATCATGCAAAGGCACAGTTTAAAAAGAGAGCGAAAACTTTATTTTGTACGGAGCAAAACGAAGATTAGGAGGAAATAAGGAATGACCGTGCGGCACATAAATTTGTGTGATGAGAGTTCGCTTATTGTTTCTGTGTGTTTGTTCGTTTTGCTTGGAAAGGGCAGTCATCTTGATTATACCATTAGATACATGTTTATATACATAGCAACATACAAATACAAGTTACATATGCATATAATTTTATAAGCTAGTTTCTTAATCTGTAATGACGGCACTCTGGTTTGGAACAGTGCTTAAGAATCAACAATCTACAACAACAAATGCTGGAAAGAAGACCAACCCCATCCGTTGCGCGGATATTTGCAAATTGAACAGCTTCTTCTAGGTAAAAGTAGAGTAATACATTCTAAATTAACGAACTGAACAGTTCCTCATAAAAGGCAAATAATAACGGCGGTGATTAATGTATCTAATTCATGAGTGATACAGATTTTTACAGGGAGGGATTTTGGAGATTTAGAAACAAACAAAACAGTTCAAACAAAATCAAAACATACGCAGTTAAATTTTTTAAAACATGTCATTTATTTGTGCCAACAGCGCTTTCACATGTTTTATACATGCTAACATTAAATTTTATTACCCCATAATCTAATACCAATACTCGTATATAATCACTCAGCCATGTGCTGCGGCCAACGATAAGTATACAGTTTGGAGCAATACTGTCAAAGTCGAAACTGCATAGGAATCATCAAATCTATCATCCATCATATTGGGATCCACTTGTTTTTTAATCGATGACCTCTCTGAAGAAAATCTCTCAGTAATATATCCGACAAAGCTCCTCTTCCCCAGACCAATTCATGATTCACTCACCTCTTTTACATACACCCACTTACTATCATACACATAATCTAAAGCTGATGTGGATGATATGGTCCTATATCTCTACATACAAACAGTACTTATTGGTCCTCGTTATTATAGGGCTCACAGAACGATAACCCCATCATTATTTATCATGATTTAAAAAAATTCTTAAGACCTTTGAAATCCATGATCGGATTATCATACTCGCGGCTGTGCAGAAAATTGGATCTCCTATTGTGAACCGCAATTTGACTACTAGCTCTATTAAAATTATGCGTATTCTTTTTGTTTCCAATAGAGTCATGTCACGTCTATTTCATCTCGTCTCAAAACCATCACTGGGTATATGTATATATATACATTTATTTATGGGACAAACGCTTGAAGTATACTCAACACTGAACCTCACCGTATTGAGATCGATTTTAAGTAGAATGCATAGACTCCCTTCACTGGCCAAACGCCCAGTAGTTTTTCTTTTTGTTGAATCAATTTGATCTTATCACGAAACCTAATAAATAAAGAATCATTTTTTTTTTGAATCATCCGAAATTAATTAACAGAAAAAAAGCCGTTTCCCCTTTTGCTCCATCCAATAGTGTAGTTTAAATTGTTTCATTAAGGACCCGATTTTTTGATTCCCTGCTTGTAAGTAAGTAGAGTAGTAGTATATGAATGACACAATGTATTTTCCACCCGTATACCCATCTCCAACCTCGGCCACCATTTTGGTTGGTTTATAAGATACGTACTGTTGTTGTATTGTAACTACAGCCATTTCTAATCTCGCACCTGTCACCCAGTAAAATTATTTTCAAGAGTTAAAAAAAAAAACGGATGACCACACAGAAAAAAAATGCCGCTTTCAGTTGTCTCCGGCAATGTACGGACCACTAGGAAAAAGTGCCTCGTTTTTGATTCGTTTTGGCAAACCATTTTTTTTCCACTTCAAAGTAGGAAAAAGATCCTTGTTACTGGGTAAACAAAGTGCATGTATGCATTTGAGAATGAGGAACTAAATTTGAGTGTATGGGGAGCAAAAAAAGGCTCAGATTATAAATATCAGGGCTAAAAAAACAATCCTCACAAGACAAGGACTTGAGTGAGATTAGATGAAAGCTAAAAACAACACAAAACTAACCATTTGGAGAATTGAACCTTGGAAGAGAAAATGAGATGATGCAGAGGAGATACGACCAACAATTCGGGAGCTTTAACTAGAAACGGTATCATTGAAATAAATGAAGTACATCTACTTGTTGTCTACCTTAAATAGTATACATTTATTCCTTCAGCAATTAATAAATATTTTAGTCTATAAACTACAAAAAAGCAACGATTTAAAAGGCATCATTGCCTGAATCAAAAGGAATATATTCGAAAAAAAAGCATAATATTTAAAGTACACCTCTATACAACTCTTTAATAATTTTATCTCCAATAATCGTTTCTTCAACAATTCCTTGAACATGCTTCGGTAAAACTCTACCATACCAAATAACGTCACCGTTTTTTTTAAAGATCAAAACATTACCAGCATAAACATGGCCACCAATATGTGAAATATATCCAGTTTTAACTTTTTGTAAATCTTGATCGATTAATAAATCGTTATCAGCGAGAAGCAAGCCCTTTTCGTTCAAAACAGATTTGAACTCATTAGTTATCAATGGTGCTAATTCACCACATCTAATATCTCTTTTATAGTGTCCACATGTCAAAACTATATCAGCTTCAATCGGGTAAGAATGGAAATAGTCTTTCAACTCGGTTTGTAAGTTTGCCATTTCTGGATTTTCCTTATTCAATGGTCGTAGATATGCAATCATAAATTCTTCAGTCAAAGATTGTGGAACTTCCACAATTAAGGCTTCTGGGTATATTGCGACAAGGGTTATCTTGTCTTCAGTGACTTCACTTTCAACTATTTCATCTTGGTTTTGTTCACCCTTTATCACTTCTGGTTCTTGTGGTTCCTCAACATTCCTATATAACTCGGACATTAGTGGTTCCTCCAACGTCGTCATACTAACCAATACCGGATGGTATGGATCAATGATCTTTCTTTTATATTTTTGAATCTCTGAAATTATATCACTTCCAAATTTAGATCCCTGCGATGGATAACCAGGTGCCATTTCAAACCTGCTTGGCCAATTTTCGTAATCTGAATCTCCTGATAAGACAATAACATGTTTCCATAGATTGACTTTGGAATTAAGCAATGGTTTTTCACTATCAAGTTGTTTATCTTTGGGGAATTCAGGTATTTCACAAAATGTACATCCGGTATCTTTGCTAGGTTCTGGACATTTTTCGGTTATTTCATATTTTGTTTGAAAGTTATTCAGTTTGATTGATGATCTATGGATCGACCGAATGGATATATTAACTGATTTGAAAAATAAGTTGCACTGTGGCCTCAATTTTATGCTGATATTTGACATCTAGTACAACTTTGCTGTGTGTTTTTTTAGCATTACCTAATGATTGATACGCTGAAAAGAGGAAGAACAACTGAAATAGAATAGTCTGTTTACGCTGCTACTCTTAAGGTACTTAAAATACTTAAAATACTTGAAAACCAGCTCGGGCCTAATGAAAACACCGAGATCCAAACAGTCGCGACTATTTATGCATCGATTGTTTTTGGATCCTTTGTTCTTTTTCCTCTTTGTTTTGAAAGGACGTGTTTGGAAGAAAGAAATTACTCAGAAGTAGAATAAATAGATAACCCCGTACCTGATTGTAATCTTTGTTGCTTAAACATTTAACTCACTGATGACACAACACAGCTCACACGATCATTTGAAAGAATGGACACGTCCTTGAATTTTTTCAGTATACCGTTACGCAAAACTGAACCGGTGAATTTATATACAGTTTTGAAGAATATTATAGACAATGAATTCTATCAATCATCGGCTTCATTCGATTCGAATTTGAATGAAATAAACACTCTCCGAATGAACATCATTAACATACCAGATGATCCTAGACTAATAAATATTGAACATTTAGGGTTTCTAACCAGGTATTATGTTCAATTGAGTTCTATTGAGCTCAAGTTTCCAAATGATTCCATCGAGTTTGAATGGACAGGGAAATTAAACGATGAAAACAATACTGAATTACCACTTAGATTAGCATCGATCGAGTTCGAGAAGTGCAATTTGTTGTTTAATTTGGGTTCTGTTTACTCCAAACTTGCTGTTAAAGAATTGAATATTTCAAACAATGAAGAAAGTTTGAAAAAATCATGTATATTTTTCCAGTACTCTGCAGGATGTTTTGAAAATCTAATTAGTTTATCAACAAACAATCAATCACATCACTCAACGAATAACAACTATACCAATGAGCTTAAAGTTGATACTTTAATATCATTGAAATTTTTAATGCTCGCGCAAGCGCAAGAAGCGTTTTGGTTGAAGGCAGTTAAAGGGAATTTGAAAGATACTGTAATTGCAAAACTTTCTATTCAGGTCTCTGAGTACTACAAGCAATCATGGGAATATGCAAACAAAAATCTCTGTTTTACAAAAAATTGGATTGATTATCTTGCCATTAAAGGAACTCATTTTGAGTGTGCTGCTTACTATAGGATGGGGACCAACTCTAATAACAATGGGAGATTTGGCGAAGGTATCTGCTACTTAAGGCACTCCTTCAACCTAATCAAGAATGTAAAGTCATTCAAATCAACAAGCAACAATAATAAAATTATGAAAGATGTTAGCAAATTGGAAAGCGTATTGAATGCAACTTTGAAAACTGCTGAAAGAGAGAATGACTTAATTTACATGCAAAATGTTCCAAATTCAATAAACAAAGTTAATCAACTAGTCAAAGCCCCTATGGTGAAACCGCTAGTGATTCCACAAATTAGTGAACCTGTTAAAGCACTTGAAGAAGGTTCAGATTTTGGTAAACCATTATTCAAGGGATTGATACCATTTAAAATAATCCAAATTTCGAGCTCTTTCAAAGAAAGAATCAATAATTTTGTTAAGACTAATTTCAAAGCGCCATTGGAGAGTTTGAACAAAGAAATTAACGCACAGTTGAGTGAACTAAATATATCAGCACAGATAGATTCATTATTGAAACCTCAATCTATCCCTAATTCAATTATTGACAATTACGAGAAACTGAAGTCAATGAATGGATTAAGCTATTTAAACAATTTATCCGAAGAACTGAATAATTTCAAACTGAAATCCAGGCAAGAGTTGAATATCAAATGGGACTTACTGAACTCCGAAAAAGCACAGTATGACAAACTGCTAAGGTTCTATGGATCAAGTAGATGGAACTTAAGCACAAACGAAGGGGCCAATAACGGCAGCAATACTTTTGACACTTTCACCAACAAGCTAAACATTCTAGAAAACTATTTGACACAATCTAAGAATGGAGATGAAATTATATTTAATCAAATCAATGATTTGAAACCATATTTGAAAATATATGAAACAGAAGAAAATTTAACCAATTTCTTACCAAACTCCAAAATCTTAGATTTAAACCCTGAAGTCAAGGAACTAATATTCGAGCTAAATGAAAGGATCAAGCAACTAAACGCACTACAGCAGGAAAGGGTTGATTACATCAATGACGTTTTAATTAAATCAAACAAGATTGAGTTAACACCATTGATCATTCACGAGTATAACAGTAGTATAAGAAACGTCAAGGATGTTAATGATGAGCTATTATTTGAGAAATTGGAACCCATTCTCAATCACGCCCTATCAAAGAACTTTGACAAGGACTTGAAATATTTAACTAGTACCAAATCCAGTCAATTAGAACAGTTTAATAGCTTACAAAATTTAAACAACGAGTTCCAACCAAGAAAACAAATGTTGAAAAAATCCAAGAAAAGAGAAGAATCATTAACAATTTTGAATGAAACAATGAACGGATTTTTAGAGATTGTTGATAATTTAAAACAAGGGTTGCAGTTTTATCAAGACTTTCTATCGAGTTTGAATGGTACAGGTAACGAGATTGATGAGTTTTTAGCAATTAAAAGGGAAGAAAGGGTTAACTTACAGAAAAGACTTGATGAGATGGATAAGAACCTAGCGAAATAACAAAGAAATATCAAACTATATATATATTTATACATATACCTACCTGTATAGGTTGTAATTACTTCACTCGGAACTTTAAATTAGACCTCCCCAGTTAACGCCAAAACAAAAAACAAAGGTCTCATAAATAGTGTATAATCCAAACAAGCCAATTTCTGGATATTTTAATTGCCGTGCAGGTACAAAAAAAAAGAAAGATGTTACAGGCAATAATACGAGATGATGTGACATTGAAAACACCTTTCTTATTAAGAATATAGGGGGAGGAGAAGAGTAGCCGCACACTATCGGAAGATGAAATTAAGTGTTTAAAAAAGTGTTCCGAATATCTATCTGTTTTATACTAAAAGGGTACGAACAGTAAATTCGAAATAGAAAGCAAGCGGCTGTGTTTGTTATTTGGAACGGAGAAGCATGGCTGATTGATTGAATGATTGATCGTTCACTTGATTGTTTTATTGATGGAGGTGTATGTGCATGTATATATATAAACAAGACGATGTTATAAACCTAGTTTAATTAGTTAATTGACTGTTGTTTAGAGCCGCTGGCTTTTCCTCATTTGATAGTAATGAAAAATTTTTATCAAACCACTCACTTTCTCTATAGCTCAAAAATCCGAATATAGCGAATTCGGCGAGCGAGATCTATTTTGCGTATGAAAGAGACAAATTAAATTGCGCCCGCTTATAACCGAGTAGATCTCTTAGTAATTTTTTTGCGCTGGGAATTGAAAATTGAAAATTTCAAAATTTCAGCTCGTTTCTGCGCCTGTTATTCTTTCAGTGATTTTGGGGTTATCATCTACTATTTGATATTTGAGTCACAAATCAAATAGCAATAGTAAACTAACTTCAACCTTTTTCTTGTTCGAAAGCTGTATGAAGGATATTATTGCTCTGTATTGAAACCTGTTTTAAGTAACTATCTTTTAGATAGTAAAAAAAATTGTAGATTGTGTGAGCTATTTATATTTAGCATACATATTGTCAAATTTTAGGTTCCCTTGAAACATACTACTAGCACCGCTACGTCAGGAAATAAGATGTCTTATCCCCAGCCTTAGAAACCTTTGCGTTTTATGTATGTTGGTTGTCCAGTCTAACTGACGTGAGTGACGCATGAAAAGTACTCATATACTTATTTTACCTGGCGTCCGGGGGACGGAAGCGAAGAAAAGCCAAGTCGAACCAGCACGGACGCACTTTTTTGTGTCCCCGGTGAAAGCAAGGAAAGACGGGGTCGGAAACCGGCTGGTGCGAGGCGCCACGCACGCACGCCAACGGAACAAACAAACAAAGAACGAACATAATAAAAAGAATGCTTTCTCCGAAACCCAACGTCTGTTTATTATTTTTTCTGTTTAGTTCTATGGGGGTTGAGGATTAATAATTATTAATTAGCCTTGGTAAATTTTTTTTTTGCTATATATATGTATGTCTCTCTTATGTACATTTTACGTTTGTTTTTTTTTGATTTTCTTTTATGTTTTTCATTCTACTCTTGTTAGAAGTCGTGTTCTATTATTATACACTCACATATATCTATATATATACATATAACCATCTGTCTAATTCATAATCTTATTATTGTTTGCCAACATCAAGGGCTCTATTTTATACAATCAATTGCTGTTCAATCGAGATTTTAATCAAGGATGAGTGATAACAGTACCAGAAATTCGTTCTCCTCTTCATATAACACTGCCAACTCTTTTCGCACTGCCGCTTCTCGGAACCAAAATTTTGAAGATGCTGAAGAAAACCAGTACGACAACAACACAACCATAAATAATGAACAGTCTAGTATAGCAGCCATATCAACTACTACCCCGACCCCACACGATTCTTTATCATCTGACCTAGAAGAAGGCCCTGTTGGCTTCGATCCGAAAGATGAAGGTTCATATGATCAGTCTGATGCCTTGGTTAGAACCGAATCTCATCAAGATGCTGCTAGACAATTATCGAGAATTCTAACAAATGCTAAATCCATTGAAGAAGAAACCATGAAAGCTGAAGCTGAAGGTATTCCAATACCAGCAATGGGTGGTGGAAGAGATTATCCTCCATTGTTACCAGATTCAAAAGACTATACGGTTGCATTCGATGGTCCTGATGATCCATATCATCCGCACAATTGGCCACTAAGGAAGAAGTTGTTACAATGTTTCATTATTGGTTCAGATACTTTCTGTATTGCTTTTGGTTCTGCTATTTTTGCTTCTTCTGTTGTCCCTATCTCTACAAAATATGAGGTTGCCACTGTTGTTGGAACATTAGGGGTTTCATTGTATGTTTTCGGTTTTGCCACTGGACCTGTTGTTTGGGCCCCATTGTCTGAATTATACGGTAGAAGACCTGTTCTATTGGCTTCTTCTCTATTGTTTGTTATCTTTAATTTTGCTGTTGCTGTCTCTGATAGGCTAGAATCTATTTTAATTTGTAGATTCTTTGCTGGTTGTCTTGGTGCTGCTCCCATGGTTGTTGTTCCCGCTGCATTCGCTGATATGTTTGGTAACCGCACTAGAGGTACCGCAATTGTTGTCTTTTCAATGGCCGTGTTTATGGGTCCAATGATGGCTCCATTCATTGGTGGGTTCATTGTTGCCAACCCATCTTTAGGTTGGAGATGGACTGAATTTATCACTGGTATAATGTCAGCTGCTGCGTTAGTTGGTGTTGTGTTCCTGAATTCTGAAACCCATCACCCGATTTTATTGGTTGAAAAGGCAAGAGAAATTAAGAGACGTACAGGCAATTGGGGTATTCACGCTCCTCACGATGAATTCCAGTTGTCATTCAAAGAAATTGTGGAAAAGAATTTAGCAAGACCACTTGTTATGTTATTCACAGAACCAATTTTATTCCTTATCACTTTGTACAATGCGTTCATCTATGGTATGTTGTACTTATTCTTAACTGCCTATCCAATTGTTTTCCAGAAAGGTTACGGTATGAAAGCAGGTGTTGCCGAATTACCATATTTTGGTTTGATCATTGGTGAAGCAATTGGTGGTTTCATGTGTATTTTCTACGAAAGAGTCTACGTTAAGAAGTTAGAAGCTAATAACGGTAAACCTGTTCCAGAGGCAAGATTGCCACCAATGGTTATTGGTGGTATCTGTTTCCCAATTGGTTTGTTATGGTTCACTTGGACAGGTAACTATCACAATGACGTCCATTGGATTGTTCCGACCATTTCTGGTTTGTTTACTGGTTTCGGTTTAATGGCCATTTTTGTTCCTTCAATGAACTATATCGTTGATTCTTACTTGATCTTTGCAGCTTCTGCTATGGCTGCCAATGCCTTCTTGAGATCTGCTTTTGGTGGTATTTTCCCGTTGTTTGCCACTTTTATGTTTGACGGTATGGGTACAAACTGGGCTGGTTTATTGTTAGGTTTGTTCGGTGTTGTTTTAATTGGTTGCCCTATCTTATTTATCATTTACGGTAAGCAGATCAGACAACGTTCCAAATACGCTTTTGATTTATGATAAGCAAACCATTATCCACTAAATCTCTTTCATTCGAAAACAAAATCAAATAAATAAATAAATAATAAAACTTCAAATAATAACTTCAAGTACCATTTTAGCATAATAATACTGAAAAAAAAAAAACATTCAAAATTAAATTGTCAAACTTTGTTATGAGGAAAAAGAAAAATAAAACAAAGAAAAAGAAAACATATAATGTGTACCAAGTAACAGATTGGATTTAAAAGTCTATGGATAGATAATGCTGAACTTCTTTGTTTAGGAGTGCGTTTTTCATTTCATTTTATGTTTTTAATATGTAGCATTTTAATATAATCTGTTTTGTTTTTACCAACTTGGGTTCCAATCTCTCAGTTTCCAAGAGCCTGTCGTTGGTTCTTCTGTAATTTTAACCTACTGTTTCCTTATATTGTTGGTGTATGAGATTCGAGGCTACGCTACAACGAAATTCAGCCGGTTCGAGTATTTTGATTAGAGTTTTTATATATGATGGAATTATAATCTGTACTTATAGCAAGAAAAAGTTGCTTCAATCCCAAGCACACACAACCAACATAACAGGATCCTAATCAAATCAGCCAGATAAGGCGGGAATAGTAATGCGTACGCTTAAAGCTTTGAAAAATAAACCAATAAATCCGCACGTATCACAGTGACATTCAATCTGTTGTGAACTTGCAACCTTCGGGTTAGGTTTCAAAACCAAAGATCCACTCTTTAGTAAGCTGAATCAGTATTATCAATTTGCACTAGTACTTATAATAGTATCTACGCTTCGAAACAGAAAATAAAGTTTAAGAACTTTGAAGAGAGTTGAATTTACCTCTTGTATTCTTTTCCCTATTTTTTTGTAATCAGATATTACCCAAAAAAGTAAATCACTACAATTTTCAAGAATTAAATAAGCTTCGTACATGTATGTATGTTTTGGATCAAATATTAAAGTTTTTGAAATATCTAGTAGAGTTTGTTATTGTATAGCTACATAAAGAAGTGTTAAAAGCTGTCCTTTTATTACTGTTGTATGTATATGGTTTACTTACCTTGGGATAATATGAAAGATTCTCCTCATGTTTTTCTTGGTATTATCAAGTTCTTGGAGTTTTATAAGCGGCTTCGCGGGCAGGTCACCCTCATCGTTCTAACTTCGGAAGACTTTACTACTCATCCACAACCCCCTACGGATCTTCGACTCATTTCTCAAAACAAGATTTTTAATAAAGCATTTTTTCACTCAAGTGAAAACATTTTAGTTGATCAAGCAATATTAAGCACTAGAAAAAATGATTTAATTCAGTAAAATATGTAAGGTACATAAAAAAACCAATATACATATATATATATATATCCAGTTTGGAGCAAACTGACGTCACTTGAAGGATTGATCGCGCGCGTCGGTACAACTGCAACACTTCAACGCTTATCCGTTAAGCAGAGATTCTCTTTTCAGCCTGATTCTGTATCGTGATATTAGGAATAACAATCATCTTAAAGTACCACTATGCATGCTTATATTGTAAGCTAATCCAAGGAGTGTGTTAACACCTGTATATATTTTGCATAACTTTTGATTTGTTTTTGATTTATTTTGTCGTAATGCATGAGAAAAGGCACCATAAGCTCCTTTTAATGGAGGGCTAATAACAGAAAGGAAAAGAATAGGCAAGTGCAAAATACATTGCTGGGTCATAAACAAATCTAGTTATTCAATACAACTTTTTGTATCATGTTTTGATTTAGATTTTCAATTTTGATTTTGATATTGATGATAAGAAAAAATAATGACAGTTGATGTTGTGTGAAGTTCAAATTCTATAGCATCTTTTCAGAAACAACAGAGTCGGATCTATCTCTAACAGCGTGAAATTCTGGGGAGCAAGGAGAAATGTTATCAATAACAAACGGTTGACTCACAGAATTTGACAAGTCTAAATATTTGTTCTTGGATTGTAAACCTCCACTTGGAGGGTTTGATGTAAGGTAAGAAAGATTGTTAAATTCAACGTTTTCAGAAACCATTGAAGAGTTGTTCACGTCTTTGTATAAATTGATTGATTCCATTTTGTTTTTAGTAATTGATTGAGTATAAAGTAAATTTTATAAGTTTAGTTTGATGATTGAAGAAAGAAGCTATAAGTAGTCTGAATTGAAAAATAGTAGAGGAAAGGCAAATGTGAACATATTTATACAAATGAAAAATAGGGAGACAAAACTAAATTTTCACAGCGTAAGAATAAATAAATGACCATTTTCTTGATTTCTCATCCGGAGTTTGAAAGGTCATATATGTATATTTTTTTTTGTTGTTTTTTTTTGCTTCCAAAGGATTCCGCATGGGGTAAAATCTAGAAAGTGCGCGGTTTGCTTGAAATTTTCAAAATGGCGGTGAGAAGTGACCACCCACCCACTCTACCCACAACTACGCACGCCGCAGTTTTTCTTTAAACGATATGGGAGAAGAAAGGAGGCTATGGAGTGAGCGGAAGGTGGGGGAGAATAGAGAGAGATTTACCTGCTATGCAATCAATATGCTTGTGATGATACGTCATGGAATCATATAGTATTGGGAAAGATTCAGCTTATATCACATTATCTGTCAATTTACCTGTTTGTTTGTTCATTAAATTGACGTCATGTCCTAAATACTTAAAAAAACACAACTAAATGAATCAATCTGATTATTAAATACATTGCATCAGATCTGCTACAGATTGGTTTTTAGTTTAAGTGGTAATGCAAAAAAGGACTTGCGTATTTATCAGTCAATTAAATTTGCAATTTACGACAGTGTGTTTGTTGTCACATCTTTTAGATTACATCAGCTCTTACGAATGTGTCAACTCACTGAATTTTTTTTTTGCCTGTGTTGTTAATTTTCAAATTAGTACAGACCCACCACTGACTGATATATGCACCTGATTTAAAGCTAAGGCAGTTGTTAGGTAGATGGGTAGCTTTTAGACAAATAGATAGATATCGAAGGAATCATAAGAAAAAATTATTGATAAAAACCTTTTGTATCACTTTTGGTTCAATTATAAGTTGTATCTCTTTTACTTAGACATTAACGTTCAATATACCGTCTCTTTATCAAAGTGTCTTTTAAAGCTTGATTTAGTCTACCGATATCTTAAATTCAATTTATACCGAACCTTCTATCGTGAATCCTTTCAACATTTTTTCTTGGTTGTCTAAAAACAGAACCGACATTGAACAACAAGTTCAGCTCATACCTTTGCAAGAGTTTAACACTGATACATCCAACACCACAACTAACTATAGACCAGATAGACTTTATACGGATCCTTCTGAATCTTCGTCATCAACCAACAACCAACCACGCAGATCCACCACCAACTTTGTCATGAAATTTTCTCACTCTTTACAATTCAACGCTGTTCCTGAATGGTCATCAAAATATATCAACTATTCAGGTTTGAAGAAAATCATCTACACTCTACAAAGAGAAAACGTTGAATCTTTGCAAAATACAGCTCGTGATCCAGAAGCTCAAGCTTTCAACCCATCAAATGATGACCCTTCAAATCCCATTAACGTGTTCTTAGAAGCTTTGGATAAAGAACTTTCCAAAATTGATAAATTCTTCAAAATCAAAGAAAAAGAAGTTTTAATGAGTTACGATATCATACTGGATGAATTAGAAGAATTTGAACGTGAGTTCCCAATTCATCCAGGTGATATTGACGCAAAACAAAGATTGAAGGACATTTTATCTGGTTTGAGACCATTACACTATAACGATGCAGTGATCACTTCAGGTCCACCGTTGAACGCTCAAGGTACAGAGGAAATTGAGAGAGTGCTTTCCAAAGATGCTTTCAACAGTTCAAACGTTGATGTGTCAACGGGGGCTGCTAACAATGAGGGTGCTACCGATCTCGCAAACTCAATATTAGCAAGAAAAAAATCACAAACTTTGTTTGATGATGAGGACTTCAATTTGAGTTTTATTGAAGCTTTAAAAGTTGAAAAGAGAAAGCCTTTATCCAATATTTTTGTCCTCTTGTCAGAGCTCAAATCTTTTATCGAATTGAATAAAATTGGGTTCAGTAAAGCTTTGAAGAAATTCGATAAGACTTTGGATACAAAAATTAAAGATGAGTATTTAAAAGCATTAGCAACAAGTGAAAAATCATTGATTTTCATGCCTGAGACTTTATCAAATATCAACTCTAAATTAGAATCAATTATTAAAATATACTCCATTTTCACTAGAGGTGATATGGCGCTTGCAAAAGAAGACTTAAAATCTAACTTGCGGGAATACATCGTTTGGGAAAGAAACACCGTTTGGAGAAACATGATTGGTATGGAAAGAAAGTCCCAAGCTGCTTTCACCAAAAAGTCAAAGCTGGGTGACAACTCAAATAGTGCTTTACAAGAAAAGTTTGTCATAAACCTTGGTGCCGGTAAAAAAATCTCGTTACCTGGTGAATTGTTCTCTTCAAAGTCACTTACTTTATTAATTATTGTGATGGTCACCATTACTCTCTTGAATTTCTCACCATTTTCAGATCCACAACAGAAGAACTGCCTGGCTGTTTTAGCATGTTGTTCCATGCTGTGGGCAACTGAAGCTATCCCATTGTTTACAACCTCTTTATTATTACCTCTACTAATTGTTATTTGCCAAGTGTTGAAAGATCCTGAAACTGGTGAAGTCTTAACAGCTATCGATGCGTCTAAATTTATCTGTTCTGCAATGTGGTCACCAATTATTATGTTGTTACTGGGTGGTTTCTCTCTAGCTGCTGCCTTATCAAAGTACAACTTGGATAAAATTGCCTGTACTTTCCTGTTATCCAAAGTTCCACAAAACCCAGGTTACGTGTTAATAGCAATCATGGTTGTTTCCACAGTTGTGGCTGCTTTTGTTTCTAATGTTGCCGCTCCTGTGCTAATGTATTCTGTTATTCAACCAATCTTAAATACCTTACCAGAATCCTCTGAATTCGCACAAGCTTTGGTGTTGGGTATTGCATTAGCTTGTAACATTGCAGGTATGGCAAGTCCAATTGCATCTCCTCAAAATGTCGTTGCTTTGCAATTCATGGATCCTGCACCAAACTGGTTAGAATGGTTTGCCATTTCAATCCCAGTCTGTATCTTTGCTTTATTGTTAGTTTTCATTTTCTTAATGTTCACGTTCAATTTCAAAGGTACCACGATCGTTCCAATTCGGTCAACTGCCGATAAATTTACTTTTAGACATTACTACGTTATTTTTGTCTCAATCGTAACTATTGTTTTATGGTGTACAGCATCACTTATTACAGATTATATTGGTGACATGGGTATGATTGCCATTGCATCCATGGTTGCATTCTATGCTCCTGGTATATTATCCCCTGATGATTTCAACAATTACCCATGGACTATTGTCATGTTGGCTATGGGTGGACTAGCATTGGGTAAAGCTGTTACAGTGTCTGGATTATTGAAGACAGTGGCAGAATTGATTCAAATTCAACTAGCAGACTCTGAATTGTTTACTATTTTATGTTTATTCGGTATCATTGTTTTAATCATGGCTACGTTTGTTTCACATACCGTTGCCGCATTGATCATTGTTCCATTGATTGCTGAAATTGGTAGATCGTTACCAGATCCTCATCCAAACTTGTTGGTTATGGCTACTGCTTTGTTATGTTCCTGTGCTATGGGTTTACCAACTTCTGGATTCCCTAATGTTACTGCTGTTGGTTTGAGAGATAATGTTGGAAACCCTTACTTGACCGTTGGTACATTCATCAAAACAGGTGTTCCATCTTCATTGTTCTGTTACTTAGTTGTTATTTTCATTGGCTATTTAATGATGAAGTTGTTGAGCTTTTAATAATGCATCAAATCTTTTTTTTTTCTTGCTTTTTACTCTAATTATCAATTTTCAACTTTTGTTGTTTTCTTTCATCTTTTTCTTCATACAACTACTGCCACTAATTTCTTCTTGTTTTACTTTTGAGAATTAGATTTCCTTCCATTTCTTTGCCTTCTGCGTAATTGTTGTCTGTCACTTTTTTTTGCCTATATACTCCCTGTTATCAGATTCATCATCATTTTTTTGTTTTATTTACAATTTGTACCATTTCTACATTATTTACTTTCTTTATACAAATTAAATTTTCTTTATTATTGGTTAAAAGGGCTCTTTTACTAAGTCAAAGCTTGTTGGATTGTAGATACTAATTAAACACTAAACAAAAAACAGAAATAATGTGATAGAGCAAAGTAAACAAGAAAAAGAGATAAGCAGAAAGCCAGAAAACAGAAAACAACAAATGACTAGAAAAACATAATATGAGATACAATTATATACAAGACTTGTTTAATCAGTTCCAAAATATCTTGAATCAATGAATCTATTACTCATCCACCAATCACCATCGTTATCTGAACCGGGTATAGGTTCACTGCAACTCATACTTCCAATAACAATATTGATAAGAGGGAATGCATTCAACAACCTACGAACAGCAACTTCGGTAGCAAAATAGGTAACCAAGATGATGTTTTTAGCTTCCACTTCATGATCCATTAGAACTTTGATTGCCATAATACAAGCTGCACCAGAAATTATTTGAGCATCAAACAAAATAACTTTAGAGTTTATCTTGAACTGCGGTAGCTTTTCAGTGTGCAACTGTGGTTCCCCTGTTTGTGAGTCGGATTGAATCAACAGTTTACCAATAATAACTTCTGGAATCGTTTTACGTAATGAGGAAATGAAACAATCACCGGATCTAACAATACTAACAGCTGAAACATCTTGATTTTGCTTAATTGCATCTTTCAATATGTGTCCAGTGGGTGTCTCGATAGGGACATCAGTTGTTTCATAATCCACCAATTCTAACGCTTCGGAGATCAACAATGTAGCTATTCTATTGAAATAGAAGATGAATTCATCGTTTGTGGAATGTGTGTTCAAGATAATGGATTTCATACCTAACAATTGGTTATTTGTGGGCAACAATCTGATTTTGGAGTAATCAATTGGTTTGATGATCTTACCTAATTTCTTCAAGTGTGCCAAATGATCTAATGATTTTTGTTTCAATTGTTTCTTCAAGTGTTTGATGATCATGTCAATGGCAATGGTATTATCAGAACCTCTTGGAATAATAACATCTGCTGAGCTCATCGTTGGCTTAACAAACCTTTCTGAATTTGGCTTCACGAAAGTATCCCATTGTTTGATGATACCTTCTAAGTCCCTACCTCTTTCCACGATATCTCTCAGCAATCTTCTTGCATAACAAATATCTAAATCAGTGTCAACATAAATCTTAGCATCCATAATATCTAATAGATCAGGATTAAACAACGAATATATACCTTCAATGATAACGACGTTGGCACCATAAATAGTGATTGTTTCTTCAGTTCTTGCATGTAAAGAGAAGGAATAAACTGGAATTTCCGTCCTTTTACCCTCTTTCAAAGATTTCACACATTTGTACATTAACTCCAAATCCAATGCCTGTGGTTTATCAAAGTCGTATTCATTTCTAAACGCCCTTTCACTATCTTCTTTGCTCAATGGCATATAAAAGTTATCTAACGATAGCAAAACTGTCCATGGTTCGTTGATTTCTTCAATGATCTTTTGAGCAACTGTTGTTTTACCAGATCCTGAGAATCCAGCAACACCAATAATGTAAGGAGAAGTCCATGGGGGAATATAGTGAGTTGCACCTAGATCGGTGGATATTGTACAAGCACTAGAGGTCTCTTTGATACTTGAAGAAAAATCCGTCATTTATGCAAATTCTGTTTACTCTTCTCTTGATGATGTTTAGGTTTAACTAAAAAAAAGCCAGAGAACAAGAAAATTAATAAAGCTTTATTCCCTGGTTCGGCAAGATAAAGATTTTGGCGCTTCCAGCTGATTTTACTTAGAAAGTTTTTGCTTGTCGTTGATAGATAAAGCTACTGAACAAACCATTTTGGATGTGTTCGGAGCTGCCTAAAAAAGAGAGAAGAAAAAAGGTCATTTCCGAGGCTGTGCATCCTTTGATAAAGTGGTGTTTATTGTTTAACCAGGGTAGATGGATGGATTTTTGTTTGAATCCAAACATATTTGTTTACTATACAAAGTATTAATCAGTAGCCTTACATATTTTGAATAGTTTATACACCAAAAGTAAAACAATGCCCGAAGATAATGTACAACGTGGTGCTTTTAAAAGGAGAAAAAGAACGGGTTCAGACCAATGGGTAGAAGATGGCAATGACAAGGACGAAGAACCAATAGGTAGATCAACAGTAAATTCAGACATATTGAATAGACATCAACTTTTAGAAGAGTCTTTTAAACAAAAGGAAAAAGAAGCATTAATATTTACAAATAAGATCAGTCTTACTGAAAGTCCTATTATTAGTACAAAGAAGGATGATCAACATTCAAGTGGAGAAGAAGACGAAGATGAGAATGTTGATTTCAATGAATTGAGAAAACTTGCTAGACAGTCGTATTTATCCAAACGTGAAGAGAAACAGGTGTTCATATTAGAACATGAATTGAGATCTTTTGAACAGGATATCAAGGAGTATGGATGGCAAAATTTAACAAAGAAAGAACAAAAGGAATATAACTTTAAAAGAGAAATATTTAGAACAATTGAGGAAAGAAAGAAAATTGAAACAGACTCCAATACTGAATATTATGTACCTGAAGATTATATGACCAAAGACGGTAAAATTGACAGCAAACGGAAACAAGATGTATTACATGCTAAATATAAAGATGCAGGAGATAGAGAGTCTGATTGGGAAACTAGACAGATTACTAGGGGCAAACCACAACAACAACTAGTCTCAACAAATAAAGGCAATGTGAAACCACAAGAAAAGAAATATGAGTATGTTTTTGATAAATCACATTCTGTTAATTTTATATCAGACTCCAACAATGATGATTCATGCCTTTCTATTGACCAGCAAATACTAGAGGAAAGAATTGAAAAAGAAGAACAGCGTATTAAGAGCATTGCAGAAACCAGAATGTCTTTACCAGTCTATAAATATAGAGATGATTTGATATCTGCCGTTAACGAATACCAAGTTTTAATTGTTGTGGGTGAAACTGGTTCAGGTAAGACTACACAACTGCCCCAGTACTTACATGAAGCCGGGTTTACTTGTAACAACAAGAAAATTGGTTGTACGCAACCCCGTAGAGTGGCAGCGATGTCTGTTGCTGCTAGAGTGGCTGATGAAGTTGGAACTAGATTAGGTGATAAAGTCGGTTATACTATCAGATTTGAAGATAAAACAAGCGACAAGACACTGATAAAGTACATGACTGATGGTATGTTACTAAGAGAATTTTTAACAGATCCTGAGCTTTCAAACTATTCGGCAATGATGATTGATGAAGCGCATGAAAGAACTTTACATACTGATATCCTACTTGGATTGATGAAAGATATCACTAAATACAGACCAGATTTCAAATTGTTGATATCATCAGCTACAATGAATGCTCAAAAATTCAGTGATTATTTTGATGGTGCTCCAATTTTTAATATTCCTGGTCGTCGTTTCCCCGTTGATATACATTATACATCACAGCCTGAAGCAAATTACATTCATGCAGCAATCACCACTGTTTTTCAAATCCAAATCTCTCAAGGTCCTGGTGATATCTTGGTTTTCCTAACTGGTCAAGATGAAATAGAAAACATGGCAGAAAATCTAACAGAAACTTGTAGAAAATTAGGAACTCGAATACAGGAGATGATCATTTGTCCAATCTATGCTAACTTACCACCTGATATGCAACAAAAAATTTTTGAACCAACTCCTGCTAACGCTCGAAAAGTTGTTTTGGCCACCAACATTGCCGAAACATCATTAACAATTGATGGTATTGTTTTTGTTATCGATACTGGTTTTGTTAAAGAAAATGTTTTCAACCCATCAACCGGTATGGAATCGTTGGAAGTTAAACCATGTTCAAGAGCATCTGCTGATCAAAGAGCAGGTAGAGCAGGTAGAGTGGGACCAGGTAAATGTTTTAGATTATATACTAAATGGGCATACCTGAATGAGTTACCTGGAAATGCAACACCTGAAATTTTGAGAGTCAATTTGGCAAGTGTCGCTTTATTATTGTTGTCGTTGGGTATCACTGACTTGATACATTTTGATTTTATGGATGCACCCTCAGCAGACACCTTGATAAAAGGGTTGGAGTTGTTGTATGCTTTAGGTGCATTAAATGAGCGTGGTGAACTAACTAAAATTGGTAGACAAATGGCTGAGTTCCCTACCGATCCAATGCTATCAAAAGCTCTGTTAACTAGTGGTACTTTGAGTTGTTGTGAAGAAGTTCTTTCTGTAATATCAATGCTACAAGAATCAGGATCAATGTTCTATAGACCTAAAGATAAGAAGGAAATGGCAGATAAAGCTAGGGATCAATTTATTAAAAAAATTGGTGGTGATCATCTTACTTTATTGGAAATCTGGAATCAATTTGTAGATAATGGTTACTCTAGTCAATGGTGTAAGGACAATTTTTTACAGTACAAAACACTTTATAGAGTGAGAAATATCAGGGATCAACTTGAGAGGCTGTGCATAAGGTTAGGATTACTCCTTTATAAATCCACTGATAAAGAAATTAAGGATAGGGATTTGCTGACTATTAATATTTTGAAGTCAATAACATCAGGATTTTTCCCCAACACTGCTAGACTAAATAAATCAGGAGACTCGTATAAGTCCATGAAGAAAAACCAACAAGTTTGGATCCATCCTTCTTCTACGCTATTCACAGTGAAACCACCCCCAAAGCTAGTAATCTACAATGAATTGGTTTTGACATCGAAAGAGTTTATGAGAAACTGTGTATCTATTGAGGAGAGATGGCTAGTTGAGTATGCTCCTCACTATTTCAATGCAACTGAGTTGGATGAGATTGACCAAAAGAATAAACGGAAGCTACCGAAATAAAGTAGTGAAACTTCATATGCATATATATAGAGATGTCTGGTTTCATAATTAATGTAGAAAATAGGGATTCCTGATCCCTATTTATATCTACTCTTCTACTGCTACAAGCCCCTTTTTGACTGCTCTGCCCACAGCCCGCGAATCTTATTGTTTTATGGAGATTGTTAAATCTGCAGCGAACTTTTTCATCAGCCAAAGAAGAGCCTTTACTCAATGATATTCTATGATTCACTCGATTCGGAAATCATTCTTGAAACTAATTTTCAACAGATACATTATCTAACTAACTTATAAATACTTCTTTATAGTCTTTCCCGACTTTACTGGAAATAAGACAGCCAACGATTTACCTATCCATCCATTAGAGCAGCAAGTTGTGTGTTTCTTAGCTATCATCATTTTTTACAGCTTTTCATTTGCTTTTATATCTATCAAAACGGCTCAATAACATCAAGGTTTCAAAAGAAAAGAAAAAAACCATCCCCAAAAATTTCTTTATATATATACTAAAAGACAGATTAAAGTAGACGATTTCAATTTATTTCAATCTTTTTTTATATAGCTTAACCAGCTTTCCTATACACCTATAACATGCGATTCGACAATAAGAGCGCAACATCCACGTTTCTACTGTTATTGATCTCTTCTCTTCTACCCCAACTAGCATCAGCTGCATTGCCTGATGAATTATTGGAAGATGCTGAAGAGTATGCTGAAGCTCAAGCTGTCTTGGTAGATTACATACAACAAGAACCAGAATTCTACTCTTCATACTTCCAAGATGATTCTTTGTTTGAAAGTTTCACTTCGGTCGTGACAGACTATTTTGATAACGAATTCAACGATTTAGGTGTACAATCAACCTTGTACGAACTTGCAAGGTCAATCTTTGCAACCTTACCTGCTACTAAAACAGACGCAATGGCTTCCGATTTGAGTCATTACTACTCAATGGCCACCTCTTTGTGGAGTACTATCACTTCTTATAGTGAAGACACAATCCCAACTCTAGTTACTCAAGCCAGTTATGACACTTCTGTTAATTCAGTTGCGTCTTCAGGTGTTTATTCTCAAGTCTATGTTTATGCCGAATGTGATGCTCTATACTCTGATATATACAGTTTTGGTGGTATTTACAACTCGTTCTTTGAAACTTTCACCAACTCCCAAGTTCTATCATCATTTGAAAATGTCTATGGTGGCTATACAGCTGCAACTAATGCTAGTGCTTTCGATTCTTACTGTAGCGATATGACTGATTTCATCAACTATTTACCATGGAAGGATAGAATTTTGGCGGGTGCCAAAACTTTGTACAGTGAGTATACAACGAAATATATTATTGTCACAACTTCATATTACTCAACAACTCCAACAACAACTTACACAGATATTTCAGTTACACCAACAAACTCCTTCCAATCTTCGTTATATGACCAAGCCAAAGCATATGCTGTTTTGGTTGATTACCAAGCTAATGTTTTTGAGTACACTTCATTCCTATCATTGTACATGAGTTCTGTTACATCTGACAGTGCCATGTCTAAGTTTATTGATGATTTGCAATTGATGAATCACACAAGTACATTGCCAACTTCAGACTACCAAGAAATTTGTGCAAACATTGGAAAGATCATTACTGACTTCACTTGGTCAGATAGATTAAGCTACGTTGCCAAAACTGTTTATGAATCGTACATCAGTGTTTACACCGAACCGACAGCCACCGGATCTGCTACAGCTTCACAATCATCATCTTCCGAAGTTGCATCGAAAACTCAAACTGAATCGTACATCAATGTTTACACCGAGCCGACAGCCACCGGATCTGCTACTGCTTCACAATCGTCATCTTCCGAAGTAGCATCGAAAACTCAAACTGAATTTACTAAAACCCGTATTCAACCTGTTTGGATCAATATCGATGGCACTGCACATCTAACTTCAGTCACTTCATTATCCATTATTAATGATACTGCATATACTGAATTTAGCCCAAGTACTGATAGTACAACTTTAAACGTCACCAGTGACCTTCAATTGATTATGGTTTGTGGGGTTAACGCTTTGATTTATGATTATAGTAATCACGCGGGCGATTATCATACTTTTATTTCCGCTAACAAAGATGCATCTGAAGTTAAATCTTATACTGAAGCAATAAGCATTTATGCTTCTTCTAACATTCTTGCCAACGGTACCAACTCCGACTTTGCAAGCGTTCTGGAAACCTTCTATAACTTTATCGCGTTCTTACCATCAACTATGACAACTAGAATTTACGACATTTTAGGTTACAACTATATCGCCACAAACAACCCCTCTTTCGTCATCACAGATTATGAAACTGGTTCCGGGTACATTTTCAATCAATTGTTCGTTAACACTGGTACCAATGCACCATCTGGCACTGCGTCGTTACCTGTTTCCACAGCATCTGATGGATCTGTCTCCACCGGAACAATTGCTGACGATGGTAACAATGCTGTTTATGTGTTACCAACTGCTATTGATATTCAGTTGAATGCTACCAGTAGTCCTCCTCCAGGTTACACGGTGTTGACGTATTTGAATACTGGTGACAGATATCGACTTGCAAAAACGCTTTAGAACAACTGAGTGTGTGGTTTTTTGGTGGTGTGGTTCGATATGTCGGTTTTTGTTTCTTGTTAATGTATTTTATTTTCGCAGTTTTTATTTTTATTTTTAATTATGTATATCACTCTCTTTATGTCAACGATTATTTTCTATATTAATAAGTGAGCGTTAGAATTTTGCTTTTGTTTTCTTCTATTTTACTCATTTTTTTATAGTAACTTATAACTCTATGTGTGGTGACTGACTGGCTTTTTAACCTTAAGCCATGCAACTTTTTTATTCTGTGGCATCAGCTCAGATTAGTTTCAAACGACGTATCGACTTATCAGCGCATCATCGACGCGCGTCCTGGTCTGCCCTGTCTTCTCTGGATAGATGTCTTCCTCTTTCTTTCTCGGACATTGTCCTCACGAAACATCATCGATCCGTCTTGTGTTTCGCACGTCTGGATGGCCTGATTTCTTTCTAACTATGAAAGTTACTGTATATATAAGCTGATTGTGTAAAGTATATATGTGTGGGTGTATAACCACTGCTTTAACTGTTTTGCTGCTTTTTTTTATTACTACTGGAATCAATTAATTCTTTAGAATCTTTTAGATCTTTTTGTAAATCATTTTGTTTAAGGTCCATTGATCAAATTTGAATTGTATCTGTTTCTCTAGCATACAACAAACTAATATCAAGATAGAGAAAGATAAGGTTGATCACATTGACCTTTTGAACATCGATTAGAGAAAAATTAAACAACATTTTTACAACAAACTAAGCAAGAAAGAAAGAGACAAAAAATAATTAGAATGCCCGCTCAAACAGCAGAACCACTATTCAATGGTAACTCATTTGTTGTGTTTTATGCTCCAAATGAACAACTATATGAAAAAACCATTGAATTCTACACAACAATTTTAGATTTTGTGATTAGTTCCAAGAGTGGAAACTCAACTTGGTTTTCAAACTCTTCCGATGCAAGCTCTTCAGATTTGACTACTATTCAATTAGTTTTAGATTCCAATAAAGCTGCTACCACAACTGAAATTGAAGCTAACACTAGTAACTTATTAAGCCATGTTGTTAAGAGAGACTGGAGGACCATGCAAG
The DNA here is from genome assembly GCA_003707645.2 of Ogataea trehalophila. Classification (NCBI taxonomy): domain Eukaryota; kingdom Fungi; phylum Ascomycota; class Pichiomycetes; order Pichiales; family Pichiaceae; genus Ogataea; species Ogataea trehalophila. Next base: position 141,321 of record PPKI02000006.1, read on the forward strand.
GTTCCGTTTCTTTCAAAACCTCTAAAATGACGACTTTAATCAATACTTTCAAATCAAATGGTCTTGCTTATCAGGCTAAACCTGATGATTTGGATCCTTTTGAAGTCTTCGTCATTGATCCATTAGGTTCCGTCCTTGGTTTCACCTCTTTAAAAAACGCTGCTGGTGTTGCTCGCCAAACTAGATATCAAGAAACATCAACCTCTAACATCAAACCACTATCAACTGCCGATCATTCAAGAAACGAAACACCTGTTAATATAATTGCAACAGTTTCTGCTAATAAGGAAGGTTCAAGAAATATCGCCGTTATGACATCCGGTGGTGATGCTCCAGGTATGAACGCCAACGTTCGTGCTATTATTCGTGCCGCTATTTATAAAGGTTGTAAAGCGTTTGCTGTTTACGAAGGTTATTCTGGTTTAGTGAAAGGTGGTCCAGAAATGATTCGTGAAATGAAATGGCATGACGTTAGAGGTTGGTTAGCGGAAGGTGGTACCAACATCGGTACTGCTAGATGTATGGAGTTTAAAGAACGTTGGGGTAGATTAGCAGCCTGTAAGAACATGATTGATGCTGGTATTGATGCCCTAATTGTTTGTGGTGGTGATGGTTCATTAACAGGTGCCGATTTATTTAGAGCTGAATGGCCTTCATTATTGGATGAACTACTAAAAGAAGGCAGAATTACACAAGAACAATTTACCAAACATCAGCATTTGAATATTTGTGGTACTGTTGGTTCAATTGATAATGATATGTCAAGCACTGACGCCACCATTGGTGCCTACTCTTCGTTGGCTAGAATTTGTCAAGCTATTGATTATATTGATGCGACTGCTAACTCTCATCAAAGAGCTTTCATTATTGAGGTTATGGGCAGACATTGTGGTTGGTTAGCTTTAATGGCTGGTATCGCCACCAGTGCCGATTACATTTTCATTCCTGAAAAGCCAAGTTCAAACGTTGAATGGAGTGATCATATGTGTGATATTGTTTCCAAACATAGAGCTAGAGGTAAAAGAAAGACTATTGTCATTGTTGCCGAAGGTGCCATTGCGTCTGATCTCACACCAATCACTTGTAACGATGTTTTGAAAGTTTTGGTTGATAGATTAGGTTTAGATACAAGAATTACTACATTAGGTCACGTCCAAAGGGGTGGTACCGCTGTTGCATACGATAGAATCTTGGCTACTTTACAAGGTGTTGCTGCCGTTGATGCCATTTTAGAAGGTACACCAGATGTTCCATCTCCAATGATTTCTATTGTGGAAAATAAAATTGTTAAGAAACCGCTAGTGGAAGCTGTTAAATTAACTAAATCTGTTGCTGAAGCTATTCAAAACAAAGATTTTGCCAAAGCTATTTCATTAAGAGACTCTGAATTCAATGAGCATTTAAGAAACTTTATGGCTATGAACAGTGCCGATTTTGAGGAGCCTACACTACCTGTTGAAAAGAGAAAAAGGATTGCTATTATTAACGTTGGTGCTCCAGCTGGTGGTATGAACTCTGCAGTCTATTCATTTGCAACCTACTGTCTATCAAGAGGTCATACACCATATGCAATTCATAATGGGTTCTCTGGTTTAGCTAGACACGAATCAGTCAGATCCATTAACTGGTTAGACATTGAAGGTTGGACTTCCTTAGGTGGTTCTGAAATCGGTACCAATAGAGCCACACCTGAAGAAGCCGACATTGGTTTAGTTGCCTACCATTTCGATAAATACAAATTTGATGGTTTGATCTTAATTGGTGGGTTTGAAGCTTTTGCCTCTTTGAATGAATTGGAGAAGGCTAGAATAAATTATCCAGCTTTTAGAATTCCAATGATTTTAATTCCTGCTACAATCTCCAATAACGTTCCAGGTACTGAATATTCATTAGGTTCAGATACTTGTTTGAACTCTTTAGTTGAATATTGTGATGCCATTAAGCAATCAGCAGCAGCTACTAGAAACAGATGTTTTGTGGTTGAATGTCAAGGTGGTAACTCTGGATATATTGCATCCTATACCCAATTGTGCTCAGGTGCCACTTGTTCCTACGTTCCTGAAGAAGGTTTACCATTACATCAACTTGAGCAAGACATTGAAACTTTAAAGGTTTCGTATGCTAATGATAAGGGTAAGACCAAAGCTGGTAGATTAATTCTCAAGTCTGAAAAGGCATCCAAAGTGCTATCAACACAAACTATTGCCGATATCATCAATCTGGAATCAAACGGTAGATTTGATGCAAAGACTGCTATTCCAGGTCATGTTCAACAAGGTGGTATTCCTTCAGCCATTGATCGTACAAGAGCTGCTAGATTTGCCATCCAAGCTGTTCAGTTCGTTGAACAAAATTACAATACGATTGCTGATTCTGCCAATGAATTTGGTGAGTTTAACAACAGTGTTGAAGCTAGTAATACTGCTTGTGTTCTAGGTATTCAATCCTCTCATTTAAGATTCACTGCAATTAGAAGATTGTACGATTATGAAACTGAAGAAGGTAAGAGAGTGAGAAAGAGTATTTTCTGGCAGGACATTAGAGATATTGCTGATATGTTAGTTGGTAGAGTTAAAGTCTAATTTTTTTCTTCCCATTCCATCCCCTCATTTATTGTTTGTGTTTTTGTTCCTCATTTTTTCCACCCCCATTTTGGTCATGTTTATATAAATGTTTTGTTTTTTTTTTTTATTTGATTTTGTTGCTAATATATATGTTTATTTATCTCCCCGGCTCGTAGACTAATATATATATATATATATATATAAGAGCTAGTTTTGTTATGTTTTTTTTTTGTTTGTTATTTGGGTGTTTTTGTGACACTGCTTTTATTTTAATAAAATTCTTAAAGTCGTTTATAAAGAGTTCTTTTTTTATTTTCTTGTCATTAAGTCGCATATGTATGTAATAAATAATTTTATACCTGAACCTTATTAGCTATTGAATCAACAGTTTCAAATATATCTTCAACTGTTTTATTCCAATTATAATCATCACTGTGAGAATCGTCATTCAAATATATGATTTCAGTAACTTCATCAACTTCGCAAATAATTTTCTTCTCTAAGCTCAAGTTAAATAACAAATCAACAAGGTAATCTTTATCAAACGATAAAGGATTCTTTTCTGATAATCCTATTAATTCAAAGACTAAATTGAATCGTATAGTCATAAAAATAGTTGAAATTATAATTATGTTCATTTCCATTATGTTTCTGAAAACTGTTGAGATATAGTTGTCAGCATCCGTGGTATTGTTACTATCTTCGTTAAATAAATTTACCAATGAAGCTGTTAGATTGCTGATATTCAGATCTGTAAGTTCATAAACAGTGTGGTTCATGGCCAACAAAACAAACTCAATTTCAGTGTCAAACTTGAAGAACCTGATGTTTGAACCTTCTTTATTGGTGGATTCAAATAACGGTATAAAAGAGCGTAGAATTAATAGTTTTGTCGATGAGTATGGAACCAGTAATAGCAATTTAACCAAATTTTTATAATTTGATTCAATTGAGTCGATAAAAGATTGATTGTTTGATCCATTTAGATCTAATTCAAGAGATGTCTTAAATGCCTCAAAGATTAGTGGTAATGCAGCTGTTAATTTATTAGAATTAATCAATAATTTGGAATATTGAAACTTCAATTCAAATTCAAAGTTTTTGAAAACTTTCAGGCTCAAATTCAATTCAGGTTCAGGTTCATTTCCAGATTTATTGCTTTGTAAATTTAACAATTCGATTCCTTTCAATAGTGATTTTTCCCTTTGATTTAAATCCAGCGTTAGTTTAGATTTAATCAATTGATATTGTATTAATAAACCAGGATAGTTTGATAATTTCAATTGATTAACTTTACTCAAATTGTTCAACGCAGCTTTATTATCAATATCGATCTGATAGTTTGATAAATTAATGTAAACTACGTATTGATAAAAAACTGTAACCTCACCAATTTGGATCAACAGTTCTAATAGCAGTTCAAAATCATCAACAGATTCACATTTTGAACAGTAGTTGATAACAAAAGCATAGATTGACTCATCAGTCGGTTTCAAGCCATTACAAATGTTATCAGCATCCGTACTTCTGGTGGGATCAAGAACAGTTTCAAGGATGGATAGAATATCGAAAGAAGATAATTCGTTACAATATTGCGAAATTGCGTCGACTGCATCATCCAATTGAGCTATTTGGAAAAGCTCTGAATGCGGAGATAAACTCATTGTTTCTTCAATATAATGATTAATCGTAACAAGTTTTAAAATGGTGGCAATTATCTAATGATAGCTAGCAACAAGTAACTTAATTGTTCCTTGCTTCATAATCAGCCCTACCAAATTGACTAAGATTGAATTACAAAAGGATGCGATAGAGAATATTGAAAATCGTGCAAATATCAAAATAATTATTAAATTAATAACACGTGCTTCGCATCACGTGTTACAAAACTTTCTTACAGAAAGAGAATTTGTTAAACGAACCCACTCTCGTGATTTATTATGATCAGCAGTTGAATTGCGTCATTTGCAAGAGACATATATTTGGGCGCCTTGAATAAGAATAGGAAACAGGGTGGATATGTAGCAGATTTGGGTAAGTGAAATGAACGCATAAGTAATATGGGTATATGTATAATATCACTATATCATATTAGTCAATATTCAAATCTCTCCTCTAATCAAATAGAATCATTGATCTAAATGAGAATGTTGAGTATTTGTTAATTATCGGCACTAGTCTATGCAGTTGGTCGCTCAACGTGTCTATCCATATTGAGCTGGTGGATCAATTACAGACCGATAGTTATGTGTGTATGGAATAAAAGGGTGTAAGTACTCAAAAAATTATAAAACTCAACAGTCGTACGAGTGGATAGATTTGGTCGGTGGATGGCAAAAACACGTACAATTTGTCGTCGTCACCGTGGTCGTGAAAGGAAGATGTTCTATATTTTATCGGGGCTTTCCTATTTGGGAATAATTATTAAGTTCAATTCCCTGTGAAATCTAAACATAGTTTTTAGTTTTAGTTCAGCTTATTTATACGTACCGTGTATAAATATCTTGCGTGTTGTTTAAGTATGTTTCAGTTGAATTGGGCTATAATGATGGACCAAACTTGATATTCCACATAGCTATAGTATGTATTCCTTGTTCAGAAAAGGCAGGGGTGAACATTAAAGGATGATGCACCCGTTTTCTTTTTCTTAATTGATTGTTTAGAATGTACATAATATAGCTTCAAACAGAGATGCTTTAGCGGATCGGATATACCTTTGAAGTTTTTCTATTATTGTTTGTCAAGTCATTTGTTTTATTTGTTCTTTAAACCTAATGTAAGAGGAAATGCTTGTTTCTGTTTTTGGCCACGCACGTCACCATCGTTTATCTGCATCTCGGTTGTTGACAGGGGAGTATAGATAACTTACGGGCAGAATAGAGATATGATGTGTGTAGTTGGTAGATGATTGGTATATGGTAAGAGTATTTAAGGTATTTAGGCATATATATATATATATATATATATCGGTATCTTCAATATATTGTACTACAGTCGAAGGGTTCCTTCAGCTTTACTTACCGTTTATTCTGCCGAAGAAAGTGCCTTGGCTTTTGAGCATAAGTACTGGCGGCTCTTCAACAAAATCTGTTGTTAGCAAGAGGGAGTGTGATGTTGTACGGGGCAAGGGGGAAGAGAGGAGACTAGCATTAAGGAGATCAAGGGCGTGTTTAGTTATAAAATAGCCGAAGCCGACGACCAGGCATTCCTTATTGAATGACTAATTGATTGATTGATTGATTTATGTGTTGACGAATGGATGGATGAATGGAATGTATGGATAAATATATCATTTTTAGTATACTGAATATTGCACGAGCCTATTTGGCTAGTATATCGGTTTAGTGGATATAAAGACAATTAGATAACCAGGATATAGATCAGAATAAGAATAAGCATGCTGGTGAAAGGCCACCCTGACCGGGAACTAGTCAGTTGCAAATCCGCTTAAGTCATTTTCGCTGGACAGAGCAAGAGAAAAAATACATGCCCCAAAAATACAAACATCGACTTTAGTTCGTTTTCCCTGATCATGTATGGGCTTTGTTAGTTTCCTTCTTTGTGTTTGTTTTTTTTTATCTTATTTGACAACAAGTTACCTTCCCTTTCTTTGTGTAGTCGATATTAACTTTCTTTGTTTCTATTTAGGTATTCATTTATTCAAGTTTTCAAAACCATTTAAAACTCAACTCTCGCTAACTTTGCTCAGTCACTTTGAACCCACTCATTTCTAGATCTAATATTATTGATCTCATAAATTGCATTAAGTCACATATAGCCATTCCCCACCTTAAACACTCATATATGTATATATAGATATATAAGTTGTATCAATTATATGATCTAGTGAGCTATCTAACTATTACAATACTATACATTATCACTTAGGACCTTGATTCATCATTGCATATAATTTACTTGGCTTGAATTCCGATAATAGAGCCATTATCATGTGCAGAGAAAGCTTCTTAGAATCGTTTCCAATCCAACTGAAAAATCGATTAAACGGTGATGATCATACTTCCAACACTGATGATACATATTCTAATGTTGAGCAATGGCTCACAAATAAACTGGTTGAACAAAAAGGTTTAATATTCTCAGAATCTTATAACGTCCAACTAAAATTATTTGACGTTGATTATATTATGAATTTGGAAGAACTCAATAAGTTAACTCAAAATTTGAGTAAACATTCAAGTAGAGTTATATTATGCGAGAAGATAAAGCTGGTTCATGGATTAAACAGTTTAACTTCGTTTATAATCAAATTGATTGAACTGTTAAATTTTTCAAAATTCTTTTCAATATTTGATATAACCTCCAACATCAAACTATACGGATTTTATAGTTTAATTTATTCAAATCCAGTTGAAATCTTAATTAAGCAAATTAGAAATGACTTATTTATTGTTAAATCGTTTAAAGAATTTTCAAATCAAGAAATGAAAAGGGAGCATGATTTCCATTTACCTTATAAGGAGTTCAAAAGATTGAATCTAAACGATGGTAACTTAGTTGTCATTAAGATTTTATTCAAAAATGAGCAGGGACAAATTGACCTATCAATTATTAGCCCAATTTTGAGTAAAATTGAAATGCTGCATTTATCTTTGGAGAATGAATCTAAGCTGAAACCATTCAATGAGTTGATCAATTCACAAGGTGAAAACTTGAAATATCTGAAATTTGGTGTCAATAGAGGTGTTTTCAAAAATATTCCTGTGGAAAACCCAATAAGTACGTTGAAACTAGTGAATATTGATAACTTGAATTTTCTCAATGAATTAAATGAAGATGTTAATTCTCTAGATGTCTTTTTTGATAACTGGGAACTACGGAAAAATTGTGAAATCAAATTCTTGAAAGATTTTATAATTCCATTTGACATTAAACACAATCTGAATAGTTTGAAAGTTTTGAATATTTTTCATACTTACTTAAGTTCAAAAGATCTATATAAACTGAAGTATTTTCCAAATTTGACGCATTCCAAAATCAGTTATGTTGTTTTGGATAATGATGGATTTGATCTATCAAAATGCTTAAATTTACAAGAATTGAAAATACATTTCACTTATTATAAATTATATGAAGATTCAAGTAATATTTCGGAAGCAATTGATCCTGAAAAAAATATTAAATGGCCAGTCAACTTAAAGAAGCTTTCAATTACAATTCATAATATCAAAGATTTAGTTCAAAATTTTAGCATTAGGTTAAACATTTTGAAGAAAATTTCAACTCCATTACCACCATCAATTAATGATTTGTGTATTGATATTAGTTATGACACTGGAGGTTCGGGTCCTGAATTATATCCGTTTTCAAGAGATGATATTTTGAAAATTTCAATGATGATTAACAAAATATTAACAAACAATTTGGAAGTTTTAAAGTTGAAAGGAATCTCAAGATACAATTATAAGATTGGTAAACCATTAATTTTTTCAGCAATTAATTTCCCTGAATCATTGCAGTTACTATCCTTGAATGATTTTATTTTGGATTATAATTTTATTAATTTACCAAACTTGAAGAAATTATATTTGGAACACTCATTATTCGATTCTGATTTCAGACTACCAGTTGCTGAGGAAACATTGATTGAAAAGTCAACTTTCAAAGATTTAAATCATTTACCAGTTGGAAACGGTAAAATTGAATTCAAGATGTGTACATTTAGAAAAATTCCAACCTATAACGGTGATGTTTCAAATGTTCTCATAAACAATTGCAGAGTTATGGAGCAACCGATTAATAACATTCAACAATTCCAACAAACTAGATTAAATATCAATAATACTCAGCAGCAACAAAAAAAATCTAAATTTACGCAAACAACTCAATCTTCTAATTATATCCCAAAGCAATCGCCACCATTTCAACAGCAACAGCAACAGCAACAAAATGATAGCCTAACGCATGATTATTATAGTCCGACTGAAATTTCTTGTAATATGCTGGACAAAGAATTGGAAGTTATGATTAATAATATGTCATTGAGTTCTCACTCAGAAAACACACCACTTCCAATGGCTCCCTTCTCTTCTTCACTTCCTTCTCAAGCACAACCTATCGGTGCACTTTCTAATCATTACTTTGATAGATCAAGAACCTCAGTATCATCAGACTATTCAAATTCAATTGGTTCACCATCATCAGGAACAATTACCTCAGTAAATTCAATGTCCTCAAATAGTTCAAATTCTCTGTTGTATCAAAGTTCTTCAAGCATCCAAAACAATAATTTCAGTTACAATGATCAACAATCAATTAATAACAATACATATCTACCACTATCACAGCAACAAGATCCATTAGCACTGCTATCTCTGTACCAGCAACAGCAACAGCAACAGCAACACCTGTATCAAACTGGTCATGGGTTCTCACAAAGTGACAATCATCTACAATCCAGCAATCCACATCAATCAAATCAACAATATCAATATCAGTATCTCCATCATCAACAACAACAACAACAGCAGAAGTTCACTCCACAACAGCAATATCTTTACCATAATACTAACCCACCCGTTCAAGATCAAAACCCTCAAAATCAACACCATCTGCTTGATCAGCTTGGCTTAAATTTGCATTATAACGCTAATAGGTATCATAATCAACAACAGCAACAATAAAACCAACTGTATTTATCAAATCAATTTAATGGTACAAATAGCATTCAATATCATTTACAAAATGATGCGGGTATTAATAATTGCAATAACGGCAACGATAACAATACTGGTAATAACTATAAATGATTACAACTAAATAATAATATCAATCATTGATACTTGATAGTCATCCATATAGCTGGCTGTCAGCCTGTATTTGTTTTCGTTTACTGTTTATCTTTTTTTAAATAGATATATGCGTTCTTTGCTTTGTTTAATTTTCTATTGATGTTTTTTCAAATAGATATATATTTTCTAAGCAATTAATTAATAACTTTTTTCTAATTCAAATATACTTTTTAAAAACACTGTTTTACTATTTTCTTTCTCATCCCTTAAGCATTTAGATATTCAGATTAACTCAGAGAAAGATCTTCTTTTATTACTACATCAATATTTATAGAGTAAAAAACATCAATGCTAAATAAAAGTACGCTTTATCTATAAACAAGACGAAATTATGGTGACTGTACCATATTCGGACCTCACAGTACAGAGTTCCCTTTGCTATATTAGAAAAGATGTTGCAACAGCAAAGGAAACCCGTTTAACTCATAATGTCCTTAGTAGTAGCAACAGCTTCTTTCATAAGCAACATCCTTTGGAAGCCCAGATCTGAAACAGATGGAAAACTTGGAACCTTCCAAACGACACGCCCATTTGAAAAGAAAAGTAAAATACTAATAACAATAATATATGTAACAGTGTGTTAAAAGAGACGCATAAAAGTGTAAAATGGCAAGCTGTTAAACAAGGGAGGGAGCTCCTTATATTTATATGGAAATGAAGTTTAGCGTTTAACAATAAATTATGTATGAGGCAATACGCATTGATTATTTGGAAATTCCATCTAAGATTTTCCAATACTTTATTGTATTCATTAGAAATTCGCTGCGAATTTTTTAAATATCAAACGACAATATTTCCCTTTTCAATAATGGCAAGGTTAAAACTGGAGGTTTAACAGGTACTATTAACAACATTTATAATGTCACGTTTTATGCTCCTCCCCAAGAAGAAAAAACAAGTCTATGTGTATATATTTTGATATTGCTTATTTAAGTCTCTACCCAAATGAAAAGCGGTGTAGTCAAAAGAGGGGAGAAGACAGCGAACAACAAAAGCTCTTAATGTTTGAGTAAGATGTTCTACACTTCTTTGCTGTTAGTGGTTCTGGAATGTTGTGGAATCATGTATATTTCCTCCCTATTTATTCTCTGCAGTGTTTGTCAGTTTTCAGATATTTATGGTGTTGGAATCTTTGTATTACAGAAGTGGTTGTAGCAATAATTGCAAAAAGATGTATTCAGCTAGTTTTTCATACATACATACAGGTCAAAAAAAAAAACCCTACAAAATCGCCAATTTCATTAAACTGATGAACTTTGCAGGAGATAAAAATAGCACAGCGCAAAAAGAAACGCGGCTGCGTTTCTTTTCTAAACCTTGTGAGAGGTGTATATACACTAAATAATAAATTAATCACTATCGAATAAAAACAAATATTGTAGAATTAAAATTATCAATTAATGTAATTTAAACACACCAATGTTTTCATTTGTGATAAATAAACCTCAATCAAACTAGGGCGGCAGTTTATAAAATTTCAATCCATAAATAGATTAAGTGCGCTTTAAGAAGTCGATTCTGTCAATAGTGATTTATGTGTACTTTATAGATTAAAAAAAACAATCTACAGATATGTCTACACAGCCTTAGTTGAAATATTTTTGACAAGCTAAGTAAATAGTTGATAAGCGACAAGCGCTGAATATAGTTATGTTGGACCCTTGTTGTTCTTCACGCGAAACAATATGATAATGCAATGGAAGGAAGGACTTCGTATTTTTTATAGTAGGTAAGCCGGGGTCATCGCATACATTTATTAGATAAAATTAGTGGGAGGGGGTGTACATGGATATTTAATGCTTAGGATTCAGGTAATGTTCAATAATGAGTAAAGACTGGAAATGTGAAGTATATTTAAATATATAGATAACAAACTTCAAGGTGAAACAATAGATAAGATTTACCGTTACGGATATCGGCAGTACCAATGTTTTGGAAAAGAAAGGATATCTATATGACCATTATGGGTATATTATGTATTTTTGGATTTGGGTCTTGCTGATATTGCGTAATAGGCTATGTAGGTTATCTAGTGAACCGGAAAAGTTTAGAACCCTAGGTTCATTTCATTCCATTCATTCATTCATCCCGGGACTAAAGTGGGAAAGTCTAAAATTTGATCGGTTTCTCGTGTATGTTGCTTGCAAGATTTATTGGGGGGGGGGGGCAAGAAGCAAATTTCCCTCAATTGATAAATTGTATTGGGGCTGGATAGATAGTTCAGATTGGGCAGAGAATCAAATAGGTTAGTGGCAGAAGTGGTACGAAGGGAAGGGTTAGTTGCTCCGCCTCCGCGACCCAAATATAGTTTTATGAGTGGAGTGAAGTCATGTGCGTGTAATAATAATTCCAGGCTTTTTGGCAGCTGAGTGGAATAAAAAAATCTGTCACTTGGTCAACATATATCTATAAACATAAGCGTGTATGAATTTGAAGATCAAGATGGTCTTGTATTATTTATATACACAAGTTAAATAAACTGGTTTAAAATAAGTGTATGTAATGGAAGCTAAGAAAATATCAAGCGTAAGTAAGTGAAGTGAGGTGAGGTTGAGATGAGTGAGTGATGGGGTTTCCAGAAAGGGATGAGATGGGAAGAAAAGTGTGGAACAAAGGGTTGCGGCTGACGGGATAAATATGCACGTGTTTGAGATGACAGAAAAGAAAAGGGAGGAAGAACGAGTTGATAAAAGGTCGGCTGGGTGTAAGATTTGAGCTGATCACCTGTATGTGAGAGCGAGGGAGGGTGTGAAGATCGAACGATGGCATGACAGGATTTGATGGGTGAAATGGAACTATATATATACATATATAAATTATACCCTACAGATGTGTTGTTGAATTAAGGGATATGAGGTCAAAGGCATTTCGGAGGTACAATACATTATAGCCATATGATAAATTAGTAAAATTATTATCAATCTATTATGTACATACGTAATCAGACAGAAGGGGGATATATTACTTGGTGGTCGGCTTGGCCAAGACAAGTTGCGAATAAAAGTAACATGTGAAGCAATTGGAATCGTTGAAACTAAGAAGAGTAAATTTAGCATTATATTAAGAACAGGCTTTAATTGAAACTGGACTGCATCGAAGCAGCCATTTCAACATTTTTAAGTAATTGAGTCCTGTTCTTTTGCTTCTTCTTTTACTTCTTTGTTAATATATATATATCTTTTTAAACTTATCTACCTCATCTTGTGTTTAGTTTAAGCATATAAAAATTGACAGAGACGAAAGACACCTCACCTAGACATCTCCATTTACTTACTCCGACCTCCCCTCGCACATACAGCTGATACCTTTCTTTATATATACAGTGCAAACAAATAATTCAAACAACAGAAACTCTTTACATTCAGTAACCTTCTATGACAAATATTGATCCATACCATAAGAGAGTATCATTTAACAACTTTAGCCCCTGTTTTATTGAAAATGATTCATATGCTACAAATACAAACTCATATTTCAAAGCCTCCTCATTATCAAAATCACCAACTTTGAATAACCCTGCTTTTCAATCATTAACTAAAAAAAAGACAAATTCAAGCGCAAATAAAACAAGCAATTTGAAACCAATTTTGAAAAACAAAGATGAAGTTAGTCCCATTTCTGATGTTACCCAAAACAATTCAAACGGCAACTCTGGTTTTACTCCACCATCTGCTTTTAGGCAAAGAAAAAAATCCTTAGTTGAAATGACTGATGAGGAAATCTTACAATTAGATTCGCAGTTTTCAACCAAAGCTGTTGAAATAGATCAATTTAAATTTGAAAATGAATTTTCAAGTTTACCCATTTCTGCAACTTCCTCTAAATTGGCCAAAAAAATTGCTCAAGGTCACTCGAAATCAGGTTATCCATCAAAACCAATAATTACTTCAAATTCATTTTGTTTAAATTTCAAACATGAAGATTATAACCCTGAAATTTCAAATAACAAATTCTATTTGGTTTTGATATCATCCAAAGCAGTTTCATTAAATGCAATTGACTATTATTTGAAAGAAAAGGCCAAAGATGGTGACACTGTTGTGATCTGCTCTTCAATTCATGATGATGATGATGATGAAATCGACTTGAACGATTATTTATCGGATCTCGTTGATTTAATTTTGAACATGTTTGCCAAATACAATTCGCATTTGAAATTGATGATCAACTTTGAATTCTTCAAAAATATAAACTATTTAAAAGATCTACTGAATTTGTACAATCCCTCTCTAATTATTGTTGGTTCTGATTTCAAACAAAGAAGATCAAGCTCAATTTTATCATCAAAAGCTTTTATTCCTATTGTTTACGTCAATAAGGATTATTCAATCGACTCTACAGAGAATAGTAAAGTTATCAATGATAATGATAATGCATCCAAACAACAGGACCTAGAATCACCAGGTGGGGTTACATTCAAACTGCCGTTTTCAACACCAACCATAACAATTGAAAATTCACAAGCGGACAACCATTCTTCTTCAACGCCCATTCAGATTCCAGTGCAAAATAAGAATAAAGGTTCAATCACATCAACTATTTATTCATCAACTACTGCCTCCTCAACAACTTCTTTAGATTCTTTAAACTCTTTCAAGAAACTAAGAACAAATGAAACCTCGGTTTCTATTTTATTTGAAAAGTTGAATGATCTACCAAGTATTGAGGATCAAGGTAACACTATTGCTACAGAATTGGCCGCAAATAAACCAATTGTTCGGGTGAAGTCTTTATTGGGAGATTTACCAACACCAACGAAAACATCTTCCTCACCTACTCCCTATGGCTTACCATCTACCGACAAACAAAAGCAAAAACAGATGGGCGTTGCTTCAATCCCAGGTATGATGTTACCTATTCCAGGATCAGGCAATACGAACGCAAATTCGATCATTGAACAATACAATAGAAGGATGTCAGCACAATCAGGCGGATCTGTTTCCTCAGCCAACGAGAAGAAAAAATCAATGAGTGCTTCTGTTTCATCAACCTCATCATCTGGCATTCCAAATAAACTTGAGATGACAAAAAAACCGTCTATTGGATCAACCTCTTCCTCAAAAGTCAGCGGTGTCACTTTTCCAAGTTCACCAAAATCACCTACAACATCAAGTAGTAGTTCTGGTAGTGGTGGAGGTGGATTCCTTAGAAAGTTTATGAGAAAGAAATGATTTTGGTTTTGATAATCTTTTCTTTTTTTTGTTTTGATACTTATTACTAATTGGGTCGATTTGCAGGTAATTAATTGAACATTTTTTTTTTGTTTCTATTTTGGTTTCTATCTGACTGGTGCTAGGTTTTACTTGTTGTAGTTCAGGTCCTACAAACTTTTAGAGTTCGACTCATATATAATCTCTATTGTGTACTTTGGTATTTTTTTTTCTTAATGAATGAACGAATGATAATGTTATTATGTACGCATCTACTTGCGTACAGAAAAAAAACAGACACAAAAGAAATTCACATATTAATGGTTTTCATTATTTGATGTTCTTATCTTTTTTTTATATCCCTCTCTCATTTATTTGTTGTGTTTAATCCGTTTTCTTATTTGGTAGCATTATGTTTTGACAAATTGAAATATTTCTATAATAATCAATATACCTTTGCGGAACATTTTTCATTTGATAAGTGAGTGGTGGGCTTTTACTGTGTGTTAACGGTATTAGTGAATTCATAAAGAAAAAGAAAATTAACTACTCAATGTACAGATGATGATATATAGAACTAAAAATTAGAAGGAATAAAAGGGGTTAAAAATAAAGATAGATATAAGGTTAACAAAACCTAGTAGTTGGAAGGATACTTGTAATCACCACTTAATTCATAGAAGTTCTCCTTCAAAGCTCTTGGTGTCACAAATCTACCAATCAAAGAAGCCGCACCTGCTTTATCGTTAGTACCTGACATTCTGGAACCACCAAAGGCTTGTTGACCAACAACTGCACCAGTTGACTTATCGTTAATGTAGAAGTTACCAGCAGCGTACCTTAATTTTTCTTCCATGGTTCTGATGGTTTGTCTGTTGCTGGCAAAGATGGCACCAGTTAATGCGTATTTGGTTGTAGTATCAATGGTCTCCATGATTGATTGTAAGGCTTCTGGAGTATCTTCATAAACATAAACTGTTAACAATGGACCAAAGAATTCAGTTGACATGAATGGATGTGTTGGGTTGGATGTTTCAACGATTGTTGGTTGGATAAAGTAACCGGCTTCGTTTGAGTGAGAACCACCTTGTAGCAAAGTTAATTCTGGATCATTGGCAATGGTGTCAATGGCAGATGAAGTCTTAGTGTATGATTGTTGATGAATGACAGGACCCATGAACCCTTTCAATCCATCGGCTGATGAGGTGTTGGTTGGTTTAATTTCAGCAGTTTTGGAAGTTAGGATCTGCTTGAATTCAGGCCAGATGGACTTGTTGACGTAAACCCTTGAAGTTGCAGAACATTTTTGACCTTGGTATTCGAAAGCACCTCTTAAAGTGGATAATGCGGCGTGCTCAACGTTGGCAGATTTATCAATCAAGTGGAAATTCTTACCACCGGTTTCACCAACGATCCTTGGGAAATCTCTGTATTTACCTTCAGCAGTGTTTCTGGCAATAGTGGCCCATAACTTACCAAAAACCTGAGTAGAACCAGTGAAATGTAAAGCGTTGAACTTGGAGTCGTTCAAAACTTCAGCAGTGATCTCTTCCGGGTTACCTGGGACAAAGTTAATGACACCCTTTGGTAATCCAGCTTCTTCCAATATTTCCATCAAGATGTAGTTGGATAAGATGGCTGAAGCAGATGGTTTCCAAACAACAGTGTTACCCATCAAAGCTGGGGCACCAACCAAGTTACCAGCAATAGCAGTGAAGTTGAATGGGGTGACAGCGTAAACAAAGCCTTCTAATGGTCTGTATTCTAATCTGTTCCAAACACCGTGTGTGGATTCTGGTGGTTGAGTCTTATATAGCTCATTAGCGTACTTGATGTTGAATCTGAAGAAATCAATCAATTCACAAACAGAATCAATTTCAGCTTGGTAAACGTTCTTACCCTGACCTAACATAGTAGCAGCTAGCATCTTGTATCTGTACTTGGTAGAGATCAAATCAGAAGCCTTTAAGAAAATAGCAGAACGGTCAGCAAATGACATGTCCATCCATTGTTTTTTAGCATCAGTGGCAGCCTTGATAGCCAATCTAACGTCCTCTGGAGTGGCAGTGGCATAGTTGGCTAAATGTTGCTTGTGGTTTGCTGGGTTAACTTGGATTTGTGATTCTCTGTTTGCATAAATTTTTTCACCGTTAATAATTAATGGAACTTCAGTGATGTTGTCTGATAACTTGTGTAATTCGGTTCTTAATAAATCCCAGTCTAATTGATCATGTTTAGCAAATTGCTTTATAGGTTCATTAGTGATTTGTTTTGGTGGTTGGAAAAAGGCCAATTGAGCATGCGATCTGGTTTGTTGTTTTTGTTGAATTCTTGGTAAGTTTGATGAAAATGGAGTAACAACAGATTTTCTGGTCGCCAATCTAGCAGCTTGCTTCAAAGCTGATTGAGTTGATCTTCTTGATAACATATTTTTATAATCACTTGAGAAAGTTCTTTGTTTTTGTTTTGTAGAAAGTTGAAAAGAATTTTTCAGAACAAGAAGACAAACAGACCTAAGGAAATGTTGGTACTGGCAAATTGATCTTATTTATATTTGGATAAATAAGATCAGGGCAGTATTGACAAGGTATTGTCAGGTTGAATCAATTCATAAGATAGAGAGCAGTTGACAACGTTATTTCAGGAAAATGCTATGAGAGTACCGGGCGTGAAAAGTTGAAGCGAGAGTTTTAAAAACTTGAGGAATCTAAGGCGAGAGCAAAACAAGGAAAATGGAAAGATCAACCGAGGCCCACTTTATCTTGTTTCTTTGTTTTTCTCAGGGGTGTGGAGGTGTTCTAGAGAAGGGTTTTCGTTTGATTTGTCACATGCGTGCGGCTCTGTCTTTTTGTACTAGTTTGTTTTTCTACCCCACAGGGAAAGTATATATAAAGAATAGATCAAGTCCATTTCAAAAGACATAAGACACAGCTGAAAAATTGTTAAAAAGATAAGGTCGAGAAACTAAGAAATTAAAATTATAAGAAAAATGTCAGACGAAACAATCAAGTACGAAATTAAAGACAGGCTTTTCATCATCACCTTGAACAATCCAAAGGCACTGAATTCCCTAACGATCCCTCAATTCACCAAACTTGCGGATTACATCAAACTAGCAAACGACAACCCAGCTACAATAATTACGTTGATCCAATCAACCG
Organism: Ogataea trehalophila; assembly: GCA_003707645.2. Lineage (NCBI taxonomy): Eukaryota > Fungi > Ascomycota > Pichiomycetes > Pichiales > Pichiaceae > Ogataea > Ogataea trehalophila. The sequence goes on from PPKI02000006.1 coordinate 159,008, forward strand.
GAAAATTATTCTCTGCCGGGGCTAACATCAAGTCAATAACGAAACTGAGAAACCGTACTGACGATTACTACTTGTCTGAAATAACCGCTAAAAATATGTACTTGGTTCATCTATTCACTTCACATGCGAAGGTGCTTGCAGTTGGTTTAAACGGTCCTGTTGTTGGATTGACAGCGTCATTGGTTTGTTTGTGCGATTTAGTTTATTGTATCAATCCTAATGACGTGTATATGAGTTTCCCATTTAGTAACATTGGACTCGTTAATGAATGTGGGTTGAGTAGCAGTTTGAGTCATAGAATAGGCTTAAGCAAAACTTTAGAGCATATCATTTTTGCAAAAGCTATTAAAGCTGATGAGCTATATAGGCTTGGACTTGTTAATGAATGTTATGAGTTTAACAAGGGGGAAAGCGAAGAGTTTAGTAAGTTTTTACAAAAGAAGTTAAGCGACGAGATAGCTGGGTTAGATGGTGAGATTGTTTTGGAAAATAGAAAGTTGATTAAGAAGGAGTTCAATGATAATGTCAGAAGTCAAATATTGGAGGAATCTATGAAGGGGCTTGGATGTTGGGTTGAGAATAGACCCCAAGATGCGTTTGCAGAAATTATCAAGGGTACAAGAAAGCATAAGTTGTAACATTTTTTTTTGTCTAAAAAATTTATGGAAGTTGCTTATTTTTTGTTATGAAAAACACTATATTAATCAATATTGGATTAAATGAGAATTTGGTTTTGTACTTATGTTTGCTATCCACTTTGCAAAAGCAGTCAGTGAATGCTACTTTCTGTTTATATACTGATTCAAAACCTGGACATTTTCATCCCAATCAGCTTCGTAATCTCTACTCTCCTCATCACTGGGATCATGTATCTGTCTTAGCAATGGCTCATCGACACCGGGGAGGCTCTCCGCATTAGCAAGAGCTGCTGAAATATCAATCTTTTTCGTAACATTCCAACCGCCTAAAATAGCAACAGCCAAGATGAGAATTGCCATGATACCTGATCTTGTCAATTGCCATCTGAATGATTCAATTTCAGATCTTAAACCAGACATCAATTCTGATATGATCTTGTTGTTCAAATCGTGATTTCTAATGTTGAGCTGTTTCTGATGTAGGTTATTTTCATGTGTAAACTGGTTCAAATCCATCTTGATAGAATTGTCGTTCAATTGAATCTTTGAGGATGTTTCGTCTTGCAATGTATTAAAGACCCTCTTCAAAATAATACTTGAGTTTGTTAGGTTCGTTATTGAAAGTTCACGATTATTTGAAATTTCAACTTGTAGTTCAGATTGTGCACCTTGAAATAAGTATTGTTCGTTTTCCAGGTCAACTCGAGGGACATGCTTGTTAACCATCCAGCTTAATTTATCTTTGAATGTAGTCTGCATTAAATCCAGAATGACCTCTGCTTGCGGGTCAGTGAATCCAGCTGCTACCAACTCTTTGTAGACTCTATTAGAATCAATAAAGGCCTCCACTCTAACTTCTTCTTGTTCAGTGAGTCTCCTAGGTGAATCGTTCGTACTTTCGCTATTTGACAATAATGATGTATCCACAATTTCGTTTCCTAAAAGTCCAGTTTCTCTGTTGTGTAAGTCCATTTCAAATTTCTGATCATCGTTGATTTCATTTATTATATCCACAATGTTAGTACCTGTTGTATTATTCAAGTTGTCGTTCGAATGTAAGGAATTGGGTGAAGTTGTTCCATCATTATTCGCAGAAGTGGGTGAATTGTTATAAAAGTAGTAACTCTTTTGTAAGTTGTTGTTCAAAGTTGTGAATAGACGTGGGGATGATCCATCTATAATATGGTTACATCTCGTTGGATTTGAAAGTCTGGGATATAGGGAGGCTACTAATTTGGAAATGGGGTTTCGAAGCATTTATCTTGATTGTGTTGTTGAAAAGATTTGAGTGATTAGTTATTTTGTGGTTGCTCTCACTTGTGTAGCTCTAGGTTCAGTTATCAATTTGATATATACTGGTGGTTGAAGACGGAAGTGTAAGAGATGAGTATTACCTGACAAAGAGTCTAGTTGTAGTCAAAGCACAATACAATCATTCTACACTCAAATAATTATGTAATCCACGTTGGACTTGTCTAGTTTAAGCGAGTGAAAATTTCTTGACAGTGATGATAGATAGACGAATACAAAGATATCTTTTGTTAGACACCAGCAACACAGACTAGTGAATACTCAATAAATGCATAGAAACCTGCTTAGAATTGAACACTTCCTTGTCAATAAAATCCCATTTTCTAATTCTTACAGAAAAACCAAATAATAAAATCCAGACATTTACGCAAACCACAACAAAATATACAATATCCAACTATCACATACTAAAAATCAACGCAATGGCTGAGTTGATGAACAAACACAAATCCGAGCTTTCCCAAAAAGACTTACAAGATCTTGAAGAATACGAGTTTAATCATGGACCTTTAAAATTATTAACACAAGCAATCCAATCAAACCTTTCAATTTTAATATCGTTAAGAAACAACCACAAGCTGATAACCAAAGTGAAAGCCTTTGACAGACATTGTAATATGGTGCTCGAGAACGTGAAAGAGGTTTGGTATGAAAGCAATCCCGAAGATAAAAAGAAAACAAAGATACTCAGAGAGAGATTTGTTTCCAAGATGTTTTTAAGAGGCGATTCTGTTATAGTTATATTGAAGCATAGTGGCTAAAATTTTTTGAATTTCAAACAACGTTATCTTTTTCTTAGGATTTGTACTTTTAGATAATTAATTTTGCTGATATTTGTTGTGCATAGAGATAGTCAGCCTTTTAGAAGGATCTCTATTCGAATTTTCTGGTTGACCAAAGTCATTTCATGCTAGACGTACTGTGTATTTATATACCTAGCTTGCCCTTCCCCTTTATTTTTGCCCATGCATAAAAAGCTTATTACTTTACATTGACCTACCCGTAATACAATATGCTATCGTGTATTAACCTCTAAGCTACCTTTATACAGCTTGTTGTCTACCATATAACTGAAGAAAATTCCTCTTAGAAACCCGAAAATTTTTCGACTGATCGATCGAGAGCACACTTTTATACATAAAGAGATGTAAGATTATACCAGTTTATTCTGTCTCTAATCCACTACAGTCGTCAAGTATCCACTCATCCGAGCATAGAAATACAAACATGCTGATACGAAACCTGAAAAAGAAGTTACTTCCAATAACACTGGGTCAGCTGAAGTGCGATAATCGTATTAAACTCTCGGCCTCTCGACTCTCTCAAATAAGATTCAACTCTAAGGTAATAGACACAGATAAAACTGGTTATAAAAGTTACCTCAATTACAAATTTGATCACGAGAACAACCCAATAAAAGCAAGTACAAATGAGGAGTTGGCTGAAAGAATGTCAAAGATTCCTTTGAAAAACTACAGAAACTTTATTATTGTGGCCCATGTTGATCATGGAAAATCTACATTATCAGACAGATTACTAGAAACCACCGGTGTTATCAAAAAGGGTGACGCTAATAAGCAAATTTTGGATAAATTGGATGTTGAAAGGGAAAGAGGTATCACTGTTAAAGCTCAAACCGTGTCTATGATGTACCATTACAAGGGTGAAGATTATTTATTCCATTTAGTTGATTCACCAGGTCATGTTGATTTCCGTCTTGAAGTGTCTAGATCATATGCCTCATGTCAAGGTGCATTGTTATTAGTTGATGCTTCAGAAGGTATCAAAGCTCAAACAGTGGCTAATTTCTATTTGGCATACTCTATGGATTTGAAGCTTCTACCAGTGATCAATAAAATTGATTTAGATCATGCGAATATCCCAAAAGCAGAGGACCAAATCGAACAAACTTTTGAACTTGCAAAAGACGATATTGTGCACGTGAGTGCTAAGACTGGTTTAAATGTCGAGAATTTACTACCTACAATTATAGAGAAGATTCCGCCTCCAACAAATTGTAGACGTGATGCTCCATTACGTGCTCAAATAGTTGATTCTTGGTATGATTCTTATGTTGGTGTGATTATGCTAGTTAATGTTGTTGATGGTGTTTTGAAGAAGGGAACAAAAATTGAATCCATGAGAACACGTGAGAAGTATGATGTTAAAGAGGTGGGCATCATGTATCCTGATAGAAAGCCTATGCCTGAATTAGTTGCTGGTCAAGTGGCATATATAATTCCTGGGTTTAAAGACGCTAAAGAAGCTTTCGTTGGAGATACCTTGATTAATGTTGGATCAGAAGTGGACGCATTAGCTGGTTTTGAAGAACCTAAGCCAATGGTGTTTGTTGGGGCGTTCCCTGCAGATGGCACTGATTTCAAAAGAATGGAAGAAAGTTTGCAGCATTTGTTTTTGAACGACAGATCGGTGACTTTCCAAAGAGATACTTCTAATGCACTAGGACAAGGCTGGAGATTGGGATTCTTAGGCTCGTTACATGCAAGTATCTTTAAAGAAAGATTAGAGAAAGAGCACGGTAAGAATTTGATTATTACAGCACCTACGGTGCCGTATAAGATCCATTACAACACCGGCGCAGAAGTTGTTGTTTCTAACCCTGATGATTTCCCTGATGCTAATAAAAAATTGGGAATTTCACACTTCAGTGAGCCTTACGTTGAAGCACTAATGACGTTCCCTGCGGAATACACAGGTGCCGTTATGAAGATCTGTGAACATAATCGTGGTGAGCAAGTTGACTTACAGTTTTTGTCAAACCAACAAACCTTGATGAGGTATTTAATCCCCACGTCACAATTAATCGATGATTTTTTCGGGAAATTGAAGAGTATTACTAGAGGTTACGCTTCGTTGGATTACGAGGATGCTGGTTATAGACCTTCGGATATTCATAAGTTGGAGTTGATGGTTAATGGTAACAGTATTGATGCATTATCTACAGTGCTACATAGATCACAAATAGAAAAAAATGCAAAAGCTTTTGTGGCGAGATTGAAAGAATTTTTGAAAATCCAACAGTTTGAGGTTATTATCCAAGCGAAGGCAAACAATAGGATTATTGCCAGAGAAACAATCAAAGCTAGACGGAAGGACGTTTTGGCTAAATTGCATGCATCTGATGTTTCGAGACGGAAGAAGTTGTTAGTGAGACAGAAGGAAGGAAAAAAGATGATGAAGAGTATTGGTAATGTGAATATTGCCAACGATGCATATCAGTCATTTTTGAGAAGAGAGTAGAACAATTTTTGTAAATAAGGCAAATAAATATAACGAATAAATCAATCAAGTTTATTATGAAATATGGTATATTAAAGGGGTAGCAGTCATATGACTAAAAGATATAGGGTAACAGTATACATTTTATAAGTGGTAAAAAAGTAGAGAACAAAAGAAAAGAGAATTATTAGGATGTTGCTGTGGATGAAGATAGCTGAAGAATCTGTTCAATCAACAACCTGATTTGTTCACAACCATCAGCCTCACAGAAACCAGTAGATCTAGAATCGTTATCATCACTCTTGTCAGAGTTAAAATCTTTAGTGATAGTGCTTGGGTTTGGTAATCCATCATACACAGAGTCTTCATGGATAACCCCATTTCCCACCATATTTCCGTTATTGTTAGTATTTCCTTTGTGATGATTCGCAAAGTTAATACGATTTACAATTCCTGAAATACAGTTCAATTTAGCGTCATATTCATCAACCAGTTGTTTATTTAGTTGATCATTAAATGATTGTTGATAATTTGTATGATTGGAATTGATATTTGTACCAGATAAGAACGACGAAGAAGTTGATGACATTGATGTTGATAACAAGGATGCGGATTGTTGTTGCACATCAGATTTCTGCTTCATTAACGGAGAAAATAGTTTGGTGGTAGTTGGTTTCAGAGATGATGAGCAAGGTAAAGCAAAGCCATGCTGCAGCGGGTAATCAAGTTCAATGTGCTTGATCTCCCTTTGCCTTAGATTAATCAAAAACGTTTGGGTCTTGGAACCCAGTCCTAGTTTGCAGATATCATTTTTCATGGATTCAATGATTTGAGACTCCAAGTTACGGTGCTGTGGGCATGACATCAATGAAAACTCGGGTCTGTATTGTTCAATATAAGTAGTCAATAGCGGAAGCTTTCCATTTGTCTTCAAAGAGTTACCGATAGACGATGATGATGGAAATAGAACTAGGGGCAGCGTAAGGATCCTAATATCATCTTCTACAATGATTTCATAGTTTAGATCTTGGTTCATGATACTATCGATTTTATCTTTGATCTTCAGATCAGTTGAATGATCATGCAAACTCAAAGAAGTAGTTGTTCTTTTAACATTGACAGTATCCTTGGCGCAAAATCTGTTGTGCTTCATCTTACCAAAAGATTTATAACTAGCATGACCAGACAGTCCAAAAGGTCCAGTGCTATTGGGAGAGGAGTTCAATTCCATTGAGGAAATTGCCTTTGATAACCTATGCACAGAATTAGATGGTGTGGTTGATGGCGAAGAAACTTTCCAAGGATACTCTTCATATTCTGTGGATGGAGATGGAGTCATAAAAACTGTAGTTTCGTTACTAAAGGACGGATTCAGGCCATTACTACTGATTGCGTTAACATTGCTAAAACCCTGTTGTGTTGCCCCTGTAGTGATATTGCTACCTAATGATGGAACATTATTGTTACTTGTTGAACTGAAACGTAGCCTATCAACAAATGAACCAAAGTGGGAGTTTCTCCAAGATGAAGATGATGTTGCTTGTGAGCTATATGAAGTTGATAAGTTTTGCAAAGATGCGTATGAAGAAGTACGACGAACGTGTGGATTATGAGTGGGACGTTCCGGCTTTGCTGTCTCCAGACTTCTGTAGACAGGCGAGGATGAAATTGTTGATTTAGTTGGAATCTCCCAACCTTTGGTAATCGAACTTGATTGATAATTATTTGGTGATAGTGATGAAGAACTCGTTGAAGTATCCATATCACTATTTTGCCTTAAAATTGGAATCGGTTTAGTAAAGAGCATTGCATCATCAACAACAGCATCATTTCCCTTTTTACTATCTTGGCTCTTCACAAAAGCTGTTGATATGCTGTTATCTTTATCATTACCCATATCTTTGCCATTTGATGTATTTGTTGATGATTTGGGAGCTGGACATTGATTCACTACTGTACTATTGCCCCCGGATATGGAACTACGCTGAGTGCTTTCAGTTGAGTTAGCAACGTCATCGCCTGACATAAATTGGAAATATTCATACCCGATTAGTCCAGCAAGAATGAAAATTAGCTTTTGTGAAACAATTGGATTACCAGTGATTATAACAACTCTAGTGACAACATTTTCACTTTTGGGGGTAGGTCTTTCAGTTATTTGATTTCTAATTGGTGCTAACACCGATATCAAAGTAGCTAAAAATTTCAATCCACTAGCAGCAGCTGGTGAATACGCAGTTGTTTGCGCTGTTGCTGATATTGAAGAAGACAAATAAGAACCACTCAAATGGTGTGAATTGGGTTGTGATACTGAATAAGGAGAAGGACATCTAATCTCAGGAGGTGATAAATCAACAGAAGGGGACAATGGAGCTGTTTGTCTACCATCCTTTAATTCTAACCACGCTGCTACTGTGGAGGCCCAATGGATCAATGTATAATCTGAATTTTGTAGTGAGATGAACAATCTTGGAGTCTCAACTAAGAATATCAGAGATCTTATGAATGACTGTAATGATTGATGAATATCATAGTCCTTTTGTAATGACAATATAGGAAAACACAGTTTCTTCGGGTTGTTGCCATTGAGAGAGGTTGTATTACAAGACTTCTGCGTTTGCTGCTGTTGCTGATGCATTGGTTGAGAGCCTGGCTTTCTAATAGCTCTTTGTGATATTTGCAGCAGTCTCAACTTATTAGTAACTTGCTTTTGAATGTTCACTAGATGACTAAGAATTTCATCCCAGTTATCAGTAACCATATCTTTCATAGAATTCTCGCTATCAGATATTGGTATAACCATGCCTATAGCATACCTTGTTGAGCACTGGACCGAATTGGAATTTAAGGATTCATCACTATGCACGGAAGGTTGAACGACCCAGTCGGAATGAACATCTTGGTTATCAGACGTTAGCCTGCTCGTTTTAAAAGTTGCGTCTAACGAGAACAAACGAGTGACCAAAACCGATTTAGGCATTGATGGCAACGGAGGCAGATAGTGTAACTTAGTAGCAGATGTTGTTTCATTAATCAATATACCGTAGTAACCAAACATGAATGCGGATAATTCATTGACAGAATGGTATATGGATTTGTTCAAAGAAGGTGAATTGACAGGAGTGGTCAAAAACAAAGATTCGGCTGAATTCATTGATGACATGGTGATACTAGAGTTTGAGTTTTGGGAACTTATTGCAGAATCAAACAAGACCTGTTTGTGCCGTATCCCTCCATCCTGTAAAATCAACAGTCTGCAACAGCTTGTTTTGTCTGATAACTTGAAGGCTGATTGTGGAATAGAGTTAGATCCATATAACAAAGTAGCAGTGTAGCTATCGTCGTTACCATTGATAATAAATGGTGAGTTCAATGAACCATTGTATGATATGGAATTATTATTTAAAATGCTTGCAGATGGGTGTGAGTATGAATGAGATGAATAGTTTAGTGGTGATGAATTTGTGGGACTTGAAGACGAGAAATCATTGGCGGTACTTTTGTTGTAGGAGTCTCTTTTTCTGAATAAACTACCTAACATTGTAAATTATTGATAGTGTCAAAAAGCAGTTGCGGTTATTTTCTTTTTTTGTTATAAAGTCAGAGTTTGACTCAGTCTGCAATATAGTTCTATTGGTATTTTGCTTGTTATTTTCGGATTCTTACTAATAATGAAGCTTCTTTTTATGCACTTATTGCTTGGAAAATATCAATCTGGAGAGTCTATTCAGTTGTTCATATTAAACATGAATAATAATGATAGAGTAATTTCGTTTAGTATATAGCAGGACACTAAATGAGATCTGACAAAAGAAACAGTTGTATAGTATATGTTTATAAGGAACGTAATGGGGAAAAACTATGCTATGTAGTATGTATATTGTAATGTTGTGCTTCTTGAAGCAACAGTCAGCTTGAGCATACAAGAAGGTTCAAATTTAAATGGATATAACAGGCCAATCGTTATTATACAAGGTAGTGATACAGAACGTATGATTGTTGGTGAAGTAGTATATGTTAAGACCCCAACTATAAGTATAAGCAGTATGGTAATGTCTAGCACGGAACCAACGGGAAGGGTGAGTAGAGTACTTTGTGTGTTTAAACGAAACAGGTACAAAAAGTACTTATTCCTAAAGGGCTTAAGAATGAAGTGCAGATGAAAAAACAATAAGAAGAGTGTTCGAATACAGAGGGCAATAGGGCAAGCACAAAGAAGCCTATATGGATCAAATTTTCTACTTTTATTGCTTTGTTTAATGCGATCAATCAATCAATCCATCAGATAAACAAAATAAACCAAAAAAAAATAAAAACCTCACCGCTTACAAGATCCGTTCTGGGTACCGGGCCAAAGTGGCTAATAAAACAACTTACGCCACCTGCTTGTTTAAGGCGCATGAAAAAACCTAAAAAATTATGATCTCAGCCTGTAGGAATTGATTTCCTGTTGTATCTGTTGTATAATCCACTGATACCGCTTAATATTTCCGTATATTACAACTAGTCTTATAACTACACTTATTACGGAAGTAAGCATTCATTATATAGATATAAATTTGAGTTTATATATTTTGAAAGGATAGTATACTGCTACATTTATTGTTTTACAATGGTTGCTTCTCAAGCTCCTCCGATGCAGAATAAAAATCCTGAACACGACATTGAATATCAATTTCCAAATGAGGATCCAATCAATGCTAACCATCAACCTAATTATACAAAAAATAGCAATGCTCCCCAATTCAACTCAAGATATATTGACGATGATTTTGGATCTACAAAACCACCTTTTCCAGATTCAAAGATTGATAGAAGTGACTCTCAGGATTCGTCCAATTGTGATTCTCACTCTCCAACTTCATCAAGACAACCTTCTAGAGCTTTCACCAGACCTATTTCTCCTTCAAATTCACAACCACAACTTCCTCCAATTATGCAAGCTGTTCCAAGGGGTTTGAACCCCACTACATTATTTCCAGATCATCTATCCCAAACACCTTTACCATTGACATTATCTGCTCCACCTAATACCGAGTCTTCGACGGCCCCAAGAAGATCTTCTCTTTCACACCAAACTCCTACGTATTCTCACTTTTCACTACCCTCTAGATCAAGCACTACAGTCGACAAAACATCAACACTTGCAAGTAGAATTAAAAAATCAAGAAGACCAACAGCTTTATTGAACAGATTTATTCCATCCAGAAGAGAAAGTGAACCGACTACCCAGAACGTTTTTCCAAAAAAAAAAAGCTCCATTTCTTATACACAATTGAATCGTCTGGCTGGCAGAAAATCAGATCAGGAAAATGCCCAACCAGTTTCTCGGTTTTCTCCTGATAGCGACAATAATTATCGTGATGAAATCTATGGGGCATTGAAGAATAATGCAGCTTTTACGAAACAAGAACAACAGGAAAATTTGGAGAACTTGAATGATGTTGAACCCCAAGACCTATTATTTCAGCAATCTTATACCGCTTCTATTCCTAATCTTCAGCAACTCCAACCATCAGTGCCTATGCCGCAAAGACTCCACCAACAACCTCCAAATTCACCGCCCTCATCATCATTCCATCCAAATAATCCCCAGCCATTAGAGCAAAGGAAGCAACAAACTAGCGAATCTCAAACTTCAACCTCAATACCTCAGCAACGACACGAACAATCGAAAACGGAAACGAAGTTGCAACAACCATTTGGCATTGATTTGAATACCGATAATGAAGACATCTCAGCAATTACAAGATTATCCAATACTGGCATGTCTAGAATGGGATCAATGGCAAGTTTCGCTCCACAGACAGGCTCATTTGACAGACCAAGTTGGAGAGCACCAGAAAGTTGGAAAGTGAAGACAACAAACGAGGAATTAAATGGGGCAGGCCCTGGAGCGACTTCTCGAACTTCGGTTCCAATGACTTCATCAAGATCTACTTCGAGTACTGATTCATCAGCATCATCATGCGATTCAGCTACAATTTCTGGAACCAAAGGTCATGTTAACAGTTCTTCAACAGGGATAAATACTTCTCTACAAATGAGTACTGCTCCGTCGTCGTCATCTTCCCCTCCTCCAACTTCAACTATGAATGGCCCTCTTAGCCTTAAAAGTAAGTCCGGAAGTGCTCCAAATTTGGGTGCATTATCTGCTTCTTCGTTCACTGCCACCAAACTGGATTCAAAGTCTCCATCACAACCACAATTGACCCCTCTACAACCGATCCCTGACAATCATCATCACCATCACCACCACCATCACCACCAATATCAGGTTAAAGAATTGAAAGGTGCTGCTAGATCTTCTGTTCGTATTTTTAAAGGTGAAAAGAGTTCTGTTTTGCCATGCACCTTGGATACCACTTGTAAAGACATCTTGGATGTATTACGAAGAAAGAGATTTTTAAAATTTGAAGATGATCATATTCTTGTTTTGAAGTGTGGTGGTTTAATCAGAACATTGTCATTCGATGAAAAGCCATTAAAAATTCAGAGAAACATGCTATTTTTATATGGTTACAGCGAAAGAGATAATTTGGATTACATCGAAAGAACTGATTTAGGATTTTTATTTAAGTTTGTTGTTCAAGACAGGGGTGTTGAATTAATCAGTAAAGAAAAGAGAAGAATGATCAACCCACAAAATGTGAATTTAAAAAACTGGAACTTACAAGACATTCCAAACTTTCTATATGCTGAACCAATTATTTCTTTGGATGTCTCACAAAATCCTTCTTTTGAATTCACTAAAGAGTTCATGCATGATTGTAAGAATATGCTAACGTTGAATTTCACTAGATGTGGTAATCCAAAATTCCCGACTTGCGTTGTTTATGCTCCAAGACTAATGGAATTAGATTTAGAGGTCAACTATATCAAACAAATACCCAATGAAATTTCAATGCTTCATACATTAACAAGTTTGAATTTGGCTTGTAACAGAATATCCAATTTACCTTCGTCATTTGCGGAGTTGAAGAACTTGAGTACTTTGAATTTATCAAGTAACAGACTTAAAACTATACCTGAACCAGTTATAAAGCTCACTGGATTGAAAGTGTTAGATTTATCGTATAACTCAATTGTTGTTTTATCTGAATCGATGGTTAATCTAATAAATTTGGAAGTTCTACAGCTATCTGCTAATAAGCTTGCTAAGAATTTACCTGGATTTTTCAGTAGATTTTCATCTTTGATTAAACTTGATATCCGTTTTAATAGAATTGATTCAATTGACTCGTTAAAAGATTTGCCTAAATTAGAAGTTATTAGGGCTACAGGTAACAATATTTCTGTTTTCACTAGTAGCGCCGACAATTTGTTTGAGGTTGAATTGAACATCAATCCTGTGACATATGTGAAGTTCCTCGAAGTTATGACCAAACTGAAGATTGTGGATTTCTCAAAGGGCAAACTAACTTCCTGTTCCTTTGTTTCCAGATTACCAAATGTTGAAAGATTAACATTAGATAACAATCATCTTGTTTCATTACCAGACGAAATCTCAAAAATGAAACATTTGGAGTACCTTTCTATATTTGGCAACAATTTGATGGCATTACCTAATGCAATTGGCAGATTAACAAAATTGAAATATTTGGATTTACATTTGAACAACATCCGTACCTTAACATCAAATATTTGGAGCTTAGAGTCTTTGGAATACTTGAATATTTCTTCCAATTTGTTGGAGTCTTTCCCTGATCCACCTGAATCTTTATCACCTTTTAATGGTATTCAAAACCTAGCTAGAATAAGCACCGTGAAGAACTCTCAACAAAGACAACACGTTCAACAATTGTTACTTAACAGTCAACCATCTGAAGGAATCAACGACGACGCATTATCCTTCGATGAAGGTGGGAGTGCACAATCTTCACAACATCCACAGCAACCATTTAGTTTAAATGCTATTAAACGTAGAGGATCTGACATCGGATCCTCTTTTTCATCAGCTGGAATGATGATTCATGGCAGTGGAACGGGTGCTAATAACAACAAGGATATGTTGTTTGGATTAGAGAAACCATTGAAGATTTTAAGTATGAATGATAACAAGTTCTCTGACAATGTTATTCAAACAATCTCAATATTTAAGAATTTGGAGTTTTTAAACTTGTCTTACAACGAATTATTTGACATTCCTCCAGGTTACTTGTGTAATTTATCAAAACTACAGGCACTTTATTTGTCAGGAAATCATTTGTCATCATTACCAGTTGAAGATTTTGATTCGTTCAGTAATATGACTACTTTGCATCTAAACGGCAACAGATTCCATACATTACCAGCTGAATTATCAAAAATCAAAAACATGACTGCATTAGATGTCGGTTCTAACAACTTGAAGTATAATATTGGTAACATTCCTTACGATTGGAATTGGTGTCAAAATGCAGAGTTGAACTATTTAAATTTTTCCGGTAATAAAAGATTGGAGATCAAACCACAGCATAAGAGAGAAGGTATAGAGGACACTTTGGATTCGTTTTTGGTTTTGAAGAAGTTGAAGTTGTTGGGTTTAATGGATGTTACCATCACTACTGACGCTGTTCCTGATCAAGGTGTGGATGTCAGAGTGAGATCCACCGTTTCTCAATTGGGTAAATTTGGTTATGGTATTTCTGACACTTTAGGTGAAAAGAAATTTCATTTGACTACAAGGGATGTTGTTATCGAAAAGTTCAGAGGTCAACCGGATGAAATGTTGATTACCATATATGACGGTAAGAACTGTTCTGATGAAATGGGCGATAGAATTTCCAAGATTATTCAAGAAACTTTCCAAATCCATTTAGCCAAAGAGTTAGAAAATGTTGGAGTTTCTGAAGTCGCAGGCCATCCTGAAAAGAAAGTAGAGGATGCATTGAGAGGGGCATTTTTAACAATGAATTCCGAAATGAACATCTTGATAAATAGAGATCAGTCATCAACATTCAGTTCTGCTGCTGCTCATAGGACAACAACAACTGATGAACTAACATTAGACCAAGATGGTCTAACAGGTTGTTGTGCTACTGTTATTTATATTAAGGGCGATGTTTTATACGTTGCCAATATTGGTGATACTATGGGTATCATGACGAAATCCGATGGTGAGTATCAAGTGTTGACTACTAAGCACGAACCTTATGCACCAGAAGAATACGAAAGAATTAGAGAATCGGGTGGTTATGTTACCACTGACGGTTACCTTGATGGTGTTTCAGATATTTCAAGAGCTGTTGGTTTCTTCAAATTGATCCCTCACATTAATGCTTCTCCAAGTATTTCCAAATTTAAGTTAACTCAGAACGAAGAAATGATTGCTATTGCTACTTCTGAAATTTGGAAAAAGGTACCATATGATCTTGCTGCTGATATCATTAGACAAGAAAAATCTAACCCTGGTGTTGCTGCTGAAAAACTTCGTGATTTTGCTATTTCTTACGGTACACAAGATAAAGCAACTGCAGTTGTCTTGTCATTAAGACAATTCACAGTGAAGCAAAAACACCAAGAAAGAGCCTCTCTACCGGAAGATTCCATTTTACGTAAGTTAGACGAAGAAATTGAACCACCAACCGGGGATGTAGCGATGGTGTTCACAGATATCAAGAACTCAACTGTCTTGTGGGATACTTATCCAGTTGCTATGAGATCTGCTATTAAAGTTCACAATGCTATTATGAGAAGACAGTTGAGAATTATTGGTGGTTACGAGGTGAAAACAGAAGGTGATGCATTCATGGTTTCATTCCCAACACCTACAAGTGCACTTTTATGGTGTTTCACCGTTCAGTCGCAATTATTGAGTACTCCTGAATGGCCAGCCGAGATCATTGCCAGTGATCAAGGTTTCGAAATTAAGGATGAAACGGAAACCGTAATTTATAGAGGTTTATCGGTGAGAATGGGTGTTCATTGGGGTAGGCCCGTCTGTGAAAGGGATATTGTTACTAAGAGAATGGATTATTTTGGTCCTATGGTCAATAGAGCTTCAAGAGTTAGCTCTGTTGCGAACGGTGGTCAAATTACCATGAGTACTGATTTCTATTATGAATTTGAAAAATTAAAAAGCCTGCATCAAAAAGTCCTTGTTGAAGGTGTTGATTTAGCTACTGCTTATGGATCCAAAACACTCGGCCAAATACTTGAAAGTCAAATGAACCAATTGGATCAAATTGGTTGGGTCGAAGCAGCAATTGGTGCTAAGAAGTTGAAAGGTTTAGAAACTCCTGAAAAAATCTGGTTGGTCTTCCCGAAGCATTTAGCTTCAAGACTAACGGTTCAAACTACTAGCAGTGGACAAATTGACAGCAGAGCTAACAAGTTGATTTCTGTTGGTATGACCACTGAGGCAATTTGGAGGTTGAGAAAACTATCACTTAGATTGGAGATGATTTGCATCTATTTGAATGAAACGGCCATGGGATCGTCAAAACCTAAGTATGACGAGTCATACCGAGAGGAAATCTCCAAACAAACTGAAGATGGTGTGAATAATCAATTGAGTAACGAATCAGACATATTCATGTTTATCAATCATGTGGTTACCAGAATTGAAAGTTGTGTTGCCGTTCTAACAATGAGAAAAGTCTGCGGTTCTGAAGACACTGGTGGGTTAAACCGTGCAACTTTAGACTCCCTATATTTGGAGATGTTTAACATGGTTGATCAGTTGAAGTTATTAGGTGGTATTTTACCACCAACTGCTTTATCTATTGGTAATTTGGAACCTGGAACAGATCTTACCTCCATCGAGGAGGTGAAATGATTGTTGTCTATCTAACTATACTTACTTTTTCGTTATAACTTTTTTTTTCATACAAAATTTCTCTTGTCTATACAGATAATCGTATTTGTTTACTGTTTTTATCATTTTTCGATCTTATTAATCTCGCTTAATGTATGAAAAGCGGATCACTCTCGTTTATTTATTATATACTGCGTAGAAATTCAGCAAATGACTAATCCCAATCTGAGGGCGGTGCTCTAAGATTGTTTTTTAGTTTTGATGGGGTACCATACAATAGCACAAAATGGTCACTATCAATCTTTTGTCAAGTTTCCAATACTACCAAAATATACTCCACCAATGGTAAGATTTTAGTAATGAAGGAATCAAGAATGAAGAAATTGGAAAAGATCCAGTATTTATTCCAAAGTCAAATAACAATTAATTCCCTAAAAGATGTTCTTCGAGAACTCATACAAAACAGCATCGATGCACGATCAACTCTAATCACAATCACAATCACCCATTCAAGTTTAGCAACAAGTGTCAAAGTACAAGATAATGGGTGTGGCATGACTCCAGATGAATTAGAAACTGTTGGCGAACGGTTTTTCACTTCTAAGCTGGACAACGGAGAAGGTCTCGATGAGTTGCAAAAGGTTAGAAGTTTTGGGTTCCGAGGTGAAGCGATCAATTCCATCTTGAAGATTTCATCTACATGTTCAATTGTAGCGAAAACCCCCGAGTACAATTCTTGTTTCAAAAGTATTTTTGTTGGTGGGAAAAGAAAATGTGGTGTTTCCAGGTTAAACCCAAACTCGGTTAATTTGAATGAGACCTCAGGGGTTATTTTCCATGCTGTTGATATATTTGGTACAATTCCTGTTCGCAAGACACAGCTGAAGGACTTGAGTTGGAATAATATAATAGGTGATTTACGGAAGGTTTTGTTTGATAGTTTGATCAACGAACCTGGGATTAATGTTAGAGTATACAAGGATGGAAAAGAGAGTGGATCCGGGAAGCAAATGGTGTTGAATATTGGTGCTTCTTCGAAGGAGAAATTAAATGATTACATGAGACCAAAAGTTGAATTATTGAGGTGTTTGTATGGGAAACCCACAGTCGAAGAATATGAGCAGTTCAATGCAAGTTTCAAAGAATACAAAATCAACGCAATTATAGGCTTGAACCCTAAACAGTCCAAGTCACATCAGTATGTGTTTCTTAACAATAGACCGTTGATCAATGAAGAGTTGATGAAGACAATCAACAAGAAATTTCAAAAAAATAATTTTGGATATACTCATATCAACGGTAAAGAGAATTCACCATCTAAGATCTGGGGTAAACCATTTTCAGCTAACCCTGTTCTCATATTCATGGTGGAAAGTTCTATCAACGAAGTTTCTGATCTATTACAAGATCCAACAAAGGCATGTTACACAAGTAAGCATTTGGATGTTATTACACCAATGTTGATAAAAATTGTCGACTTGTTTTTTAGTATGACAGTGAATCCACTTTCTGAACAGCATAAAGAAGCATCAGAAAGCCCAACAAAGAAGAGACCAAAGAGTTTAGTCTGTATCAAAGATTCTGTTGCTTTAAGATCATCAATTTTGGTGTCAAAACTATCTGATAGAGAGTTAGACGGCAGAGTTAATGTTTCATCAAATAGGAATAATGAGTATGTAGAAAAAGGGCTAATTGACTTTGAAATGTTTAAGCCATTGAAAAAAAGGCCCAAGGTATCTGAATGGTTTTTACCTCATACCAATACGTCTCATAACTGTCAAGTTGTGGATCTAAGAAAATCAGAATTCCAATCACCTTTTTTTTTTGTTAATAAATCCAAAATCAAATTGAAATCCCAGGATTTAGGTACATGTAAAGTGATCAAACAGATTGATAAAAAATTTATTCTGGTTCGTCTTAATTGTTCAACAAATGATGGCTTGCCTATTTTACTGGTTATTGATCAACATGCCTGTGATGAACGTATTAAAGTTGAAGAACTTTTCAAAAGTGTCATCGAAAGTATTATTTTGAATAATGAGCAATCCAATACTCGGTTAAAGAAGTGTCTTATATTACAATTGAGTATCGAAGAGTATGAGCAAATGATTAAATTTGAGAACCAATTGAGTGCATGGGGGATTAAATTCCAGACAGAGAAAAGGGAATCAGATGGTGGTGGAAATACTGTTATGGTCACACATTTGCCAGAATTCATGAGTGAAAGAATTAAAGGTGATCTCCATTTGCTACTGAACGGTATCAGAGAATTTTTAAACGATTTAGAGACGAAAAAGAAGGTCCAATATGGTAGCATAAGCAAAACTCAAGATTGGCGGAGTTTTTTATCTCAGATGCCCGAAATTTACAAGGAAATTATTAGGTCAAAAGCATGTAGGTCTTCTATAATGTTTGGGGATGAATTAGGGCTTGACACATGTAAAGAAATGATCAAGAAGTTGGCTTGCTGCAAAGATCCGTTTAAGTGTGCTCACGGTAGGCCATCCATAGTGCCTTTGGTTAATCTTGACGAGATCTGATAAAAGTTTAATTCCCGGTTGAGGTGGTTTGATTCGATGCATATCGGACATCCATAAGTAAATAAGTGTCAAACTGAGACGTAATCATCCCGGTGAAATTGGGAGTGTATAAAAAGGTCCGAGAAACTGCATGTTGGTATAAAATACAGGTTAGGCGTATTCCCATCCTATTCTTCCTTGTTCCTTTTTTTTGTTTGTCATGAGGTTCTTGGTTGAGGTTCTTGGTTAATCCGACCGAAATTTAGCTCTTGAGATTTGAAAGTGTAGTAACTGATGTTTAGCATTGTAAATAAAATCTATAGAATAAATTCTATGACTTGATGAATCGATAATGTTACATTTATTTTATACGTACAGTTGCTTGCAAGATGAAAAATATATTTTGACAGAATAGGTAAAGGTAATTGCAAAATGAAGTAGGTATCCAACTGGACTGGGTGGGGAAAGTGGTTGATTGGATTCGGATGACAATAATATCGAACAAGTTGGGTGATCAATTTAGAAGCAGCCAGATGCATCACAGTGACCAGATCTCCAAGTGTGCTCAGGAACACAAAAATCTCAAACGTATTGTTCTCATCTCGCTCCCCACCACCACGGGCAGCTAGCTTTTTTGGCTCTCAGTTCCCAACCTCCCTGGGGTGGCATCCTTTTCGACCAGCCACTCTCACCCACCCGCGTCAATCAACCAATCTCCCCACAAATTGCTGCCTTTTTAGACAATCATCAACAATCAATTAATCAACAATAATCATATTTGTTCCAATTCAGCGTCACTACTCTGCCAAACCTATTTTCTCTGACAGTCGTCACCCCTCTCTCTTTCCTTTTCCTTCTTCTTGTCCACATTTGCTATATCTTTAACCTCTTTTCCACATGTTTGGTGCAATTCGACTCCCATAGAACTCATCCATAAAAAACACTACTTGCTTCCGCCATCCTCAATTGCTGTATCTTCATATACAATCCCACTTTTGAGCTCTCTTCTTTTGCATATCTCAAACAGCCCACTCTGCCTTCCTCATCATCACCTTATCGCTGTTTTCCCTTTCAAAAATCTCACAGTTTTATCCAATCATCATCGAAAATTCAATCAATTGAACAAACCAGAACTACATCCTCTACTTCAATAGATTCAATTACAGTCTATCTATCATGCCTAGAGACGTTCAAAACCATTTACTTTTTGAAGTTGCCACAGAAGTGGCCAACAGAGTTGGTGGTATCTACTCTGTTTTGAAGTCAAAAGCTCCTGTTACGGTTGCTGAATATAGAGACCGTTATACCTGTATCGGTCCTTTGAACCACAAATCCGCTCAAGTTGAAGTTGAAGAATTACCTGTCCAAAATTCTGCGATGAAGGCTACTTTAGATTCCATGAGTGATAGAGGTATTAAATACTTATACGGTAGATGGTTAATTGAAGGTGCACCAAGAGTCATTTTGTTTGATATTGGTTCTGCCAGTGGATACCTAAACGAATGGAAGTCAGATTTATGGAATTTGGCCGGAATTCCAGCTCCAGAATCTGACAGCGAAACAAACGATGCCGTCTTGTTAGGTTATTTAACCGCTTGGTTTATTGGTGAATTGACCGTCCACGAAACTGAAAAGGCCATTATTTTACATGCCCATGAATGGTTGGCCGGTGTTTCTGTTCCCTTATGTCGACAAAGAAAAATTGACTGTACGACTATCTTCACTACCCATGCAACTTTATTAGGTAGATACTTATGTGCTGGTTCGGTTGATTTCTACAACAACTTGGATAAATTCGATGTTGATTATGAAGCTGGTAAACGTGGTATTTACCACAGATACTGTATTGAAAGAGCTGCCGCTCATTCTGCAGATGTTTTTACCACAGTTTCTCATATCACTGCTTATGAATCAGAACACTTATTGAAGAGAAAACCTGATGGCGTCTTGCCAAATGGTTTAAACGTTGTTAAATTTCAAGCTGTTCATGAATTCCAAAATCTGCACGCTGAAAAAAAGGAAAAAATTAATGAATTTGTTAGAGGTCATTTTTACGGTCAGTTAGATTTCAAAATGGAAAACACTTTGTATTTCTTCATTGCAGGTCGTTATGAATTTAGAAATAAAGGTGTTGATTTTTTCATTGAGGCTTTAGCAAGATTAAACCACAAATTAAAGTCAATTGGTTCAAACATGACCGTTGTTGCATTCATCATTATGCCTGCTGCTACCAAATCTTACACTGTTGACACTCTAAGAGGTCAAGCTGTTATTAAGCAATTAGAAAGTACTATCAAAGATGTCCAAGGTTTGATGGGTAAGAGGCTTTTTGAATTCTGTCAACAACCAAATTCAACTCAAAACTCTTCCCAAATAGAATTACCGTTGCTAGATGATTTACTAAGACCTTCAGACCGTGTTATTTTGAAGAGAAGAATGTTTGCTCTGAAGAGAGATTCTTTACCACCAATCGTTACACATAACATGGTTGATGATGCTAACGATCCAATCTTGAATCAAATACGACAATGCCAGTTGTTCAATACAAAAGAAGATCGTGTTAAGATTATTTTCCATCCTGAATTTTTAAACTCTTCTAATCCAGTTTTAGCATTAGATTATGACGAATTTGTTAGAGGTTGTCATTTGGGTGTTTTCCCATCATATTACGAACCTTGGGGTTACACTCCTGCCGAATGTACTGTTATGGGTATCCCATCAATTACTACGAACTTATCAGGTTTCGGTTGTTACATGGAAGACTTGATTGAAAACTCTGAAGATTACGGTATTTATATTGTTGATAGAAGGATGAAATCAGTTGACGAGTCAATTAACCAATTGAGTGACCAAATGTTTGATTTTGTTGCTAAAACAAGAAGACAAAGAATTAACCAAAGAAACAGAGTTGAAAGATTAAGTGATTTGCTGGATTGGAAGAGAATGGGGCTAGAGTACGTTAAGGCCCGTACTTTATCTTTAAGAAGAGCCTATCCTGATCAATTCAATCAGGGCTCCAACCCATTTGAATCAAACTCTCAAAAAATCACTAGACCTTTGAGTGTTCCAGGTTCTCCAAGAGATAGATATACCAATGGTTTAATGACCCCTGGTGATTTGGGTACTTTGCAAGAATCAAACGATACCGATTACATATCCTGGAACTTAAATAAGGGTAATTATGACGATGACGTTGATGTTACTTTAAGAGGTCTCTCAGTCGCTCCAAGTGTTGATGGGGAATCTGATGAAGAATAATTTTTTTAGCTATGATTGTTGCCATAGCTAGAATTGTATCATTTCAAATCCAAATTTATTACTCTTCTTTTCTTTTCAAGTCAGTTTTTCTGATTTTAAATTTTGTTTTCAAATCATCATTTTCTTATTTGTCGTTGCTTTAATTCGTCTTATTAATTCATTCTTCTTGGGTGTCTATTTTTTGTTTCTTTTCTCCCTGTTTTGTCCTTTTTATTACGCTATATAAAAACAGGTTGTTTACTATCATACTGTTGCCTTTCAATTTCTCTTATCTCAACTATCGAATTATTACTAATAAATTTTCTTCACTTGAACTTTCTTTTGTTCTTGATTTTCTTTTTGTTTTACTCCCAATCTATTTCCCTCATTCTTAAACAAATGTATTTAACTTGTTCCCATTTTCAACATATACTAAAAACGATATAATGTTACTTCTATGTAATGAAAAATCGTACTGTATCTGACCTTAGTATAAATAAATTATGTATTACTATTCGTCTGAATCTCAATTTTTCAAGTCTCATATGTATATACTTACTAACAAACTACACATAACAACAAACTAGCTGAACTATGGCTTCCAGCTCATCCAAACTAGATCGCAACAGAATCCTTTCTCTGTTTCTGTCTCCAGCTAACTGCCTTACCGTACTCTTTCTGATCAACAAATACTTCCAAAATGGTATCTTTTGGTATACTAACCAGTCCCAACTCTCTCTCTATGGTCACTGAATCAAAGCCATTGATATTCTTGTTGTGGTTGGGCACTTTTGCTATTTCAATAGTATTTGTGAGTAAAACGTTTGATTGGTCATCTATTGAAATTAAAATACCTTTTAGTTGTCTTCCATCCTTAATGTGAAATCTGTAAGGTAAAGAAATGAGGTCTATTGGTTCTAATGATTCAGTGGTTCCTCTCTCTATATTAGGCGCAGACATAATGATCGTATTTTCTTTCTTAGAACTGGTATTAGGTGAAGGAAAATGTATTCATTTATTTCAAACTAATTGTAGTTTAACTTTTAAGGTTACACATGATATATATATGGTTGAATCAATGAATTGATTTTTGAATGTAATGTAGGCGATAGTGGATCAATTTGGCAAAGCAGGCCTTCAGAAGTGACAAAGTAGGACAAGCACTGTGAAATGAACTGCCAGACCGCATTAAGTGCCAATAAAACAGCTGGAGAAAACACGAGAATTAAAACTTTTAAAAATAGACGATCAGTAGGATGTTTACTGGGTTTGATATGTTAACTTGAATTACACAGTTATCTACACGGTTTAAAAAGAAAAAGCATCATTGGGGGATAAGAAAACCTAGATTTAACATGTCTTATAGTGATCCTTCAGCAATAAAGCACATTTCAGCTAAAGATGGCTTATCAACAGTGACTCTGAAATCAGACGTTGCCTCAAAATGCATACTGCAAAACGAAATCCTTCTTGATCTATTCAACTTGGTGAAACAAAACAAGGATAACTTCACAGGCTTGGGTTTGAAAGAGACACTTACAGATGAATTCCAAGATGAGAAAACAGAATCTGTCTATCTTGATAAATGGATTGGTAGTTTAACAAACGAGGTTTCGCAACTAGAAAACGACGTTCAAGATGGTAAGCTGGGTTTGTTTGGAAAAGATTCTAATAACGAACAATTGGATAATATGATTGGTTCATTAGAAAAAGAATTTTTAAACCCAACTGATGGAAACTTGAAATTGAGGAACGATAAGATTTTCAATACGTACATTAATGAATTCATGAAGCTCGTTTATGAAGTTAAAGGTAATTTAACACTTGATAACTTGGACCTAAATGTTGGGCAAGATGAAGATGATATTGAAGGTATGAAAAATGAAAGTAAAAAGGATGTTGAAGACAGCTATAACAGTTCGATTTATTACCGCTTGGCTAAGCCTGCAGTGTTTAGTAGAGTTGAATACACTAGCTCTGCGTATAAGAAGAGAAGGATTGAGGTTGAGGAACCAAAAGCAGAAGTTGAAAATGACGAAGAGGAGGAAGCTGAAGCTGAAAAAGACCAACGGTCAACCGAAAATCATGATCAAGATGTTGGTGTTAGTAAGCCAGCAGGGGAGAAAGAAGAAAAAGAGGAAAAGGCTGAACAGGCCGATGTTGTTGATGCCAAAGTGGAAAAAAATGAAGAAAATAATCACACACATTCAACCACTACTTCTGTTGATAATAATAAGGATCAGGGTACTGCTGAAGAACTTCAAAACACGGAGACAACAGCATCTGTTGAAACACAACCAGAAGCAAAGAATCACTCATTGTAGATAGATGCGACGGTTGTTTTCCTTGTTTTTTCTGTATTTTAGACGATGGGTATTGATAAATATTCATGTATATATTGTTATTTTATTATTGTAATTCGTGATTTATATGAGCTACCTGTTGTAACAAATAACAAGGGTCAGTTGTAAAGAAAAATCACGTGAAAGGGGGGGGGGGGGCAAGACCAATTGGCCCGTTTTGGAATGGCAGCGCTCGAAAGCGTCTCTTATCTTTCTGAGAAAGTTAACCCATCAGATATTCATCTATCCTTTAGATCACACAGTTAATAGTTTGTTCCAGGGAGCAGAATGGTTAATTTCTGAAGTTTTAAATACCACTAGTCAATTAATTTTATTACTGAAATACTATACTATCCAATTATTTTACCAAACATCTTATTGCACTGGAATCATGAGGTACGTATTGATTACCCAGCTTGCTTGCAAGGGCGAATTATATGGCCTATCTATTGTATATAGCGGGATAAAGAATCATTCTAAAGAACTTACACAAAATACTAACTGTTTCAAACCATCTTTTACACCTGAAAATATAGTTCGCCAAAGAGAAGAATTGAAAGCGATGTTATGAAATTGTGAGTATTTTTTGGACCATTATACTACTCAAAATGACCATCAATATATTGTGAATACTAACAAGTAGTGTACCAATATAGGCTAATGAGTGATTATGATGTTAATTTAGTTGACGACAACATGCAAGAATTTTATGTTCATTTTCAGGGGCCTAAAGATTCTCCATATGAAGGTGGAATGTGGAGAGTTCACGTTGAATTACCTGATCAATACCCCTACAAATCTCCATCTATTGGATTTCAGAATAAGATATTCCACCCAAATATTGATGAAATATCAGGATCTGTTTGTCTTGATGTTATTAATCAAACTTGGTCACCAATGTTTGACATTTTCAATATTTTTGACACATTTTTGCCACAGTTGTTAAACTATCCTAACGCTGCTGACCCATTGAACGGAGATGCCAGTTCGTTATACATGAGAGATAAAAACTTATACATTGAAAAAGTCAAGCTCTACGTCAAGAAATACGCTGATCCTAAGACAATAAAAACCTCTAAATTTGGTGATGAAGATGAGGAAGGCGGCGATGATGGTGAAATCGATGATGATGACAACGACGATGAATTAAGCAGTGTCGATGGTAGTGATATGGATGAAGATGATGACGATGATGAAGTTGCCGGTGAAATGGATTTGTGACCCATTGTCAACTGCATATACTTAACGTAATAATGATTCATGTTTTTGCTGTTGCTGTTTTTTTGTTCTTTTTGTTTTCTTCACATATTTCTACTTTCTTAGCTTTTTTAAGTTAATGTCTGTTGGATTTAGCGGCTTTAGTGGCATGGTATGGTACTGTATGTGGTTGCGTGTGTCTTTCTTTTCTTACCGTTTGAAAATAGCTAGAAGGATGTCAGTCCCTTTTTCTTGTTACATTTTGCAGTTTTTGTTTCATTGCAAAACGTTTGGTTTCAAAACTTACGTTTTTTTTCATGCAAATGTTTCTAATTTAGTGCTTTTCACTCATCTAGTTTTCAATGTTTCCTGGCATATATATCTACTAAGTTTTTTTTTTTTTTTTCAAGCTTGTTTACTCTGTGTATTCCCATCGGTGCATATAGTGGTATGTTCGGGATCTTTTCCCCCTTTTGACTCCCATTTGGGTTCTTGGAGTTTTGCTTAGCTTTCTCACTCTTGATTTTTTTATTCAGTCATTAATAAAATTTTAACACTATAACATTAACACAATCAAACCAAGGAGACTACATTATTCCAGGTGCCCATCTCCGTTGTTAGTTTAGATAAGCAGAAACGACAGGCTCAAATAAAGCAGTGTTTTAAGTTTGTTTCTTACCGTGAATCCCATGTGTCTTGTTGGTGGTTTGTTTACTCAATTGTATGCAGATATTTTTCATTCAGACTAAGGTCTGTAAAGTGAAAAATCGGAACAAGTTTCTAGAAAAAAAGAAAAAATAATAATAAATGTCCAACTGAGAGACTAACTATTCAATTACAAGAGATACATTATTATTTTATGTAAAAAAAATATCATGATGCATTCTTCCAATTCCTGTTTTATCTACCGATTTTCCACAAAATCTCAAACATGTATAATCATCAACAGAGAACTAAAATTTCCATACGCTTTCTTGAAGTATATTTCCAATACCGACAACGGTTCAGCTGTCAAAGGTTGCTGTTTACTAGAGCTTTTTAGTAGTTGAATAAATAAGTAATTATTTAATCTAGCTGACCTTTAAAATACTTTTTATTTGAAAGTCTCGTAAATTGCACGGTTAAGTGAAGCAAATGAAAATTAGTTTATATTTATTATAAAGCTTTTTCCCAAACTAGAGCTAAAGTGTGAGGCCATTTATTTCAGTATGAGCCACTGTTCTTTGACGGAGTTAACATTACTGAAAAAATACCTCCAAACCAGTAAAGATTATAGAATGTGGCTGATGCTTCTTCCCATATGCCAGAAGTTTATGAAAACATTGAAGGTGCATATGCACTTATATGCAAGCGTTTCTGCGTGTAACTCTCCTTGCATAGAGGAACTAAAGTATTTTTCTCTCGTAATTTTCTATTTGAGAAATTTCGGAATTAGTTTTGCTAATCCACCAATATAATCTATCTAACTAGACTTTTTTTGTTGGTTTTCTTTAAAGGTGATTATTTGGTTTTCTGAAGTTGTGATCAAAACAGTTAATGCTTTAATGTAGTCATACTATTCCCCTCCCCTTTTCCTAAACGCTTGCTAATTATTCAATCTTCGCTACTCTCTTATGGAAAGAAACTCTTATTCACCATACATAACGAAAAACATTCACGGTACTGATTATCTCTCTGATCATTATTGATAATGTGGGGCAACTCTGAGACATATTCAACCATCCATGATATATATTACAGCTTGAATAGCGGGCTGGTGCCAAGAAGATAGATGAAGAGACATATTTATGTAAATCTCCACCTGACTAGACACGGATACATTGAGCTGTTTCCAGGAAACACCAATTGGCTATGAATAAAAAAGGGCCAACAAAAGTAATAAGAAATTTTCTCTCTCTTTCCCTGCCCTCTATCATTTCCTTTCACTGAAAGATAGCTAGCTGGTCTAGAATTCGAGTAAATTAGATATTTGGATTCTACGTCATCTTAATACTGACCAATTCCTCTGAAAAAGCATGAGCTGTGTTATCTATTAGAGGGATAAGTTAGTATGGGATTATATTGGGAGACATTGCAGCTAGGCAAACGATAAGTATCACATTAGTACAAAGTAACAGAATAGTAAGGTTAAGTAACCTCAAGCAGTATACGAGGGTATTCGGTAAATAGACATGAAATGGTTGGTTTATGTACATAGTTCAAATCATAACTTGGTTGATACTGTGCAATCAGCCAGGCTGGTTAACGGCTTTGGCTTTATAAGTGATAATTACTAATATCTTTTCTTCTGATACACATAGAATAGAAGGCTTAGAATTGTTGGGTATTGATTGGGAATAAAACACCTGATATTAAGATTATATAAGCACATGGTCTCAATTAGCTAAATCCAATATTAATCCTTATTTCGCCATCTTTTAGCTTATATTTCAAACGACACTTTATACATATATCATTTTTGCTTTCTCTTATACAATTATCCTTGAATTTTGCTCCAGAAAACTTTCCAAACTTATACTATATTATTGTGACTTGCCTAACTATAGCGCATCCTTACAATAGGTGATGTAAGAATATACACAGGTTCGGATATTGCAGCATGATATAATATTTTAAAGCTCGAATTACGGCCGTAAGAATCATTTCAGCCAAGTAATGTAATATTAAACAATTAGCATGTATAGTAACGCGCCACTTT
This sequence comes from Ogataea trehalophila, assembly GCA_003707645.2. NCBI lineage: Eukaryota > Fungi > Ascomycota > Pichiomycetes > Pichiales > Pichiaceae > Ogataea > Ogataea trehalophila. The sequence goes on from PPKI02000006.1 coordinate 186,928, forward strand.
GATATTGAACAATAAGAATAGCATCTAACTGAACTGGAGTTGCTGAAAATATGATGTTGTATTTAGTGTTGTGGATGTATCTTTGTTTTTCAAAAATCTACTGATGTTATAAAGATCATCAGAGGGACACTCTATAATCTGCTGATTGTGAGTGAAATGGAACTCAATCACTGCTAGACTTGGTCGAGATTCAACTTCAGGGATATTCTATACAACGCGGGCTATATCTGAAAACGTCGACGATAACTATAATTGCATATTATTAACCTATGCGATACTTTAGATTATTGTTTGGCTTATCTTATATTAAAAAATACCCGAGTTCAAAGAGCTTTAGTTCAACCATATTGTTGAACTAAGGAGGTTGACGTTGTCTTTCCGAACTATTGCATTTCGGGCTATAATCGGTCTTATTCATCGGCTAAAAGCCTCGGTATGTATAGGAAAGAGTAACTATTGATGGATGGCTTGTACTGAATGCAGGCTATTTAAGGGTTGTACGGGAGTAAACAAGGAAAATACAGCTACTTAAACAAGGTGGAATGGCGTACGTTCAGTATATGGAACATCCAGTTTTATCCGAAATCCATTTGAAATTCGGAAGTTGAATTTAAGATGTCACTTATTCTCAACTGGATGTAGTAATGCTCCGAATGAACCGACAATATATATTCTATTACAAAAGCACTTGCGGAATTAAATAAATCTTCTATTGTCAAAGTGGAAGCTACGACAAAATTCAAAAGAAACAACAATGGCTTATTGATTGGTATATCAATCTAATTGCGTGTTACAATTACAATGCAGTGTGCAGAATTCTCAAGTTAAAAAATCGCAGACCTAAATTAACGTAGCTTTTGAGTCGTGGAAATAAATAGATATAATTAGAATAATGTACATACAAAAAGGGTGATCGATAGAAAGGAAATTAAATACTGAAACCGTAAAAGATGAACATCGCTGAAGGAGTGAAAACAACGTTCAAAGTAAAAAAAAATGTTAAAGGAGTGTGGGCGGTACAGCATTAATAAAAAATTGGAAGAAAACCAAAGTAAAAAGAAAGTAAAGGAAAAAACCTAAAAATGAAAAGGAGAGAAGAAAAGTAAAGCATGTCAAATTGATATAAAGCTAACAATGTTCAATCAATGATGGTGATTTGTTGCTTTTTGCAGTGTGAAATAAGATTAAAATTCTCTTAATTGAAAAAAAATCGTAAAAACTAAAAATAAGAATAAGAAAACTGTAGAAATTCTATAATTGGGATTGTTCGTTGAAACCACCAGTGGCACCACCAGCAAATTGCATAGAATCAGCAGAGTAGAAGGAGGATCCATTAAAGCCAAAATTCATCAAATCCATTGAGTTCTGAGAGACTGGTAGTGGTGGTTGTTGTATATACTCTGTAGCATTATATTGTTGATATTTTGGTTGCTGACTTTGTTGAGCTTGTAATTGTAGTTGTTGGTTGGTAATGAATTGTGATGATGGGGTATAATGATAGTTTCCATCAATCACCTGTTCAGGTGTAAAGACTTGCTGTGTTTGTTGTTGTTGTTGTGATGGCAAACCTAAAGAACTGTCCAATGCATCAAACAGATTGAATGAGTTGGCAATGTTTGAGTATAATGAGTTTTCAGATTGAAGTAAAGAGTCAATAAATTCATCGGTGGCAACATGGTATTGGTTGGTTGATTGTTGTTGTTGCTGTTGTTGATCAACCAATGGTTGAGAAATTTTAGAATATAATTCATCGCCCTCGGTGGCTGTAGGCCCCAAGAAATGCGACAGACTGCTTTCTAACGGATCTATTGACAATGTGTTGGAATTAGAAAACAACGAAGAAGGTGAGGAAGCAGGGGAACTTAAAACATCAAATGGTGATCTAGCATCTTCATTATGTTGTAGAGAAATTTCATCTGTTTTAGTATTTGTATTTTCAACTTCATCAGAGTTTGAGAGTTGGAAATTTGATTTGAAAACCACTTTATCCTCTGTGTTGGAATCCTTCTTGTTTTTGGATCCCTTCTTTCTACCTCTATTTGATTGTTTCACTTCAACCAATTGAGCTGGTGAAGAATTTTCTGAGTCACTTTGCTTTGTAGAGGAGGAAGCAGTGGAACTAATAAGAGAGGCAGCGGCAGCAGCAGCAGCGGCGGCTTCGTTGGCCTCATCGATAGCTAAGGTTGGGTTGGCAATTCTAGTGTTGATGATAATAGACTTGGATCTACTTCTACCATTTGGATCCATTTCATCGTGCTTATTAATAAACTTCCAACATTTATCTCCGTATGTCTTAGGCGTCAAACCCGTAACACTTTTGAAAACACGGTGGAAATGCCATGGACTTAAATTTGATTTAGCAGCCAATTCTTTAAACCCTAAAACACCACCTCTTCTTCTCTTCTTGCGCAGTGGTTGTTGAGGAATCGAAACACTTTCTCTTCTTGATTCAACTGGGGACACGTCAGAAGATATACTGCCGTATGAAGAAAAATGGTTTAGAATTGAGGCACCAAAACTAGTTGATAGAGCAGCCAAAGCAATGTGACGACAAGCCAAATCAATCAATTTTAAATGATCAAATTCGTTCCTAGTCATTGGTAAATCTTGAGGGCTTGAATGCGATGACGAAATGGAAGAGCCATTTGCAAAACCTGTTGATAATCTTTTTCTTGAGTTTGGATTGTTAGTCTTCCAGATGGAATCTTTTAAGTAAGCACCTTCCTCATCGGTTAATGGCTTAATGAATCCAATTTGTTCGTTCACATACTCAACAGTTTGCACCAACAAGTTCAAATCAATCGACACAAACGAACCATCTTGAATATCATCAGAATTTAATTGTTTGTCGGGAAGACAATATTTGCAAGGCTTGAAGTTCTTTTCCAATGCTTCGTCAACTGTATCCACAAATGAAATTTCATTTTTAGTAAATTTTGTAGAACCCAAATCACAATTAGGTCTGCAACAAACACCTTTGGTTTTGTTACAAACTAAAAATTTATCAGCTGCAAAAGGGTCCTTAAACTTGAAAGCAACCCATTTAGATTGTTCTGTAGTATACATGATGCGTATGGAGTCAAGTCTTGTAATCTTTTCTTCTGTTTAAGTATTGCTTGTAAAATATCAGGATTGATCAGTTAGGCAATAATGTAGTTGTTAAATTGTAGAAGTCAGATGTTATTAAATGGATACAAAATTAATACTAGCTTCAGAATTGTCTTTAAAAAATCACCTTAAAAAGAATGTTTAATATATGATAACAGTCTGCAAAAAAATGAAAAACATAGTTATATTTATACAATCATACAAAGATACGTCTTCAATTAAAATAAAAAAAAGTTGTATGGCTATTATTCAATTTACGAGACATAAACTTTAATACCGCCATTTCCAACGCCCTTCGCCTCAAAAAGAACAAAGAATTGCACGCAATGATATAGCTGTGACGTATGAGCTAGTGCGGAGTGGTGTGGGTGAGTTTTTGTTATTTTAAAGCGCATCACCTAAAATGCCGCGCGGCGGTTGAAAAATCACCAGCCACTAGCCACACTTTGTCGTGGGTGTCTGGCTGTGTGTAGTGCTGAATGAATGTTACAGGGAGTAAGGTGGTTTATTACGTATGTGGGCACCACCATGTGACATATAGGTGTATGTATGTATGCATGACTTCTACTCATAAATGTTTAAAAATTATCAAACTCAATAGGGAAACAAAGAAAGTACTGTGTATTACTCTGTGGAGCCCAATTTGGCTTTTAATTTATAAGTCCGGCGGAGACTTTTTTCGATAGCCGAACGTTTTTTCCAGAAGGTAATAAATGCCACTATCTTGAGTTTGTTAGTTAGTTAGCTGTACTGCGCTATATTAATAATGGCCAGGTCGAGGTTCTGGAGTTTGGAAAAATTATAAAGAGAGGCCAGACAGGTGTATGTATGTATATACTATATCATATACGCTTAGATGATTCTGTGTTTTTCTTTTTATTTTGGTTTGCCTTGTAAATTAATAAAGAGGGTCTATTGTACTACAGGTTAATTACAATCGGCCATATATTTTAGTCAACTAGATTGGTAGATTGGTAAGATAAATAGACAAAGAGAATAAATAAATGGATTAATAGATAAAAAATAGGTAATCAAATTATGATATATTAAGAAGACACTTACTCGTATTCCATGTTTCATACTACAACATGTATGTCAAATGACGCATTTCAGGAGGTTGAGGTTTCGTCAGAAGTATGGCAGTTTCAAAGCGTATGAAAATTAAGAAAAGGTGTATTACTTACATTCTAGAATTTTTTTTGCAGAACTAAGAAAGATAATATTATTCATATTATGTAAGTATATCTTTTATCGGCTGTGTAGTTTTCAAAATAACGATAATTTGTTAATGTGATCCTTCGTCACTCTTCAATAAATTGAGTAAAAAAAGGTGAAAGGTGGTGGTGGGGGAGGAGAGTGACTTCCAAAATAAGCCATCCAGCCGCAGAATTATTTTGTTTATAACTGCCAGTTTTGTTTAATATATATGGCCATATAACACGTAAATATGTTGCCAATTTCAGTCCTCAAACCAATCAATCAACTGATACATACGGGTCGTCCCGACTCGGTAGAATGAAGTAAGTGCAAGTATAGCGACTATTGTTTGCCTAATAATAACAATAATTATAAAAAGCCGAAGCCAAAAAGGCTCTTCCAGCACAACCTATTTTTCGGCCTTCGCAGGGTGGTCTGAAACTCATCCAGTGCTAAGTGAAGGAATAATAAAGTAACGTACGTGATGATTCTTTTTTTTAACTGTTTATTGAGTGAGTCATCTGTATTTTCTAGCGTGATGTCATGTGATGGCTGACTTGTTTTAAGATACGAGAAAGAACCATTTTGTAATGATTGTTTTGTAAAAACATAAAATAAAAAAGTTCTTTGCATATATAGTATCTATCCCTTATGAAAGATATGAGATAGTAGAACAGGTAAAAAGGTCAAACACGTTTGAGTGACGATAGGAAAAATATATATGATAGATACACGTGTTTACTGTGTTACTTATATATCTCCATTCAATAGAGAAGCCTACATCATTCAGATATCCTACTCATTTAGAGGAAGAGGTTACAAATGTTTTTTGAACTACTAGAAAACGAACATATACCATACCTAACGTTCAATTCCAGTGTTTCCTGGAAAGTTTTTATAGCACTATAAAACTAGTTTTCTCCAATTATTGGTGATGGTGATTATAGATCGGTTACTGTACAGATAGATCTCATCGCATATATGCGAGGATGTTGATTCCTCAATTAAATGCAACTTTTTATGCAACTTCAATTAGATTCTTAATAATAGAAGAAAACTATTGTGACAAATCGTATGAGAGTAGGTTACTATTAGTGCCAACAAGGTGTTAATTGATATTTTAGTTTGCCATAGAACAAGCTTGCGGTAAAACTCTACTTGGTGATGAATTTAACCTTATCGCCAAGTCTTGCAATAATGTTTTTTTATTGTCTTATTATTACTAACGCATTATTACGTAACATCATAACAATAAAATTCCGCTGGGATGCAAAGTCAGGCTTATTTTGTCTATATTTAGAAAAAAGCTTGAAGCAGTGCGGGTGCGACTGAGATTGGAGTCTGTGGAGAGAATCTTATTCATATACATTGCATATTGTATTACATACATGCGTATGAATATCATCATCATCATATCATGTCAAAAATACGACAAGTTGATACTAAAAGAAAGAATATTATTTTGTATGGATTTTATTTTTGTTTCCTTTCAAGTTCGATTTAACAAATTTTTCGAAAAGAAACAACCTTCTCGGTAAAAAACTACGAGCAACTATTTATTTGGGTTCCCGGATAATAAATGTATTTATCGTATGTCAAATATTGCATCTGTTTTTGTAACTTAGGTAATGATTCGGCTCATTCGCTGAGCTTTCCATTTGTAACTATAGCGGTTTAACTTATATCCGATTTCAGCTTCGGGCTGTTTTTTCGCTGAAAAGTGGTCATTGGTGATGAGCACTCTTGCAGCAAAAAAGAAAGAGAAATGAAACGACTAAGGCGGTGAATCATTTAGCTACCATGATGCATATGTCTAGACACAAGTGTGTTCAAGAAGTCACCTTTCACCATTAGTAATTAGTATGTAAGACAACAGATATATTGAATAGCATTTTTCCAATACTCAAGTTGCCAAAACAGATATTTCATTTCCCAATTTATCAACAATTTTGCAAGGACAAGCCACATTTACAGTTATCTAAAATTAAAAGAGGTTTGCCAAAAATTGGAAGAAACATATAGAAGCTAGTCGCTTGTTTCCGTCATCTCTCTTATTTTTGCTAAAAATTTGAACAACCAATAGGACGATATCTTTTGAGGAACCCTGTATCTAGATGAATGTTAGCATGCCCGAAAGAAATATACCTATTATGTACTCTTCCTTAATTACCTTCGTGTTTGCTTTTAAAATTGTTATTTGTAACATGACATCTAATCGAATTAACTTGGAGTGGAAATTTACATAGCTCCCTATTTATTTATCCAACCTTTTGCTACAAGAATGTTTTATATCACCAGTTCATTTTTGTTAAAAAAAAAGAAAAAATATTTTTGCAGTGTCAAGCCTTCGAATCCTTGCTTGTCCTTTTACTATGCTTGAAGTTTTGCTCTGCTAATAACTATAATAGATTTGTAGCATGTGGTTAACATCACAGTATTCTGTAGAATTTTTTTACATCTTATTTAAATTTATATTGATATGAAAGCTAAGTAAAAACACAGTTCAAAAATGGTTTATCGAGAAATTTGAAAATATTTTAAGATTTAGTGAAATTTTAAAAATCTCTATCCAAACTATAAAATTTGTTCTTTATTTATTTATTTATTTAGCTATTTATTTATTCATCTTACTATCAGTTCAATAGCTTTGAATGAAAGTACACAAAACTATATGTGTCTCCTTAGAATTTTATATATAAAAAGAAAAATTCAAGGGAAGAATCAATATAAATGATACAAGGATAAACTACCATAAAATCTTCCCCTTTAAGGATGGGATAGGATCGTCGAGCCGCACAATGCTTTGTTAAACGTCCAGTTATTTTTTCTCTCTTAAACTCCAGATACAACTATTCATGAGAATAATAGGCACGATTTAATAGAGAGAGTTCTGTTGCTGATCTTTTAAACCTAGGTTTTTGAAACATATCTGCTAACCACTTAAGTGCTGTTATGTATACTGTCCATGGTTCGTTAATTCACAAGCTAAATAACAATTCAAGTATCTTCATCAATTACCCTGTTGAAGGGATTATAAGGGGAACTCGGTGTATGGTAGGCAAAGTGATATGATTTTCCACCATACAAATAATTTTTTTTTCTTTTTAATCAAGGAACTATTTAGTTTTAGTTTATGGTAAACATTTTGCTACACTTTTTTACTATTTGCAAAATAGTAAATAGTAGAGCACCTTTTTCTTAGAATAGGTTGGCAAGGAAGCAAAAAAGTCATCTGGCAGTTGTAACGTTTATTACTTCACTATTGAATAATAGAAGGAAAATATTCTGGTTTCTCTTGACTTTCTACAAATGTCTTACCGTTCAAGTCAGCTGAGTTGCTTTAATTACCAGGTTTTATTTAAATCATTTTCTTACAGGTAAATACTCAATCCTATATTTTGTAAATCAGCACCAGACTCAATAAAACTCATTAACTTGGGGGAGGGAAGATGGGACCAGTTGAGATAGTTTTCTTTCCATCTTGGACCCAATAAAAGTGCAAAAGTTAGTGTTTTAGCGAATTACATGGATTGGGCAAACGATTCCTATACACAGCCATAAACTGTTCCGCTTCACACATTTGCTAGTTACAAACTAAACTAGGCAGATAAAGCATATACACATGCGCACCTACGCCAAAGCGTTGAACGCTTCAGGACATGTATCATTTATAGTTGGAGAATTTATCGGCCAAAAAGTATTGAAAAGAAATTCTCAGACCATCTTTATCTTTGCTTACATAATAACCTTAAACCCAGACATAACGCGCGCGTTGAGTGCTTGGATTTCTTATACTAATCGGTCTTTTCGATCTGGAATATTAGATCCACTCGTATAATCAGTCTCATACCTTTCTTAACAAGTCGTATAGATACTCTCTGCCCTTAATTTTTTCTTTCCAATTTACTGATTTTTATCTTCCTTTCTATCTTTTTTGTTCCGATTTCATAGTTTGGAAATATTAATCACCTGTATCTTTTCACTTAGACTCTGTCACACTGTTTTCAAACAAAGCTTCCGTCACCAAACCACATATTCTCGTTTAACAAGAAAGAAAATCATCACTATGGCTATTGATTCATTAGATTTAGGTGTGCTTATCGCTGTCTTCCTAGCGTTGATTGCATACTTCACTAAGGGAAAACTATGGGCTACTGGAGAGTCTGGTGCATCTGGTTTTTCTGGTAAAGGTTCCAGAGACTTGATTGAGGTGCTGAACAAAAATAACAAGAAAGCGCTAGTTTTCTATGCATCCCAAACTGGTACAGCTGAAGATTATGCTCATAAGTTTTCAAAAGAATTTCAATCAAAATTCTCTATCCCAACTATGTGTGTTGATTTGGCTGATTACGACTACGAAAACTTGCATGAAGTGTTTGATTCAGTTGAAGATTTCAAGTTAATGACCTTCTTTATGGCTACATATGGTGAAGGTGAACCAACTGATAACTCTGTTGAATTTTTCGATTACTTAGACAATGACTGTGACGACTTATCAAACCTTAAATTCTGTTGTTTTGGTCTTGGTAACTCCACTTATGAATTCTACAACGCTATGGGCACCAGAACCTCCACAACTTTACAAGAAAAGAATGCTACCTTGATTGGTGAAATGGGCATGGGAGATGATGGCAGAGGTACTATGGATGAAGATTACCTAGCTTGGAAGGACTCCTTATTTGACGTTTTAAAGTCTGAATTGAGCTTAGAAGAGCATGAAATCAAGTATCAAGCAAGTTTAAAATGTACTGAAAGCTCTAGTTTGACAACTACATCTCCAACAGTTTCCTTAGGTGAACCAAACTCTAAATATGTCAATCCAAAATCAGAGCAAGATGTCAAGAGTTTAGCAACAGGACCATTTGATCATACCCATCCTTACTTGTCACCAGTTTCGTTTACCAAAGAATTATTCAATTCAAAGACTAGACATTGTATTCACGCTGAATTTGATTTGTCAGGTTCTAATCTTAAATACTCCACTGGTGATCATATTGCCATTTGGCCATCTAACCCTAACGAAGCTGTTGCTAAATTTTTGGACGTCTTAGGTTTGACTGAGAAAAAGGATACCGTTATAGAGTTATTATCATTAGATCCTACAGTTCAAGTCCCAGTTCCATCTCCGACAACATACGAAGCTATTGTGAGACATTACTTAGAAATTACAGGTCCTGTCTCCAGACAATTCTTGAAATCAATCATTCAATTTTCTCCATCCAAAGATGTTGAAGCCACTGTCACAGTCGTGGCCAACGATAAGCAATTATTCCATACTCAAGTTACTGAAAAATACTTAAACATTGCTGACGCTTTGCTTTCTTTGAGTAAAGGTTTGAAATGGGATTCTGTTCCATTTGAATTTATAGTAGAATCAGTTGCTCATTTGCAACCACGTTATTACTCTATTTCATCTTCATCAATGTCTGAAAAGGATACTGTTCATGTTACCGCCGTTGTTGAATCAGAAACTTATCCAGGTGTTGATCACGAGGTTACCGGTGTTGCAACTAACTTGTTATGGAACATTCAACTAGCACAGAATAAAATCACCGACACCAAATCTGCAGTCTCATATGATTTGTCCGGTCCAAGAAATAAATTCTCATCATACAAACTTCCAGTTCATATCAGAAGATCAACCTTCAAACTTCCTTCCAACCCGGCCACCCCAATCATTATGATTGGTCCAGGTACCGGTGTTGCTCCTTTCAGAGGATTCATCAGAGAAAGAGTCAAGCAAGCTGAATTTGACAGTACAACCGAAATTGGTGAATCCTTACTGTTCTTTGGTTCTAGAAACTCAACTGAAGATTTCTTATATCAAGATGAATGGGTCGAATACTCTAAGAAGTTGGGCGATTCATTCAAATTGGTTACTGCTTTCTCTAGAGAAGGTCCTGAAAAGGTTTACGTTCAGCACAAAATGATGGAAATGGCCAGTGAAATCAACGAATTGCTGAATAAAGGTGCCTTCTTCTACGTTTGTGGTGATGCCAGTAGAATGTCCAGAGATGTGCAGGCGACTTTGGTTAAGATCTTGATGCAAGAAAGAAAGACAACCGAAGAAATTGCCACTGATATGGCAAAGAACTTCAGAGTTTTGAACAGATACCAAGAAGATGTCTGGTAAATTACATTCGTCATTCTTCTTTTATTACTATATATATAGATGCTTATTTTTTTTTGTCTCTCCTCCTCTCCCTACTTTAATTTTATTTACTAATTTTTCTTTCATTATTCTTGTTATTAGCTGTTTGCTTATTTGGTTTTTCCTTCATCCCTTAAATGCCCTATTATAAAAAAAGTCATAGAAAGAATTTCAAAAGAATTCAGTTTTTTTACTATAAACTTGATTATCTTTGCCCTGTACGTTTGCAACCATAGTATAGCATACCTTTTTCTAACACTCACTTTATGTTTCATAGTTTTACGCATATCTTCTAACAAAGCAGTTACTTGACTTGGTCATCGCACAGCACCAGTTAGTCAGTGAGTAATTTCTCTCACCGCCACAAATAATTAGTGGAGCAACGGTGGCTAGTATCTTTCATATAGGTGCGGCTCACAAGTTTTTTTCTTTTCTTACGGAAAAATTTTAAAGATTAGAACATGATTTATTACTTAAGTAGAATCATTGTACTTTCTTGAGTCGAAATTACTTTGAAACAGATTGCATATTAATATTTATTAGATCGCTAGCATCAGTTTTGCCAACCAAATAGATAAATTCAAACACGAGTAAAAAATCATAAAAAGATGGCTCCAATCGATGCAGACAAGTTCAAAACCATTAAGAACAAACAAAAGAGACAAAAGCTTTTTGCTGCTCTTAAGCATGAACAAAACAAAGAACGTCACAAGAATAGGGCCTCCAGGGCTAAAGAAGAAAGAGAGAACCCAGAACTGAAAGAGAAGAGACTCACGGAAAATGTTCCGCAAACCATTGAATCCAAGAGAGTGTTTGATGAAACTGTCAATGCTGAATTAGAAGGTGAAGATGATTTTGCTTCATACTTTGAAAACGGTGACAAAGAACCAAAGATTTTAATCACCACTAATGCTCATGCAAAGAAACCAGCTTATGAGTTTGCTAATATGATAATGGTAATATTTCCAAACTGTACTTTTGTCAAAAGAAAAAGAGAATATACAATGAAAGACATGGCTGAATATAGTGCCAACAGAGATTTCACCGACTTGATAGTGGTGAACGAAGATAAGAAGGTTGTTAACGGTGTGACGTTTATTCACTTACCAGGTGGACCAACTTTCTACTTCTCTATTTCATCTTTAGTGGAAGGTAAGAGAATTCGTGGACATGGTAAGGCAACTGGCCACATTCCCGAATTGGTGTTAAATAACTTTACTACAAGATTAGGACAAACTGTGGGAAGATTGTTCCAAAGTTTGCTACCGCACAGACCAGAATTCCAAGGACGACAAGTTGTGACACTGCACAACCAAAGAGATTATATTTTTTTCAGAATGCATAGATACGTTTTCAGAAACGAAGAAAAAGTTGGGTTACAAGAGTTAGGCCCACAATTCACGTTGAAATTGAGAAGAATTCAAAAGGGTATCAAGGAAGAAATTGACTGGGAACACAGACCAGATATGGATAAGGATAAAAGAAAATTTTACCTATGAGAATGGCCTCTTTTCCGATCCTTTGCTTTTTTTCTCCTGCATTTTGTCAAATAGTTTTTAGTTCTACAATGTTTCAATATTTATTGGTTGATTTTTGTGTTCAGTTTATTTTTATTGTCTTTTCTTGCTGCTGCCTTTCTACTCATACTTTGTAAAAGCGTAATCATAAAGCTCTACTGATAAGTTAGAATACGTTAGTTTCGATATAAAATAGATCTAATCTGAAATTATTATACAGTATTACGAATAGGGATAGCTATTTACCCTTATCCTCAATTCTTTCAAACAAGTTTCTGGCAATCTTGATATTCTCCAATATTAGATTTTCATCATCAACTTGATAATCATCAACAGAGCGATTGCTTTTATCGATAATAATCATGATATAAATGTTAGAAGTAAGAACATCCAAGTAAATTGATGAACTATTACCATGTAGAATCAAATTATTGAAATTAGTTCTAATTTTGTTCACACTTTGCTTATACGTTTTGATAATATTTGATATCTTTTCAAATCTTTTGGGATCTAATTCTTCGGTTGAATTGCCAGTCCTCAAACTAGATGAAAATTTATTTGTTGAGGAAATAACCAAAAATGTTGTCTTCTCAAACAATATGATTTCTCTAGCATCCAAGATTGAGTTTAATTTTGACAAGTGCTGTTCGTACAAGGAAATGTTAGGAATCAAAGAGCACACAATGGATGACCAAGCTTTATACAAACTTTCATCCCAAATTGAAGTGGCAAAACCTTTAATATTGAATTTATATTCATTGTAAGCGATCTGTTGTAGTTTATTGAACATGATATCAAACAATTCTTGTCTCTTGTTAATTTGGATTAAATCCATTTTATGCACAAGTATAAATATTTTCACATTTGGCGAATGCTGGTGTAAATTTTCTAAAACTCTTTTGAAAATTTCGATATCTTTTTGAACTTCTTTACTTTCAACATCAAAAACATGAATCAAAACTTCACATTTCTTGAATATATTATTGGATTGTCCAGATTGGGTGCCGTTGTCATTATTATTCAAAAAGTTTTCCATAAAAACATCTTGACCACCACAATCCCACAAATTCAATGTCATGTTGTTCAAAAACCTCAAGTTAGAGTGCTCAACGTCAATAGTGGCCCCAAGTCTTCTAGTATCAAATGCAGAGTAGTTGGAGAAAATGATGGATCTCATTGAAGATTTGCCGGACCCTCCACGGCCCATTAATAATAGTTTCTTTCCCGATGACATAATTATAGTATGCTTGAATTGTCCAATTGTGGGTTTCCGATATAAGGAAAACAGCAATGGCTACTGACGGACCACAAACTTGTATACACATACACCGAGGTATAAATCGTTATCAATCTTAAGGATTACTTACTTGAGGTACACAACTGCAATTGGCAACATAGAATTTGATTACTGACACAGAAACAAGCAAGACAGAATTTAGCTCTAAAATTTTTCTTGAAACTTAAACAAAACTATTCTTTATCACAAAGATATCTCTCATGTCATGGGGTTCAACTCCAAATACTATTAGAAATTCAGCAACGAAAAAATGTGCGGGATACTTTACCACTATTCAATAACTGATGATTTTAGTAAACAAAAAATTGAGATCACCGATATCGATGGGACAATTACAAAGGAAATAGAGTCAGAGACTTCAGGCAGCGCAGATGACATTGAACAACTAACAACAAATCACACTGAACAGTCAACGTTTGATGCATTAATACCCAGAATTTTAGCAAGAGGATCAGATTATTGTGGATATGTGACCAGTAAATTACCGAGCGGTCAATTTCAAGCTTTTTCATCAGTCCTATCTTTAAGACCCCCATTAACCGAACAACCGTTTATCAAAGATAGTAGGTTCGTCATTCAACTTAATGGTGAGTTATATAATAAAGAAATTGATTCAGATGATAGACATATAAATGATATTGCTTTTACTTATAACAAGCTAGTTGAATTTGATTTTGATATTGTTAGAACAATTGGAGTACTTGAGGGTGAATTTGCATACTGTATTACCGATAGAGAAAAGGAAGTGATCTATTTTGGGAAAGATGTGCTGGGTAAGAAATCACTGGGATACTGTCTCAGAGATGGTGAGTTAATCGTGAGCAGTTGTTCACCAGTTTCAGAAGAGAAGAAAAATTTCAATGAATGCCGGAATGCAATTATATACTCTTATGATCCAAAGACTTCTCAAATTGAACAACTCTCCTTTAACGATAATACAAAGTTGCCAAACTCATACAACGTGAACAATAATAACAATTCAAATGAAATTGAAAATCCAGATACGATTATAGAAACTCTACGACAAAAGTTAACCTGCTGTGTGAGGTCCAGAATCGAAACCATTTTTCCTGTCCATCAATCGGTCTCAAAATTTGGGTTGTTATTCAGTGGTGGTATTGATTGTACCTTACTAGCTGCTTTGGCGGCGGAGATATCACCAAATGGAACAGTTATAGACTTATTAAATGTCTCCTTTACTAACCCTAGAGCCAAAATTAACCATGCCAATACCCCTGACCGTAAGCTAGCTTTAAAAAGTTGGCAGGGTTTACAATCAAAATATAGTCATGTTACTTTCAATTTAGTGGAAGCTGACATTTCATATGAAGAATATCATATGCATAAGAAAAGAGTGATTGCTTTAATATATCCGAATGATACTGAAATGGATTTATCTATTGCTATTGCATTCTATTTTGCCTCCAGAGGGTGGGGTAAACGTGTGATATACGATTCTAAGTGTACTGAGGAAGGATTACCTGGTCTTTCCAGGGTTGGTTATAAGAGTGAATGTAAGGTCTTACTCAGCGGTTTGGGCGCCGATGAACTATTTGGAGGATATACTAGACATGAAAGAATTTTTACAGGAATATCAAATCAAACTAAACGGCAGATGAAGGGTAAGTCGCAAACCGATTTTAATGAGTATAACCTTGTTAACTTAACCAATAATTTAAGAGATGAATTACAGGGGGACTTATCAAATTTGTACATCCGTAACCTGTCGAGGGATGACAAGGTTATATCATGCTGGTCCAAAGAATTAAGATATCCTTTTCTAGACCATCATTTTATTGAATACGTTTCATCAAAGATCCCAATAGATTATAAACTCAGATATAATAATGAAACTGGTGAAATTATTAGAAAATATGCTCTGAGATTATTAGCCAGAGATATCGGACTGGGCTGGATTGTTAATGAACCTAAAAGAGCAATCCAATTTGGGGCCAAAAGTGCAAAAATGGAGGAAGGTACTGGTAAAATGAAAGGTACAGACAAACTCTCTTGATAACAATTCAAAGTAATATTAAATATAATAATTGTGGGAATATTATAGACTTAAAAAGAATAAAAACGTAATGCATAGATTGATCTACAAATAGATATGTAGCAAATGCAACCTAATATCAGAAAGAAAATTAAAATCTCATATAGTATCAATCATCCAAGAAGGTAACACGTTGATTAGACAATACCTCTCTCAAGTATTGCATATCAATATCATCACTGTATTTTATTTGCTCAAACAAAATTTCCCTAACTTCAACAGGAAGTTCCCATTCAGAATCTAACCAAACGCTTCGAATTTCGTCCTGAATGAACTCAACCGTCACAGATGGGGGAATATAGTTTAAATTTTCATAAATGCATCTTTCCGACACATAAACCTGATGAGGAGTTGGCAACCAACAGTCCGACTTAACAAGACACTTATACATATAGAATCGTTTCAATGAAGGTAAAATTGGTGAAGATATTTCAGCTGCTAAAAGATTTTCGTTTCGATTAACCTCTAATCCTTGGAGTACAAAACTCTCGAGTGACTTCAAACCTTCCAGTGAAATGCCAGAAAGTGGTAGTCTAGGTCCAGTAATCTCTAATGACCTTAGACCTTCTCTGCACTCTTTGAGAATGTTATTAACAATGTCAATTGCGACCCTTTTACAAGGAATAGCAGGAGTAACTTCTGACGGGAAGGAAATTGCCATGTAATAAAGCGATTTTGGAAGATTGTAGTTTAAATAAGTTAAAAACTTTTCAGAATGTGGGGAAACAGTCAAATCAAACTTCTCCAATGAGGTGGGCCAATTAATCAGAGAGGCATTAGAAATCGAGTCAAACGATTCTCTAGTCTCAAATGCTAACGATAGAGTCATGTATTTGACTGCTGATGGAAAGTTCATAGTACTGTTCACAATCAAAGTAGCTATTGAAAGCTTTTTTAAACGGGGGAAACTGTAACGATCAGAAAACACTGCGCTCAAATGTTGACTTTCAATACCCCCTGAAATGATTAGCCGCAATGATTCAAGGTTTTGCAAATGTGACAACTCTTTAATTTGAGAAAGGTTAATCATACCTACCCTACAGATATCCAAATGTTTGAGAGAAATAGTTCCTCTTTCAAGAAAGTGCATGTTAAATGAGGAGCAGTTCACCAGTGATAGGGATTCCAATCCGTTGACAAAGTTCCCTGCGGGGAAAAAAGAGGTATCAAACTGGACGCCCACTTCTAACTTTTTATAATTCATGTAGTTGATCAAGTAGTTCATATCGTATCTGATACTATCTGTATCTGAAGAATTAATTCCATTCATTATTTGAATTTTGAAGAATGACAAGTTCAAACGAACTTTGAGGAGCTCCTGAACTGCATATGGATGAATCAGGGGTGTTATCAAAGAAAGGTGCTTGACTGATTTTGGTACACGTATTATATCAATACGCCAATCGGTTTCAACTTTCAATTCTTCTAATTGTTCGAAATAGGTGAAATAGTACTGTGATTCAGCTTTAATGTGAATACTCTTTATATTGATATAGCGATCCCATTCTAATCCATTTAAAGACAGAGGGTTTGGTATTGAAAGATGTAGCATGTTATTCTCAAAAGCTACAAAAGTTCTATCGTGTGATTTGTTGGGTGCACAACCAATATTTTGAATGAAGTTGGAGTTAATATATGACATGGCCTCATCATAACCTTTGAAATCTCCATAGTAGTTAATTTTGTTTTTCTTGACAATACCATAAGAAAGCTCTTTGAAAATGTATGTCATTAAATTAGCATAACCTCGAGAGTGCCTGTATATCAAATCTTTAGCTTTAGAACTGTCTAATAATTTGAAATACAAAGAGCGAAAGCCAACGATGGTAAAACCTTTATTGAGACGTTCAATAATGAAAGGAGTTAAAAACTCTCTATATTTACATTCGGTGCCAACTATTTGACCAATATCACTAAGATTGAAAAAAGAAAAAATGATCTGCAATATTTCATGTGGAAAGAAGTCCAAGTTCAAAATTAAGGTCTCAAAATCAAACTCACCATACGCTGACTTTTTAGTTTCCACTGTAACAGCAATAGTGTCAACACTCTCAGTATCTTTATAATCCAAATACGATTTTTCAGAAACAACATCAACAAATTCATAAAGTCCAGACAAAGAACTCAATTTTTTGAATGTTTTTAAAGAGGTCCTTTTAGCTCTTTCATTGGCCTCACATCTTCTGTGCTTATTGCTGTTCAAGCAGTCCTTGGAGGAACTGTTTGGTCCAAAATGAGTTGCTTTTCCCAGTAAAGTTTCTGATACATGTATTAAGTCTAGAGGCATACCAATATCCCTTTCATCAATTTCATGTCTTGGAAGGCTGTTGCCCTTTAAATAATTTTCGTCTTCAAAATCAGCATCAGTTCCAGGCGTGCTACACCTGGTTGCAGTTTCTGGTAAGCTACCCTCATTATCAGTTTCGGATACGTTACCTTCATTTTCAGTTTCACTTGATGTAGTTTTAGCAACAGCTTTATGTAGCATAGCTCCATTAACAGTTTTGCCAAAAACACTTTTGATACCAGTCTCATTCTGGCCATCTGCAACGTTATCGATATTAACTTGTTTAGGCATTTTCACCAAATTGTTCTGCTCCAAAATTATCGTAGATTGTGAGTTTAGCTGTTTTATTTCAAACAAGTGCATATTTATCAACTTGGACAACACCAGAGGAAAACCTGTAGATTGGTACCTTGATTGTAACCTTGATT
Organism: Ogataea trehalophila; assembly: GCA_003707645.2. Classification (NCBI taxonomy): domain Eukaryota; kingdom Fungi; phylum Ascomycota; class Pichiomycetes; order Pichiales; family Pichiaceae; genus Ogataea; species Ogataea trehalophila. Next base: position 204,966 of record PPKI02000006.1, read on the forward strand.
GTAACCTTGATTGTAACCAAAGTGAAGTGAGTAAAAACTACTATTCATTGACTTACATGAACGTAGAGCTATTCTTTTTGAAATATTTGAATAGGAATTAGAGATATTGGTAGTTATATATGGCAGTAATACATAGGATTTTCAAAGCACCCAAAAACAGATGATTTAAGCAATGCGCACATGACATCAAATACAGAAAGAAGTAATAAACCTGAAAATTTGTCGAGCTCAACATGTATAAGTATTCTGGAGTAAATTTAGTACATAATCTTCGTTATATGTAATGAAACAAGAAAGAAGAGCAATCGTGTCTGTTCTGTGAGTGAGCTGGCTCATATATTTTCGGTGTTTGAGAAAATCCTGTTAAAAATTCCCCGGAAGCAAGGAAATTATCCTTGTTTTAGTGTGTTTTCCCTTAAACAGATAGACCAGATAAAATGAATACCGTGCGGCGCAAATCGCGGTGGATAAAATAACTGGGCAACAGAGAGAACTTTCACAAATTATCCGATGTGATCAACGACAAAGACAAACTCATATTCATTGACAAAGTCACCAAATTTCAGCTTATCTCCGCTGATAAGCTCAATAAACCTCTTACTGGGTATCTCATATTTTTCATCGTTCAAAAAAGTTCCGTTGGTAGACTTCAAATCAATCAAATAGGCTTTGATAGTGCGACCACTTACATCTTCCACTTCTCTGAATTGAATAACAGCATGTTCTTTGGAAACAACAGAATCACTGATACAAATATCAGCTACCTCAGAGTCCCTTCCAACAAGGTAGTAGGAACGGGAATGGTTTATCATGGGTATTTTCACTTCTTTAACCACTTTGTTTGTATCCAAATTAGTTCGAAATTTGTAAAGGTAGAACTTGGGAGCTGTATTTGTGGTCGGTATAGCTTGATCTGATGGAGGAAAATAGGAAGATGGATTGGTAACAGCCAATGTCTTTACCGATTGCAACGTTGGAGTGATTACGTTACCTGTTAGGAATCCAGACGGTTTCATTATCACGGGAATGGGAATCTTTTTGGGCCTATTATCAGGCTCGAGGTTTGGATTTTGTTTGTCAATTGGTGCCGCATATCTATCTCTATCTCTATAATTGTCATTGTAAAAGTTACGATTTGGTGAACGGTCTCTATTGCTGCTCGATTTATCGAGATTGGTTTTTGTATTGTGATAAGGCTTGGGATTTCTTGAATCTCTGGAAAGGTTTTCTACCTGACCACAGCGTATTCCAGAAGAACTATTGCGGCTCATAATATTTTTCCATAAAATTTACCGATTAGCGTTCGTCTTTCGTTTGAAAACCCTAGCTGCTATACGTTGAAATGGCGAAGAAATAGTGTAAAAAGGAACGGTGCTTCTTAAAAGAAATCAAAGGCCCAGAAATAAATAAATCACATTTCAAAATATTTCTGATTACATAAAAAGTAGTGCACAACTGATTTGCTTGTTTACTTTCTTGGTGTTTTTTTTATTTATATACACACTTTCGATTGGAAAGGAGCCAATTAATGTAGGTTGTTAACCTACTTACTTGGTTGACTAACAATCATCACCACGGGACATCTAGCAAGCAACAGAATTAATGGCTTCATTAAAAGAACTCAGATATGAGGTGGACTCTTTAAAAACAGAAGTAGAGAATCTCAAATCGCAATATACTTCAGTCGCATCATTGGTATTAGATGACACAGACCAACAACTAACACCAATTCAGAGCCCATCACCATCAGAACTGGCCGGAAACTCAAATAAAAGAGAATTAGAAATTGGAGATATAACTCCACCTCGTACCAAATTTCCAAAGAAATCACAAAAAGGGGTGCAACACCCAAGAAAAAGTAACAATGGTACGACCGACTATTATGTTCCCGAAGTTGCCCACCATGAATATTTTGATGAATTGATTAACAATTTGATGGTTGATGGGTTAAAACAATTAGAAGATGCAGATGAAATCACTGAAGAAAACAAAAATGAAAACATCGGAACAAATGATGAAAGTAAACAAAAGAGCCAACAGTACTGGAAAAATTTAATATCACAAAGCCGAGGCAAGATTCAATTAGAAAATATTTTTAGATTAGGTGGTATCACTGCGTTTCCAGTCAATGATCCATCGAAAACACCTATTAATGGAGTTGAAGAGGAGACAAATGATTTAGAGAACGATCAATTTTTGGGGATACGGTTCGATGTATTTGACGAAGCAGCAAGAAAATACGTTACACCTCATTATGTGATACTAAAAAGAAACATAAAAAACCATGATTGGTTCGTGTTTAAAACAACTATACCAAAATTTATTCCAATAAATTCAATTGCAGCTGAGTTTTTGAACGTTGATATTGTTCAGTTTGTCAAACAGCTTCGAAAACATTTAATACAATTCCAATTGAAAAAATCAACATTTTTAGCTATCGAAAATAAACTAAATAAGCCGACAAACAGATTGGAATACGATTTAGATTTCAGTAAAATAATCATTAAAATCTCAAATCGCTTTGAAATCATCTTGCTTTGCGATCTCTTCAAAATTGGTAACGTCATAGTGATAAGGAATGGTGAGGAAGGAGATAATAATGAAAATGCTGGAGACCTCTTGGAGATGCTGTTAAAAGGTTGTACGATACGTGGGTTTGGAAATCAGTTTTTTAGCATTATGGAAGAATCTGGGATATACTTAACGCCTTAATAGAATTGGTGTATACAAATACTACCATATATAACCTAGGTAAAAGTTGACATTTTGAATATAAGCTCACGTGACCTTTAAGGTTGTTCCGACGCATCGATTACTAGAAAATCAAAACGACGTTCTTGATGTAATTATTTGAGCCAAACACGCTTGTTTTTTTAAGATTCTGTTACCAAATGAGGGGAAACAGTTACAACTTTCACCATGTTCACATGTTGGAGTAAAAGGTTGTAGCTAAGGCATCACTTTTATTAATATATAGAGATCTCAAATTGGTGTTACTTGTATTTATTTGTCAAATCAACAAAGCTAGGAGAGAATTGTCATTATCATGTCTACATACCCAGTTTATTTTAAAGAACCTATAAGAGTAAGTACATCATTGAATATGTTCGATCAAATTAACATACCATAATTCGAATAATAACGATACTAACTTCTCTTTTGATTTTTACTCAATAAAATGATTGGAATTTACAACAGTGGCTACGTTATCATGCATATAATAGGCCACATCTCTTTTTCAGTGGGTTCATTGCATTCATGGGACCAGTTTTTATTATTTTTGGCACACCACTAAGACGTACCTTGTTCTACGAAGATGCCAAACCACTACCTTTGGATGGCTACCCTATCCCCAAAGGACCAAGACAAGAGATAACAGGTTATGACGATGAATAGTCGAAGGTTGAAAGTAGTGAACTTCATGTTTATTTGCTTTTATTAAAGATAGAGAAATACATGGTTTCAGGTGTCAGGTTTCAGGTTCCAGTAATATTTATTTACAAACGGTAAGGTCGGAGACAAGCTATTTTTTGGATCGTATTTATTCTTATAATATTTATTTATCATATTATTACATTATATTACAAATCAGAAAATGTATACATGTTCTTCCATGTCTTCGATACAAGAGCGGCTATTACTACTCCTAAAAAAGCTGGTTGATATAGATACCTGTATATTAAATCAATTTAAAACTATGTATAAAGGAAACACAAAGCTGAGGTAATCGATGCATTACAAACATCATTTCAATAAGCACTATATACAAGAAGTCATCAGCATCTTCTCTTCAATCTAAATTCCAGCCTTCAAATGATTTTGTTAGTTTCTTACCACTTGTAGAACCCAGTAGCAGCACCTCGAATCTTTGTAGAGGTCAACTTACTGATTACCTTCTTGGCATCTTTCCTAGCTTCTAACTCATATGCTTCCCTTAATTTGGTTTGCTTAGACTTCAGTAAGAATCTGGCACTGACCCATCTACTGGTTAAAATACCTGTTCTACCTCTACCTTTACATTCAACTCTCTTGGTCCATTTACCATCGGTATGAACCCATGATTCGGCAATATATAAATCATCAGCTTTATAATTTAAAGTTTCAGCATCTTTTAAACCACGTTCTAACATCTCCACCAAGTCTCTTGAAACTTTCTTGTGCATGAAATGTAGCTGAGTAATAGCCTTTTTCAATGGTAAATCTTTTAAGGCACGCAACACGATGTTGGTCTTCTTGACTGATGATTTGATTCTCCAGGAACGCAAGTAAATAGATGGTTCTAGAGCTAGTATCTCGGGTCTCTTTAAGTTTAATTTATAAGTTATTCCATCTTTCAAGGTAATTATATCCTTGTTAAGAAAAAATCCATTCTTAGCAACATTTGCTAGATATAACTTTCTTTTCAGTGGTGATAACAATGAATTAACAGTCTTGTACGGCTTTGGGTTTAAGAATTGTTGTAATTTAACATCGTTTTCTGGTTCAATGTAACCAACATAATTTTCAGGGTCATTCAAAAGCTCTTCATCATTTTGTTCACCGGATTTCTTAGACAAAGCATTTGAACTTTCTTGCTTTATAGATGGCGAAAAGTCACCAAACAAAGACGATTCAGATGAAATTGGTTTTGCTGTACTTTTTTCTGGTATTTGACTGGCTAGCTGTAATGATCTTGAAGTTAAGAATGTTCTGTATTGTTGTGATATTATATTGTTGGAGATGGCCCTTAAAAAAGGAAAAGCTGTCCTCGATTGAACCAACCTAAAAGACATTTTTTGGGTATAAAATTTATTGTCTTTTCTCTTGGTGTTTAAGTGACTTTGAGCGGTGGCTTTGAGAACTATGTGGCTCTTTTATTATGCTTTGTGTTGGATATTGATCGGTGATTGAGGAAAGCATAGTATTGAGAGTTTCTCTGTTTTGCTTGCAGTATTGGATCTGGTGAAAAATTGATTTTCGCTGGTGAGTTTCCTAATCACCACGGGCGGGTAACAATATTACATAATACTTTGTTCTTTATGAATTATCAAATCGTCGATCGACGTCTACTCAAAGATTGAAAATCCGACCGCTGTTCTTTAGGTATACCAGTCAGTAGTGCTTGCCCGGAATCTATCAGTACAACTAAGTACATCAACTGATTGTTACCCCCACCATCAGAACATAATAATACAACACAAATATATGAAGTCTAAAGTATTGGAGTGTAAATATACCTGAAAAGACAGAGAGCTATGACGAACTACACACTTAATGATAGAATCACTGACCTATTGAGCCAGTCAACCATTTCTTTAGATCTCAAAGAGAGGATTATACAAAGGAACTGGATTTCCCATAAGGATCTAATAACGATACACAGAGCCCAATTCACATCATTTAAGACTGAGAAGCTACCTCAATTCACATTATTGCAACTCCTCAAAGACTCAACAGTCTACACACGACCACCTGTGACCCACCCCAAATCTCCAGAGTTTGAGAAACAGATGAAGAAACTTCGGATTAGACAACAAGAATACGAGTACCAAAAGTTAATTAGCGGAAACTCTAGTTATGGAAAAAGTAGAAGGTCCGGTGCCTTTAAAGTGACGAGTGCTCCGGAAGATGATCAGTATGATGAATTGTCACCCTCTCAACAAGCTAAGGAACTAAAACATCAATTGACCACAATAGTGAACATTTTGATAAGTGTTGCTTCTGTTGGTTATGCAGCTTGGTATTGGACTGGAACTTCAATGCGTATAAATGATGCTTACAGAATATTACTTAGTTTGTTCTTTTCAATATTGGTGTTAGTTGCTGAAGTTGTTGTGTTTGGGGGTTATTTGAGAAAAGTCGATCATGCTAAAAAGACAGAAAGACGCAAGAAGGAGGTTCAGAAAATTGTGGACACTGTTACATTTGGCGGTAAACAGAAATAGACCATGTTTAATGATCATTTATCTATCCGAAAATCTCACAAAATAAAATAGATCTATTATAAACATACACAAAAAAAATTACAAACCAATGCCCTAACTTTAGAACATCTCATTACCACCGCTTAAACTCTTAACTTGATGATGAATTTCGGCAAATTCGTTAGCCAACTCCACATACAATTTGAACTCCTCTTGCAAAGTGCTCACTATCATCTCTAAACCATGATTACGACTGTTAGACGTCAATCCACCATTCATTGAAACCTTGTCCAAATCATTGACGGAATTTTCAACTTCTTGGAGAATGATTTGATATTTTTCAATATTTTCTTTGAATTCTTCCACTTTTGTAACGAAATAAGAGTTTAAAATTTGTGCAACGTTCAAATTCGTAGTTTCTTTATCAATTTGTTGTTTTTGTTGAGCTTGGCTTTGTTGTTGCTGTTGTTGGTAGTTTGTAGTTCTCATACCATTAACTCCTATAATCTTAACCGTTGCAGCAGAAGATTGTGAGAGGTCACTGTTTGAAGAGCCAGAGCCGTTCGCACCTGTGAGTAACATTGGATTTGTCAATTGTAAATAAACCTTTATTAACTTTTCGACCCAGTCATTAAAGCTTTCTAACGTCTTTGATTTGAAACTTTCAACAAACTTCAAGTCACTGTTAAGTGCTTGATTAGTTGAAATGTACTTCTTTTCTAAGAAGTTGATATCTCTGGGTATACTGTCAACAAGCTCCTTATGCTCTTCGTCATTGGTCTTCAAGTTTTCAGCAATAGACACTTGTGTTTGAATATATTGATCTAGTTCTTCTAATTCTTTTTGAAATGCTTCTGGTAATTCACTGACCTTGGTCATTGCATTTAATTGAGGCATTTGTGGTTGTTGTTGCTGCTGCTGCTGCTGCTGCTGTTGTTGTTGTTGTAGACCACCAAACATCCCCCCCGAAGTTGCCGTATTGCTGTTAGTTCCAAATAATCCTCCACTCGAGGCTGTTGTATTATTATTTCCAAACAGGCCTCCTCCAAGACTAGGAGCTGCTGGTTTAGAACCAAACAGAGCACCAGTGGTGCCCGTACTTTGAGTGTTTCCACCGAAAAGACCAGTGTTCTGTGTAGTTGAAGCTTGGTTATTACTATTTCCAAATAAGCCTGATGAAGCTGTTTGCTGAGGATTTCCGCCAAACATACCACCGCCTGTCGAAGTGGAAGCAGAATTGTTAGTGTTGCCGAAGAGACCGGTAGAAGCTGCTGGTTTAGTTCCAAACAGCCCACCTGATGTAGCGTTAGTAGCTGTATTGTTATTTGATGCACCAAAACCAAACCCACCAGTAGTTCCTGCATTTGTGGCAGATGATGCGGTGTTTGTGTTTCCTCCAAATAAACCAGTACTTGTGCCACTACCAAAGTTAGAACCAACAGGTTTAGCAGCGCCAAATAGTCCCCCACCAGACGCCGAACCAACTGCTGGAGTATTGGTGGAAGCACCAAAACCAAAACCACCACCGGTTGCAGGTGCTGGGTTAGGAACACTTGAGGATCCAAATGAGAAACTGCTTGACTTAGGAGCAGAGGAAGACCCTAAAGCCCCACCAAAAGACGGTGTGGTGGCAGAACCAGCTGGTTTTGCACCAAATAAACCTCCAGTGTTAGAAGTTGCTCCATTGTTTGAAGTGCCACCAAAGTTAAATCCAGAAGCTTGTGTAGTACCTGTAGATCCCGTAGCATTGTTGTTTGAGCCAAATCCAAATCCACCGCCTGTGTTTGTGTTAGAGTTGGGATTGCTGGACGAGCCTCCAAAGGAGAAGCCTCCGCTACCACTGTTGCCTCCAAACATTATAGTAATAATGATCTAAATTGCGATGTAAGTGATTCAAAAAGTGTGGATGTACCTATACAACTACTCATAAAATTGTGATGAATAAATAAATTCAGCTAATAAACAACACTTACTCGAATCAAGCAAGAGTCGGTGAGTACCTCATATAGAGAAGGGTGAATATTTATTTACAGATGCTGACGTAATTTTTTGAATATTTTACCCGGTTCTTGGAATAACAGTTGCAAATCTAATGTCATAAGACCTGTACTATACAACATCAATGCTGACGTAACATTTCTCTTGGAGAGTGTTTGGTAGTTCTGCTCAGTAGTTACCCAATTGTGGAAAGTAAATAGGTTGCTGAACATTTTACCAGTATAAGCCAGACCTTGTTCATACTGCTTGTATTCAATTCTCTTCTTATAACCGCCCTTCAAACTGAGTTAATTCAAAAGGTTATTATACAACTACTAAATAAGAATTATCTAGCAAATTCTTTCTAATACACTTAGAATTGACAGTTTATAATGGGTATGTGTAGTATTCAGATTCACCAGGTTTGGCTGATTTACCACTTTTTTCACAGCTTTTGTGATCAAGTCCACCCAACACTATTTTATCCCACTCATATACTAACATCTACTTTTATACAATTTTTATGTAGGTATTCCTAAATTCTTTAGATTCATCTCTGAGAGATGGCCATTGATTTCTTGGAAAATTGATGGTTCTCAAATTCCAGAATTTGATAACCTTTATCTAGATATGAATTCCATCTTACACAACTGCACTCATTCAAACGACGGTTCCATAACCAGTATGACTGACGATCAAATGTTTGGTGCTATTTTTGCATATATTGACCATCTATTTGATACAATCAAACCTCAGAAGACTTTTTATATGGCTATCGATGGTGTTGCCCCAAGAGCAAAAATGAATCAACAAAGAGCCAGAAGATTTAGAACCGCTGTTGAAGCGGAAGAAAACATGGCTAAAGCCATCAAAGAAGGAAAGGAAATTCCAAAAGATCCCCCATTTGATTCCAACTCCATTACTCCTGGTACTGAATTCATGGCCAAGTTAACTAAGAATTTGAAGTTTTATATAAACCAAAAAGTTTCCAATGATTCAAACTGGCAAAATGTGGACATTATCTTATCTGGCCATGAAGTTCCTGGTGAAGGTGAACATAAAATTATGCATTTCCTTAGAACCCAAAAATCACAACCTGAATACAATCCAAACACCAGACACTGTATTTATGGCCTAGACGCCGATTTGATTATGTTGGGTTTGGTTTCGCATGAACCTCATATGGCCATTTTGAGAGAAGAAGTTACATTTGGTCCTCAATCATCAACTCCTTCCAACGATTTAACAAAACAAAATTTCTATTTATTGCATATTTCATTAGTCAGAGAATATTTGGCTTTAGAATTCCAAGAATTAGAAGATCAAGTTTCATTTGATTATGATTTTGAAAGAGTTTTAGATGATTTTATTCTAATTATGTACGTTATTGGTAATGACTTCTTACCAAATTTGCCAGATCTACATATCAACAGAGGTGCTTTCCCATTATTAATTGAAACATTTAAACAAGCGATGAGAGACACTGATGGTTACTTGAATGAAAGAGGTACCATCAATTTGGAAAGACTAGCCATTTGGTTAGAGTTTTTATCTGTCTTTGAATACGAGAATTTTGAAAAGGGTGAAGTAGATGTTGAATGGTTCAATAAACAATTGGATAACATTTCTAGAAAGGGTGCCCAAAAAAGAGAAAGACAAGGTAAAGAACTATTAGTCAAACAACAAAAGAAATTGGTTGGTTCAGTGAGGGAATGGATTTATAATATTTATTCCAAGCAATTCTCTCTTGATGACATGCAGCAGGATGAGTCAAAGATTCCACAATTACCTTTACCAAAGGAATTTGTTGACAGCGATCTCAATAAAGAATTCTTGGGACGTTTCATGTTTGATTTAGGTTTGATCATTATTCACAGTAATTCTAAAGACACTTATACTGCAAAACTTGATATTGATGGTATTGACCCACACGAAACTCCAGAGGAATTTGAAAGAAGACGTGATGATGTTAGAAAGGTCATCAAGAAATACCAATCTGCCGTTATTGTCGAAGATGAAGAAACTCTAGATGATCAAAAAGGTATGTACGATGCTAAATTTCTGAAATGGAAGAACCAGTACTACAAGAGTAAGTTTGGTTTTACATTGGATGACGAAGAAGAAATTGTCGCTTTAACAGAGAATTATATTGAAGGATTACAGTGGGTTTTGTACTATTATTATACTGGTATTTGCTCATGGCCATGGTACTTCAAGTACCACTACGCACCACGTATTTCTGATGTTAGAAAAGGTTTGAATGTGAAGATTAATTTTGATAAAGGTACTCCATTCAAGCCTTTCCAACAATTAATGGCTGTTTTACCAGCTAGATCGAAAGAATTAATTCCTGTTCCTTACCGAACTTTAATGACTGATCCAAAATCTCCTATTATTGATTTTTACCCAGCAAATTGTGATATTGATATGAATGGTAAAAAGGCCTCATGGGAAGCCGTTGTGTTGTTATCTTTTGTTGACGAAACTAGGTTGATTGAAGCAATGGAACCATATGACACTATGTTGACACCTGATGAAAAGCAAAGAAATTCGTTTGGCTCTGATCTGTTATTCCATTTCAACCCTCAAGTGAAGTCAATAATCCACAGTCCGCTTCCATCATCATTTGCGGATTTTGAATCTCACTGTGTTGAAACAGTCTATGAATTCCCTTCAATGGAAGGATTGGAAATTAAGCTAAGTTTGTGCGAATCTGCCAAGCTAGGCAAGGAACTTTTAGCCGGTTTCCCATCGTTGAAATCGATCCCAGTGAAAAATGTCAACCTCGAGTATGGTAATATCACAATATTCCAACAACCCTCAAGGGGCCAATCATTATTTTTGAACTTGGAAAATGTACATGCCGGTCTGACAGTCGAACAATTTGCTAAGGAATACGTTGATCAAATTGTTTATACTAACTGGCCGTTCCTAAGAGAATCAAAGGTTGTTGCTGTCACTGATAACTTGATGAAATATGAAATGGTGAGCTTTGGCGCTATGAAAAAAGTTGTTTCTAGTCCTTTAGAAGGCTTTGAGATTGATGAATTTGACAAGACAAGAAGGGCAATTTATCAAAAGTTGAAGTCAAACAGGGGTGTCTACTTAGAACTCAGTGAAGAAGAAGGGGAAGAAGTGCAATCCGCTGACTCTGAAGATGATTTACCTTCTAGAAGAAAGGGTAAGCAGAAGGAGAAAAACCCAATCGAAGGTTTAGTTTACGTCAGGCCAGTAACTGGTTTAATTCGTACCCCTGAAGGTGCATTTGTTAAAACCTTATCCAAGAACGTTGAAGTGTTCCCAATTCAGTTAGTCGTTGATGAAATTATAAATAAGGATGAGAGATTCAAAGAAAGACCCCCAATTCCAGTCGAAGAGGAATTCCCAATTGGGTCCAATGTTGTTTTCTTGGGAACATTTGCCTACGGTACTCCAGCTACAGTGATAGGCCACCAATCTGGCAAATTGACTCTTAAGGTGACTAAGATTTCAAGCAGCAAGGAACCAAACTTTGGTACTGCTGCTGCTATTCATGAGAAGCAAGCTATTGCTTATCACCCATCTAATCAAGTTGCTCGTATTCTTGGTTTCTCTCCATTGTTCTTGTCTAAGATTACAAGTTCATACATGGTTGAAGTTGGTGGTGGAAAGAAGATGAATGTCGGTTTACAATTGAAGTTTGAAGGTAAGAAGCAAAAGGTGATGGGTTACAGTAAAAAGAATGATAAATTCTGGGAGTTCAGTGACTTAGCGATCAATTTGATGCAAGAGTACACCAAGAAGTTCCCACATTTGTTCCGTGCACTAGTTGGTTACAAGTCAAACGCTATGCCATCAGCTAAGGAATTATTTAAAGTCGCTGATCCTGAAAAGTTGAAGGTTCAATTAGATGCAATCAAGTCATTTTTAAAGGTTAAACAATCCTCATTCTTGACTGTCAGTTTAGACTCGGACTCTCTATCCAAACTTGGTATCCAAGACGTTGAGGAAAAGATAATTAACTACAGTTTACAACACCAAGAATTTAAATCAAGTGGCTTAAACGGTATCCCAATCAGTGCTGTTTTGGATCCTGTTGCTGCTCCTCAATTACTGAAAAAACAAACATTCGCACTAGGTGATAGAGTTGTTTATGTTTTAGATTCGGGTAAAGTTCCATTATTCTCTAAGGGTACGATCATTGGTATTAGATCACTTGACTCCAAGGTGTCATTACAAGTTTTGTTTGACCAGCCATTATTAACTGGTAATACCTTTGATGGTAGATTGAAAACGCAAAGAGGTTTAACTGTTACCTCATCAGCTTTGTTGAATTTAACTAACCCACAATTGAGGTATCACTCCAAGGCTTCTGCTAGTCATGCAAAAGGTGGTAGTTTACCTGATGCTCATAAGAAGATTTTAATGAAGAAGAAGTCTGAAAGAGAAAGAATCGCCAAAGAAAAAGCACAGAAAGAGAAGATTGATAAAGAAATCCTGGCTAAGAGTCAAAAGGAAATCTTGTCTTTGATCAAGAAAACAACTATATCTGATTCAAAGAATAACAGCTATTCTCACGAATCTGAAGAAGCTAACAAATCTGAACCAGCACCAACTAGTACTGCTTCCTTAACTGGTAAGGGTGCAGCAAAGGACATATACAACCAAATCATGGGTAACGTTATTCCAGTCTCGCCACAGCAGCAACAGCAACAACCTTTAATGCAGCAACACTATATGGTTCCTGGTCCTCAAATGGGTTTCCCTGTTGGTCAGCAATATCCAAAGTTTTATGCACCTCCACCTCCATTCATGCAACAAATTCCTGTTAATATGGACGGTTCTCAACAGTTAATGGGTATGTTACAACTACAACAAATTTCTGTGCCACAAGAACCAGCTCTCTCTCAACAAAGTTCCAATCCAACTGGTAATAAGAACAACCACAACAAAAGCGGTCAAAAGCCCGAAACGAAGACTAGCGGTGAATCAGGTCAAAATAAAAGCAGACGTGGTGGAAAGAAGCATAAGAAGACCTCTACTTCAGACGCCAACTCTGATTCCCCACCTGTTGCTGTTGCCTGATCCTATCTTCTTTATTTGAAGGTTCCTTTTTATTGTAAACTTATTTTACTACTGTTATATATACCAACCTTCTTTTTTCTATTCTATTTACGACACGACATCCATACCTTGTATATTACTATTTGTACCTGTGTATAATATGGACTTCGAACTCACCTTACTGATTCTTTTTTGGGATTAGTATTTTTCTATTTTAATTTTGTTCTTATGTGTGTTTCCTTATATAGAGATATATTATTAATATTTCTTAACTTTGTTATCGTTCAATTATTTGATAGTGTCTTAAATAGATGCATGAATCCTACACATCTTCTTCTAAAGTATACTTCAAAATTTCGTTCTCTTTAACCTCAGCCTGTCTATCAAACCACCTGTTTTCAAACCCATTCGACCGATCAATTCCATCCCATCTCCAACCAGGCCTTATGCTAAACCTATTCTCAGTAAAAGAACCCTCATACAACTTTCTGCCACTAGCACTTGAATTACTATTTTTCTTTTTCTGTTTCTTTATACTGGCATTAAACATCAATGCAGGATCCTCTTCTTGAATACGTTTCTTTAGAGATTCGTTCAGCTTATGATTGCCCTCTGTGATATTTAAACTCTCTGACCTAATATCCTGTAATTTTCTAAGCTGTTCTTGTTGTTTTATGGTATCATACTCACTCTTGTTATACTTCTTCATTTCTAGTTCTTTTTGTCTCTTCTGTTCTGCGATACGAACTTCTTTTGATTGAACGGGTATTGATTTATCAACAATTCTACCAGTGGCATCCCTATGAACAGTTTCTGAAACTTTTCCATACATGCTTTCCTCCGCTGCCACTTGTTCTGCTTTGAATCTATCACGTTTGGATTGCATCGATTCTTGCAATTGTTCTTTCGTTTGGAGACCAGCATATGAACCGTCCTCCATCAACCTAGACGAATCTATTATTTCATTAGTCTCTATACTCTTCCAACCTTTAGGTGTGCTTTGCCCTTTAATAGCTTCATCAATTCCTGTTTCTGGCGCTTTAGGCTTCTGGCTAATTTTGGTTGTATTTTTACCTTGCACTGGTAGATCAGAGTCAGAGTTCTTTGTAGACTTCTTCTTCTTTTTCTTTTCCTTGGATGGATCCTGGAAGTAATTTTGTGCCAAATAGCTTTCGAGAGACATTATCACAATTTACCGATGAACTTTCATAGCAGAGTTTCAATTATCTTATGTTCCTAATACAAGGATTTCCACCAAGCATGACGATAGGAACACATTTGTGGAATGCATGGTTATAGGGAAGCAAAAATAGACTGCCAGGTATGCGTCGATTAGATGCGTCGATTATATCTGATAATAGGAGTGCACGGGTGTTTAAATTGTTAAGTGGGGAGGTCAGTATAAAATTCAATAAAGTATCAGACCGGAGCAGGTTTTGTGTAATTCTGTATGCGATCAGTGTTTATTCATGCCTAGTAACTTGTAGTGATATAGAAAAAACCACAGCTTTGATTGATAGTGGTCAATCTGGGAAGTGATTCAATTATCATTTATATACGAAATACATTTATAAATTTACAATGGAAGACTGGAGAAGAATTGATGTTGATCAGTACGATCCTGAAGCACAGTATGAAGCCGATGAACTCGACTTACCAAGTTATTCATTACAAGACATTGAATCTAAACTGGGCCAAGTCAGAACACAATTATCTAGAGGTTCTTCGATTGAAGCCCTTAAACTATCATTAGAAGACCCACCATACGGATCTTCTATTGATGTCAAGTCAGCTTACTTGTTATCATTTTTGGAAATTTTACAGAGCATCAAACAAGCGGAGATCTCAGCGTTACTAAAACAAATGGACTTAGACGAATTGGACATGCTAGTCAAATTTATATACAGTCTAATGAACATCAAGGAAGCTCAAAAAAGTGGAGGTATTTTATTAGGATGGTTTGATAAAGTCATTGAATACGTTGGTGAAGGTCCAATTGTCAGGTACATGAACGATGATCTAAAAATGATTTAATACATTGAAATAATGGAAGTATTTAATTTCTTAAGTGGTTTAATGGTTTAGTTGTTGTGAGAGATGCTTTATTATGAATAAGGATTTTATTTATACCTGCATGTTCGGTTGTTATTTTATTTTACTGACATAATTTTACATATTCTGTATTATATGTATTCCTGTTTGGTTTCAATCCGAAATATCTGTTCTGTTTTAGTCGCGATTATAGGCTAATTATGCTGAACAATGCAAATTCTAAATATCTTTTAGTTATAATATATATTGTAATTTCCGTTTAGTATATATCCGAATTCCCCTGTATGCGTATCCAAAACTCTCATGAAAACAAAACCCTTCACCCTTAAGACCTCCTTTATCTTATAATAAAGCTCAGAATACGTGGATCTGAAACCTAGTATCTTCTTGAAGTAATATATTAATTGATTTGTACTTAGCACTTTACCCTCATTTTTCAAGGTGTATCCCATGAAATTAGATTCCCTATAATTAACATACTTATGGTCACAATTTATTAAGTTTTCAATGCGCATAATGTTGGCCTTTTTGTGACTATTATTCTTGAAATCTTGAACAAAAGTTGCAATTTCATCGTACTGTCTAGCAGTTAATGAAACAATTGAATAGAATGAAGTGTCATCAAATATTTTAAGCAATATATCAAGCGTTGAATTTCTGCGAACCATAAGCTCGTGGTTCATTTGTGGTAATTGAATAAATCTCACTAACATACGGTATAACTGTTCTGAAGCCATCAGTTTTGCCGAACATACGGTTCTGTCTTCCACAACTTTTTTCACTGGTATAATCACAAAATGCTTACGGTTAAGTATCTTTTTCAAAGAGTTCTTGTTCCGACTTAAAGAAAGCTGTTTTGTTAGCATTTGAAGTAACGGAAAGAACAACTCAAAATCAATCTCTTTCTTTTCTAGACCATGGTTATTCAAGTATATCTTTAAAGCGTGATGAACTACTAAGCCCTCATCAATTTTAATCGAGCTAGCACAAACAAATCGATTCTTCTCAAACAGAATGTTTGAGGCTTTATCTGAATCAAATGAGTCAAGCGTATGATTTCCAATAACATTGTTAAATTTAGCTGGAGAGTTGATAGTAGTGTCAATGTGTATCTCAGTTATGAGAATTTCTGGAGAAACTGTATTTCCGCTGCTGTGGCTTTTAATAATAGCAGTCATTTGGTAAATGGTATTTCTTAATGGTGGTTCTAAGTTTACCCCATTTTCTCAAAATAACCATCATAGCTGTTAAACTAGGATATCATTGTAATTATATATGCTTCAAAAAATAGATTGTGAAAAAGCAAGACTGTCCAAGATGTACTCAACCACTAAGGTATATTTTTGTTGTAAACACTGATTCACAATCAAACGAGTTCAATCATTAACCATCATGGTATAATAATCAATCAATTCGATCCCCCACTATGATGTCAAAATCTCTAGTCGATCGACTTAGATGTTAAAAATACAACAAAACTTGCGTCGATAAAACTCTCTTAGGCCAAAAAATAAGAGAAAATTGTGTGGCGCGCGTTAAAATTCATATTTGTTAATTAGTGTCAATTATGGAAATAGCCTATCTTCTGGGGTAAGAAGCTCCTTTTTTTTACATTTACCAATCGTAGACAGTAAAAAACGCTCAGGGTGACAGATAGTTACTCCTCTTTGATAATCATTTGTATTGTTTTAATGATATATAAAGACAGTGCTTCCCTTCTTTTTCTTTACAATATGCTGCACAGAATTTCTTTTAGATTGAACGTTAAAACTAAACTTTAATAGTTAATTAAATACCATCACTACTTTTTATAACAAAAAATGGCCATCAAGAGAGGTGATACATTTCCAACCGGATTCAAGAACTTATACTACAAACCAGAAGGTGGCGATCCAACTTCATTTGACTTAAAGGCTATCGCTAAAAGTAAGAAATATATTGTTGTCAACGTGCCAGGAGCTTTCACTCCACCATGTAGCGAACAACATCTACCAGAGTACATTCAAAAAATTCAATCGTTTGCATCAAAAGGTGTGGATTTCATTTTAGTTGTTTCTAAAAATGATCCTTTGGTGTTGAACGCCTGGAAACAATCATTAGGTTCTTCTTCTGCAAAGATCATCTTTGTTTCTGATCCGGAATTAGAATTAACTAAGAAGTTAGGTACTGCTACATTAGACTTAACTGACCTTGGTTTGGGTTTAAGAACTGCAAGATCTGCATTTATCGTTAACAGAAGTGGTATTGTTGAACTTGCTGCTATCGAAGATGGTGGTGCTGTTGATGTTTCAACTGCTTCCAAGTTATTAGCTAAATTATAGTCTATATTTCAGTTTTCAAAATCTTAAAATGATGATTTGGCTGACCTTCTTTGAAAAGGAGATGCTATGTTTATATCGAAAGTTAACTTCAAAATGGCTAGGAGCATTCTTGAGAACCGGATTTCCCTTACTAAATTTAGCTCGATAGTTATATAAAAGTATATATGATTCTTTTCTAGTTAACATTTCTGTTCTTTTTCTTTCCTTGAAATGAAGTTCATTTTTTGTTCCAGAATTTCCATCGGAATTTGGAGTTCTATTCTTACAACTCACTGTACTACTCGGTAATTACAGGGTTAAGAAAGTAACCTTTTGAAGGGATAGCCACTGCTTTATGGGGGTTTAACTTGTAAAAGATAATACTATAGCACCAGCCACGTTTTAAGCCGCTCGCTTAATTCCAACTGGGTCCATCTCGTGGCGCACTGATACTCTTTGCAAAATACGTGTGATTGCAATATTTTTGTTTGGAGTCTTAAAATGATTCTGAGATGTAATATTATTTATTTATCGTAAGGTTATTAACCTCAATCAACTTAGAAAAGATTATCAGCAATTTTTTTCTTTAATCTTTCAAGCTGTTGTTGGTTGTATAGCAGTGAAGCTTAAAATGTCCGACTCCATTGAATATTCAGTGCCGGATAATTCACACACTTCAGACAAGTCCTCACTTAATGACCAGGAGATACAAAAGCCAATAATTAAAGAACTTTCTTCAAGCATTCAAATTGAAAAGGAAACTGATCAAACTGAACTTGATAACGAAATTTTTAGTGGTGACACCGAAGAAGAGCAAAAGATTGCTGAACAGCCAGATACTGAAGAAGAACATTTACAAGTTGAATTGGAAGACTCGGACGATGAAGAAGCAGAACAGAAAATTGACCAGGTTCTTCAATCCAATCATGCCAACAAGGAAGAGTCTGAGGTGACTATGGACCAAGAAGTGCAAAAAAATGAACCAATAAATAGGGAATCCGAAACTAATCCAGCGAATCAAGAGGACTCCATCACAAATTTGGACACTACCGAGATCAAAGATAAAACCAAAGAGGAAGCCGAGGTCCAAGGAAAACAATTTGAAAGTTTTGAACACGACTCAACTTTAACCACTGCAATTACAAATGCAGAAGAGTCAGAAATACCAGCTATTGAGCTCGTTAAACAGTTAGATGTTCCAATTGAGGGAAAAGAGTCAATAAATGTATTGGAGCCAGCAGATACCGCAGTTGAAAAGAAAGCGGCAGAGACGGAAAATGAAGTCAAACAGTTAGGTATTTCAGTTAAAGAGGAGGAGATAAAGAAAAAAGAAGTTGAACCTCCAATAAGTAAAGCGCAAACTTCCCCAGTTGACGGTATATTGGATGATTCTGACGGAGACAAAAGTACTGAATTGGACAACATTACAAACCCATCCACTTTTTCCTCCCAATCTAAATCAGTTCAAACACCTACTATAAAGAACAAACATAGAAAAAAGCCAAGTATGGCGAACTCAATCACCCCGGATAACCCAGGCTTCATTTTTGGTCTGTGTATTGTTGATTTTCATCATATTAGAGGCCCTGAAATTGAATATTGGATTGATGACGAAACTAATAGTTCCAGTCAGCAAGAACAAATTGCAAAATACAGTAAGGTTTGGCAACAGTTGCCGTTTCAAGGATTACCTGATGGTGCTCATTTGTTTGATGAAACGTTTACCAATTTCACATTACTATATGACGAAGAGAATGAAACGTGTCCTGAATTACCAATTAAACCAATAATACCGAGTGATCATTCAGCACAAGATGAAGACCAAGAGCAAGAGGATGAGGATTTGGTAGAAGATTGGACCACTTTGTTTGGATGTGCATGTATCAGGCAGCTAAACAGTGACCAAATGATCAACGTTAAGAATCCAGCTGATATTAAGAGATCAATCATTCAGAAGTCCGTCGTATTAATAACTAGATATCCAATAACGATTCAGTTGAAAGAAAAATTGAGTATTATCACATCCAGTTACTTTAGTCAGTTTGATTTTGAAGATAAATCCATTATAAATGCACTCTATGAAAACATATCAATCGTCTACAATCGGAGTGGATATAAAGTTGAAGATGATGATATTTATGAATTACCATCGAACTCTACAACACCAACAAAAGTCATCAAAGAGAGTGACTTTTATACTGGTTTGAATTTGAAAGAACTAGTACTTACATTTAAGAGAAATCTAATGGTTCTCTTCAAAGCATTGTTGCTTGAACAAAGGATACTGTTTTTTTCAAAAGATTTGAACAAATTATCAAACTTGCAATATTCTTTATTGTCTCTAATTCCAAATCTTTTATTAAACTTATCAGATTCGGGATCTCCATTATTAGACAATCTATCGAGGGATTTGTCAAAACCAACTTCTTTGAAATCAAGTGATCGAAATTCGATGCTAAAGTTTATGGGTCTACCATTACAACTGTTCAGTAAAGGAGGGTTATTTCAACCGTATTTGACCTTACAGCAACTGGATCAGTTGAGTAATCCAAGTACGGATTGGTATCTTATTGGCTGTTCTAATGATATAATTCTGAATCAGAAGCAAAGATTAGCGGATATTGTAATCATAATTGAATCAGGTGGAGCTCCTGATATTGGTGAAGATACCACTGTTAAATTCGAAATATTGAACCCTGAGTTAAAGGATAAGTTGGCTTTAACTGCACAGGATAAAAAATTCATTGATTTGATTATTAGTGATGTTGTTAAGAATGATGAATTATCAAGTGCTAATGCTGACCATCATACTATACTATCGAAAACCTTGAATTATAATCTGTCTATGGATTCCAAGATTTTTAAAGGTGGTGATGATTTCATTAGATATCAATTTGAAGATTACCTGATTGGTATGCTATCCAGCATCAAATACGACAATTTTTTGACCAATTCAAACCTGGAACAAATGAGTTATTTGAGTTTGAACACTCATCCAAACAGTCTTGAATTATTCAATATCAAATACATTGATTACTTCAAAGAGAAAACAAAATGCTATCAAATTTTCAATAAATCAACAGACGATGAATTATTCAATTTCTTTGAGCCAAAGCATGTTTGTGGGGATTTAATTACCGCACCAGTGTTCTTCAAAAGTTTGATTAATAAATGGTCTACAAATAATCAACCAGCAACAGGAGTTCACAGTAAACAATCACAGCCAGTTGCAGCTAGAAAACATTCACAATCGGTCGGATCAACACAATCCGCAAATTCAGGAGGTATCTCTAATTCCGAAACTAATAAAGCTGAAAGCTTGAAGACTGCAAGCACCGCAGAAACTTCAACTGATAACACAACGAAAACCACCGGTGCTAAACCGCAACAACCAGCTGTTATTGTCAACAGCGCATTAAATTCAGTGTCGAATTTCTTTGGTAGTTTCAAAAAACCACAATTCAAAGTACCATCGGCTAAAGTAAATACTGATATGGAGACTTCTTCAAGCAATGATGCAACTCCGGTGGGTGGTGCTGATGATGATACAACTGATGCTATCAATGATGCAAGTAGTGCTGTGATAGTGGATCACGAAGATGAGCAGGATCAAGTGGAAAAAGACAAAGCTACGAATTCTACAACAAATAAGCCGAAGTTTAATTTTGGTTGGGGCAAAAAAAAATAAATTGCAACAAGGATCAACATATATGTATATGGTTGAAAATAAATAAATAAACTAGATTACATAACTATATTTATTTTTATTTTTGGTTTGTTGAATTGAACGAATAACACTTGTATTAGTAGATGAAGATAAATCAAATTAGGAACTATGAGATTTTTGAAGGATTTCTCAATAGTGAAATTTTCATTGACGTTTAATATGACTCAATGGTTATTCCAAATGAAAGATAATTCAAGTTAATAACCAAAAATATATATCCACTTTAGGGATTTTTATATCAAGGTCGATCACCGTTTTAAGTCTCGAAGAATGTTAATTAATGAAACTCGGTTTTCGATGAATCTGTAGATGAGATAGTGAAGGTCAATGGAGTATAAAATGGAAAAAAAAAAAGAGATCAACTCAAGTAATTAAGACAGGATGGTATGAAATTACTGTCTGGAAATCCACACATTTTTTCTTATCATCTTCCATAATAAAAGAATTTGGCAAGCATTACAATAAAGATGGGAATTCGATTAGTTACATTACAAAGAAAAAAATTCAGTTTTGAAAGAAAATAAAATAAAGAAACCAAACCCGTTTGTCCCTCCAATGAAATTGACTAATAAAGGTGTTTTTTTTTTCGTTTTCTTATCTCAAGAAATTATTTTATGGTCTCTTTCTTATCTTTTGATCGCCCAAAATTTCGGTAACATTTTCAAAATAAGAAAGAAATAATATAAAGCCCATCCAACCATTTTAATTAGACCTATTTATCTATAGAGAGTTTTGTAGTTATAAATCTTGAGAATTGAAGTTTACAACGTAGAATTCGATACCACACGACGCTTCTAATACTATAAAGATGTGCAATTATAGACACCACTCGCGCGCCCGTGAATATTCCTTTGCTGATTTCCGGGCCTATTGTCACAACGTCGGATGAACTGGGTGGCAATTGATGGATGGATTCAATTCACACTGAGTAATAAGATCAATCAGTCAAGGAGGGGGAACAAACAAACAAACACACAAACACACAAACGAAATTAGCCATGATTTTTATTATTATTGTGGCTCTTTGGATCCTCATGTGACATATCTTATTACAAACGTGTGGAGTTTTTTTGTGGTTGAAGCAAAACGTGTCAATACCAAAATAATTAATATGAACTAAAACGTCAACTTGACTTAAAAAGCTAGTCTAAAGTTACTGCCGAGTTCAAGTGCCGTTGTTTGGCTCGGAATAGCAGACAACGATTTCGTCATTTTTTAATGGTATTTTTTTATTTTTAGGAGGAGTATAACACACCTACTATTGCCGTCGTTATTAATATATAGTAGATGGGGGACGATGGGATGGAATGCCATCAAATTTCGTCCCCAGGAGTTGCGCGCGCTGATGTTTTCTTTCTGAGGACTGGGGGGACAGGAAAAGAAAAAGAAAAAGAAAAATTATGCTAAGTGAGTGCGAGTGCGTTGGAGCAGAGTGGGAGAAGGGTGGGAGGCCCAGGGGGTAGCAATCAGGGAAGCTGTTGTCGTTTCAGGGATCTAGCCTATCTCCTCGAGCAAAAGATAAGAAATTGCTTAGCTTGTTCAAGTTTGCATTTCCGTTTGCGTTTAATCTCGAGTGAATACTAGCTGAACTATTAGACTGGAATAACTTGAAGATAATCCTCGAGGAATATAGGAATATAGAGAGATAAGATAACCCAGTTACGCAGTTTTTTTTTTCCAATTCACAAAATCCAATTTATTAATACCTGTTTCAAATCAATCAACTTCCTGAGGCACATGATTTTAAACCATCTTGATCGGTCATTCTTTACACACTTATTCTGACGCCGTTTCGCATCTCTCACACGCTCACAGCTAAGAAGACTGTTTTTTTCATCCATTATTCCATTTCATGAAACTGGTCTTTTTTATTAATATCGTACTGTAGATAAATAACTAAATGCATGTTGTCGTGACAGTATTTTTCTCTTGCAAAACCAATAATAGTTCCCTGATCTTATCTTAGTTCCACACTCGAAGAAGATAGATAATCAATCGGCTTAATATGAGATACGTTTCCCACCTCCCCCTCCCCCCCCGATGCGATGTGCACCCGCCACCCCGGCCAGCTAGACGATTAGAACCGAGCGAGAAATAATTTTTGCTCTTCAAGTCTTCGAGAGCGATGATGGTTTAAAAAATTAATTGGCTATCCTTATCTTTAAATTTTAAAAAAACTCTCCTGAAAAAAATAAATCTCATCTACCCGATTGATCAAAGCTTAATGTTCATAGTTGGCTCTTGTTTGTCTGATTGATCAACATGCAAATAATAATTAATTACTTGTTGTCTGATATAATATATATGTATATATATATATATTCCTCTATTATAGATTATAGATTATTGGATCCAGTTGATAAGGTGAGTTAAGTCAAAGCAACAGATCGATAAAAAGATACACAGTTTAATTTAATGAATAGATACAGTAAATTTTCTTTTTTTGCCTTGTTGTTGCTGTATTTCTTGTTTCCAAGCATGAAAGAACAAAGAGAGAGAAAAAAAAAAACCGAAAGTCACCTTTGTACAATAAAAGATGATGATACAGCTAAGAAAAACTAAACTACGCACAGACATTGTACTACATGCACAGTTCGGTTGCTCGCTCGACCTTCTCAACATGACTTCTCTGAGATTCTTATCGGTCAGCTACTGTGCCTGCGAAATGAGATGGTGGTATGTATTGGTATTTCAATCTATATATTCACACACTTTTAACATTTTGAATACTCAAATTGATATATATAATAATTCTATCGTTTTAAATGGGGTTTGTTTCTTATGGAGTTATTTTTCTTATAAATGCTTATTATGTCACTGTCCTTACCATATTCTACCCAACCTTCCTCACCGTGGTGAAATTGTCTATCTGCCTCTCTCTATATCTCCCTCGAAGGTTCACCACTCCGCCACAATGCCACATGTTTATGTCTATACATGTATTTTTGCGCCTCATCTCGTATCATTTTTATTATCTTTTATCTCACAAAAACTCCTGAATTAAAACCATATACTATTATCCACCGTGCAGGCTATGAATTCAACCCCAAGGCATCTTTGTTATCTATGCCCATCACATGCTGTAGTATCAGCTCCAGCCATACACACGTACTCTTCAATTCATCACCCCCTGCTAATCTATACCTATATCCACCTAAGGATTATAAATACAAATCACTTCCTTTATCAAATAGAATAAGATTAGATAGCTTGATTTACAAACAAGTTTTACCATTTAAAAGGCTTCTTTCTTGTTTCCATCATTTTATCCTTTTCAAATATATCCATTAAAGGGTTTGGTGTGTGACAGTCAATATCCCCCCTCCCCTTCTATCACGCTAACAATTTAATTTTATCTGTCTAAATTAACCCCTCTCTCTTAATTTACAACAACATCTTTACTATCAACTCATTTGTTAATGCTATCCACGTTTTACAAACACCAAAAGTTTAGACCATTTTAACAACATCCTATTCTCTCCATATAAAACTGTCAGCTGTACTTGGTTGACTCACTAAATTTTATCCAAGAGTAGTAAAGATTTACCAACAAAATGTTACCAAACGTTATGTCTCAACGCCCACAGCAATTGCTATCTGCAACGCAAATACCCTCAACTGGGAACTCATCAGCTGTGATGTTGCCGCAGTTACCACCATCATACCATCAAAATTCAGAAGAGACCCAAATTCGTCAAGCCCATAGACCACTGACAACTGCTCAAAGAACATCAGATATTATACCATCACAATCAACTAAGCAACAATCACACGCTGAATCAATGCATCATTCAATAAGTCAAATAAATTATCCAGTAAAGCCAATCTCTTCAGATTTGTCCTCGAAGATTCCTAAAGATCAATCAAGCTTAGTTCCACACCCTTCACAAATAAACAAACGGAAGTATTCCACAGCCATTGATTCACGTAATTATTTAACTGTATTTGAATATAAAATAAACGACAGTTGGGTTATTTGGGACTACTATTCTGGTTTAGTTCACTTAACAGGGTTGTGGAAAGCTATTGGTAACTCAAAGGCTGATATCGTCAAGTTGGTTGAATCTTCACCTGAATTAGAATCGGAATTGAAAAGAGTGAGAGGTGGGTTTTTAAAAATTCAAGGGACCTGGATTTCTTTCAATATTGCTAAACGGTTGGCCAGTAAGTTTTGTTACAAGATCAGATATGCATTGATTCCAATTTTCGGTGAAAGTTTTATTTATGAATGTTTAAAACCTTACGAGAAGGGTTTTGGTATGCTAAGATTAAAAGTTAACGATGAAGAATTGAAAAAGAAGAGAACTAGAAAGAGAAGCAAGTCAGCTGGTGCTAGTGTTGGTGGTGTCAATAATACAGAATTGACCAAATCCGAACTCAATATGGGTCAAGGTTTGTTAACTCCAGTTCAATCATCTGTTCCAAGTTATCACTATCATTCGGAATTGAAACAGCAACCACATAATAACCCAAGTGAACGTTCTGGAAATTCCAGCCAAAGTTCTTCTCTAACTCTCCAAATCAATACGAATCATCTAAACATGCAACCTGTCTCTCCATATTCCATAACGTCGGATCACCAAAGTTATCATCAGCCATTCACAGACTTATATAGTATCAAAATGGTTGGCTCTAAACAACACGAAGAGAAAGACATACCTGTTATCAATAATAGCAGCATTAAGAACAGCAACAACAACACCAACAACCAAAATCAGAGCATAAGAACTGACGGTTTATTATCAGTTTTGAAAGCTGCTCAAGACTTGGACAACTTGTCATCAATCAAAAACTACAACCTGAATTCAACAGCATCTTCATCAACTTCATTGTCCTCGTCTTCAGAATCAAATTCATTTTCAAATTCAAATACATCTTCAACGTCATCATCATATTCAACACTGTATTCAAACAACGGACACGATGTTCCAATTAGTCCTTTGGCAACATTAACTACCCAACCAGCAACAAAGCCTATACCCACATTCTCCTCATTGTATCAATACTCTCCACAAAGAAATTACAAACAACCATCAATTTCACCAAAAGGTTCGATCTCGATCTCACAACCGCCATTATTGTCATCGCCATCGTCATCATCATCGTCATCAGGGTTGCCTAGTTTATCGGGTATTTTATCATCATCGGGCACAAGCACAACACCACTTTCCACAAATTTAACTGGTTATCCACACCATCATCACTCTCAACCACCATTACCACCACCACAACAACAACAACAATACTCATTATCCAATACTGGTTCTGGATTACAAAGTTTTATCAGTCATGTGCCACCAAAATTCAGTTCCGAACAATCTTTTTGTAATAATACAAATGGTCATAACGGTGTCAGATTGGAATTACCAATGTTGCATAATTATCAACACCATCAACAACAAAGATACTGTCAGAATCCATCTAGTGTTAGTGGTAACGGAGTGGCACTGTCGACTGGGGTCGTTACATCTACAATCACGAATGGACAAGATACGTTGGATATCAGACGTAAGATGAGTATCCATGATTTATTAATGTGAATTGAATAAGTGTTGCAAGATTGTGGATTATTATACTTTTGGTTACTGTTTTTTTTTCTACTTTTTTTCCTTATTGGCTACACTTTGGTTAACTATGTACTTATCTAGGTTGTGCATTTGGGTTTAATTATTGTTTTTAAATTTCTACCAGTGTTTTTTTTTTTTGTTTGGTGTGAATTTTCTTTTATTTTGTGTTTCCTAGTTATTTTGGGTTCCATTTTCCTTTTTTTTTGTGGTTTACTATCTGCTATTCATTGCTTTTCTAAATCCAGAATGTATTTGTTTATGGATTGATTGTAAATATGGTTGATTTCTCACACCCTCTTTTTTCTGTATCTATCTTGTTTGTTTTTTGATGTTTACTCTTATTCATCCTTTTTCCGGCTAATTGTATTTCGTTTTTTCTGTTTTGTGTCTATTATTC
The DNA here is from genome assembly GCA_003707645.2 of Ogataea trehalophila. NCBI lineage: Eukaryota > Fungi > Ascomycota > Pichiomycetes > Pichiales > Pichiaceae > Ogataea > Ogataea trehalophila. The sequence goes on from PPKI02000006.1 coordinate 231,932, forward strand.
TTTGTTTTTAGGTCCTTACCGTATTATATAATTTTTCAATCGCCACTTTTCACTTATTGTATCTCTTATTGATCGCATATAACTTGAATCTGATGGGTCAATAAAAATCACTGAACTGATGTAGCAATTAGCACGTGAGCATGATGTGAAATCGTGGCCAGCTTGCACACACGACGCGCGTACGCTTCGGCGCGTCTCGTTTGTGTTTGTTTGTATCTCTCCTGCCTTATACTCCTGCTTCTTATCTTAGTGGCTGCTCCGAAACGTTTCCGTTCAGTTTGCGACTAGTTGGTTTACAAGGGGGGAAAGAAAAGACAAAAACCCCTGATTGATTATTGGTTGGTTGGTTGTTGGTTGGTTGCTCCATCGATTCATTGGTTGGCGGAGGTCTCTTCTATGTCTGTTTCTTTTCATCCCTCTATTGACCTTATATACATATTTATTCAATTATGTTATAGAAAATCAGTAATCGAGAGTATATATATTTTTTCAAACAATATGGAAACATTGGCAAACTCAAATGAAAAAAAAGATAAGAGTTCCCAGTTGTGAAGGCAACAAACAGCGGCTTAGTACAGCTCCGTGCTGCCTGCCTCCCTGCCTGCCTACTGTTTTTTTACCTGTTGTTGCTCCACTGCTCCTTGTAAAACTATCACTTCATTCTGATTCGATTCTCTTTTGCCCCCCCTCACGCAGTTATTCATCTCTCTCTCTCTCGTGCTGCCATTAGCAAAGTTATCTAAATACACAAAGCTGCTGCGCTTCGTGCAAACAAAGAAAACAATTAAACTAAACAAAGGGGAAAAAAGCAAATGTAAACAACCAAACATTTGTTTGGGTATATTATTACTGTATCAGTTTAATCTCCGTTTTTTGTAATCTGCCTTTGAACCTGTTTCAACTTTCAATCTTTGAAGTTGTATATAATTAACTTATATATATATATATATATATATATATAACAATAATCACCTTTTGCCTTTGACATTCCCCACATAAATTCTATTTGGCTTCTTTAATTGATATTCTTTCCAATCTCTTCATCTTTCTTTATATCTATCTATTACTCCAGTTTAAACTTTTGGTTACTTTATACACATATATTACAGTTCCGAAACAATAAGACACAAACAAATAAAACAAAATAAAAAAATACACAGGCAAGGAAAATCTAACCCACCACTACTAGTAACAACCTTTCATTGTCATTTGCTATATATTAAGTACTATATCCAATTCATTCCAGTTTCTTTTAATAAGTTCAGTTCATTCAACAAGCAAGCTAAGCAACAACAAAAAAATACATATATACATCAATATAGATTATGTTTGTCGAGCAATTATTTAGGGTATCTACAGAAGGCGGTTTATCGTATCAAGAAATTACTTTTTTAACTTTCCAAGCTGTTATCGAAGTTGTTATCATTTGTTTATCGGGTTTTTGGGCGGCAAGGGTTGGTTTATTAAATAATGAAGCAACCAAAGTCATTTCAAGATTAAATGTCGATTTATTTACCCCAGCTCTTATTTTCACCAAATTGGCCTCTTCACTATCTTTAAAGAAATTACTTGAAGTTATTATCATCCCAATCCTATATGCCGTTACCACTGCTGTTGCTTATGTTTGTGCAACTTGGGTTTCACAATTAATGAAGTTATCCGAACCTGAATCAAACTTCGTTACTGCAATGTCTGTCTTTGGTAATTCAAACTCTTTACCTGTCTCCTTAACTTTAGCGTTGGCTTACACTTTACCAGGTTTGGAATGGGACGACGTTGAAAATGATTCTCCAGATCAAATTGCTTCAAGAGGTTTGATTTATCTATTGATTTTCCAACAATTAGGTCAAATGTTAAGATGGTCTTGGGGTTACAATAAGCTATTGAAAAAACAACCAAGAGAAGTTTTATACGGTGTCAACCATCCTTATGTTCAACAGGATGTTGAACAACAGGCTCTTTTGTCCAATGACAGACCTTCAAGCTACGGTTCCTCTGTTGACAATGACAATGACAATGACGATCAAATTGCACACTCTTCGGTCACTCTTCCCACTCCGACCGAAGAATCATCCGTTTTAGTTACATCTGTTATTGCTGATAACCAATGGAGTGAAGGTTCCTCGATTTCTTCAAACGGTTCTATCAATAAAAATCAAGATTCTACAGAAGATACAGAAGCTGGCGATGTTATCACTAGCCCACCAAAGAGTTCAAATGTCGTTATCAAATTTGCCAAAACGGTCTATTCATCAATGAATCCACCATTATGGGCTATGCTTGTTTCAGTTATTGTGGCTTCAGTTCCTGCAATTAGATATGAATTTTATGAAGCTAACGGTTTTATTCAAAATACCTTTACCATGGCTGTTAGACAATTGGGTTCAGTTTCGATTCCATTGATTTTGGTTGTTTTAGGTGCTAACTTGGCACCATCATCGGAAATCCCACCAGCTTGCCCAAATTACAGCAAGATGATTTTTGCCTCATTGGTCTCAAGGATGGTTTTACCTTCGATCATCTTACTCCCATTGATCACATACTGTGTCAAATATATAAAATTAAGTATTTTGGATGATCCAATCTTTTTAGTTACTTCATTCTTATTGATCACATCTCCCCCTGCTATTCAATTATCACAAATTTGTCAATTGAATGATCTTTATCAAAAGGAAATGGCCGGCGTTTTGTTCTACGGTTATGTTATTCTAACGTTACCTGTGACAATTGCCATTGTTGTTAGTGCTTTGGAATGTTTGAAATGGGCATTAGAGTAATTAATGGCGATCACCAAACGTTCATTAAAAAAATTTAAAACAATTTGGATAAATTAGACAGCACCCTCATTTCACGATTTATAATGTTGCCTGTCTCTTTTGTTTTTCTTTTTCTCTTTTTAACTGCTTTTCTTTAATAGTTCTTTTATATTTAGTTATAAGTGTTTTCTTTTCATCCATTTATTTAAATAAGATATATATATGTTTATATATAACCATGTGTCATTCTATACCTTTATGAAACTTGACAATAATTATAATAATAATAGTGTACCAACACACAAAGTATAGTAAATGAGAAGAAGGCCCTCGAAACTACCCAAAACGGAACCCGAGCATCGCCTTATCGTAGGGAATGCCAATCCCAACCCGTCGCTCCACACAATTTGTGTGCAGTTCACATCACACATTGCATTTATTTTACCGTCATGAAACGGAGCATCTAGGAAAACTGTGTTATTTGAACTCAAATGTGACATTCTTACATTGGACTATATTATTTTGAGTAAATTTGATTAAAGTTGATTTCCGACCATACATATATATACCTATTTGTGTGGATTTTTACTGCTGGATCACCCCCCCCCCCCATTTTCATACACATAACTACATATACATAACATATCGAACATCAGATATACTTGAACGTTTATTTTTTTTTCAGATTATCAATTTTTGATTCAATACAATTAAGTGTGTTTCCGTGTGTGAGTGTTCTTTTGATTAACAACAGACCAACAAACAGATTTCCAGGAACAAGAAACATCTGTTGATACCAATTACAGCCGAGATAGATAGTTCAAAGTCTATATTTAGTCATTTAATATAAGTTACATAAACGTACAAGGACGAATAAACTAATATAATCGAAAAGAAAACAAAAAAAAGTCAACGATTAAAAAAAGGGGCTACAAATACAATTAGAAGTAACAGCGTTCATTAACCTGAAAAACGGAAACAGAAACAAAAACAAAAAAGCAAAATACATTAAACGCAATGACAAAAGAACGTAAAATTGCAATGGTTGGTTCAAGAGCAGTTGGTAAATCTTCACTCACTCTTCAATTTGTCGAAGACCATTTCATAGACCACTATTATCCAACGATTGAAAACCAGTTCAACAAAACAGTGACTTACAATGGCATTGAATATTCATTGGAAATTTTGGACACGGCCGGTCAAGATGAATTTAGCATCATTAACAACAAACTATTAATCGGTGTCCATGGCTATATTCTAGTATACTCGATCAACTCCCAGCAATCGTTTGATATGTTGGATATTGTGAAGGACAAGATACTGGACAGTTCAGGTGATCTAACTAAGCCTATGATATTGGTCGGCAACAAATCCGATTTGAATTTACAAAGGCAAGTTAGTTTGCAAGATTTGGAAGATGCGGCAAAGGGGAAGTTTGGTGGGATTCCTTCTTTGGAATGTTCTGCCAAGTTGAATTACAACGTTGATAAAGTTTTTAAGCTGATTGTTGATGAGATTGAAAAACAGGAGAATCCTGTCGATCCTGAGGAGCAAAAGAGAAAGAAGGAGAGTAATGAAACTTCAGGATGTGTTGTTGTGTGATTTATCCATTCCATTCCATTCCGTCGTTCTTTTGTTTTTTTTACAACCTGGAAACTATGATGTCTAGTTTCTACTGTTTATACATATATAACTCTTTGTTGCCTTTTTTCTCTTTTTAATTATAAACTTTGAATGGCTTATATATGCATACTATTTTTGTTCTTTCTTTTTCCTTTTTTACTCTGTCCACTCATTTCGGTTTTTTATATTTTAAGGTTTAATGGATCATACTTTTTATATTATATGGGTTTGAAAGCAGAAAGAAGTAACTGCAACAAATTGAAACAAAAATGAGTCAAAGTATATCAGTGGCTATACAATAATGAAGCGAAAAAAGACAAAATCAAAAGAAAAAGGAAGAGACAAATGGAGCCACTAATAATCTATGACAAAGTAATCTATCGAAAATAAGTTGACATTAACGTAAAGTCATAAAGTTTAAAATTTGTCTTTGAACGTATTTCTCATTTAAAGCACTCCTAAGATATTAGAACAAAATAACGTTTGCCTAGAACGTTGTTTCAAAATAGTCAATAAAGATTAAAAGATCGCCCTGGTCAAAACGATTTGATCAATTTTTATCAATTTTTACAACAAGAAATCTTAGCCACATTTGTATAGTAACGCTTTGATCTTAATCTGAAATGAAGTAGCAATTTTGCGGAGGACATTGCTTACAAACATCGGAAACAATTACTCAAACTTAGATTGAACAGATTGCATTCAACTTACTCATATACAAAGACCTGGCACCTGATAAATTCTCACCGGCTTCCTTGCAGTAAATATGGCTCTTTAAAGAAAATATCCCTAACTGAATATATATAAGGCAAATCTAGAGCACAATCTCAAATGACAACCTTGTTTGCATGCATACATCTCATTGTTTGTAATCTGTTCTCATTTTATCAAAATGATCATTTTATCTATATCGTTAGCCTTATCATTATCCAAATGCTTCAATTAAGGAACCATGGCCATGTTTTTTTTTCTTTGAAAAGACTTATAAACCATCACTTTTGGCAAATTTCAGTAATCAAACAACTGCATCAGATAGTAATTTTTTTTAGTTGGCATCGACTTCAATGATGTATCTTCATCTCAGTCAGAATGAACATATTTTTCTTTTGGAATCCGTAGCTTCTGACGTTAGATTACTTCATTAATAGAACCATTTAACTGATTCGATGCACTATTTAAGATCAACTAGTAATGATATTTCTGCTTTAGTACCAGATAGTGGTGAGTTGGGAAAGAAGTTTGTTGATCGGACTTAAAGCTCCACGCCAATGTTAAAGTACTATTAAGTGCATTGAGTTTTGGGTTGATCAATAGGTATATTTCAACAAAGAAGTAAATACAAACAAGCTGTTGCTAGTCCCTAAGTACTTTGTGCCGATTTTCTTGACATGATTGATGTTGAGTTATTTGGCTGTTGAAAGTTGATTGAATTACCAACCCCATCATTTTTAATATAAAGCGTAAACAAAGTAAATAATGGAACTTGTCGTTAAATAAATAAATATACTAGGTTGACAAAGTTTCACTATCAAGACGTGAAACCTGAGTTCAATTTACTTGGATCATGGATCCAGTTATTTTTCTGGCAATGCAATCTCCTTGAGGATATAGATAATAGTATTGAATGAATTTTCAGCTGTTTTGCTGAATCTAACTTCTAGATAGTTTTTCCCTTTTTGGCAAGAGATTGGTAGGTTCAGCTTTTCACTGCATAAAATCCGTTCTCTCTTTTATCACCCATCCCCAGATCACTATTCGGAATTTTTAAATCCAACTGTAGCCGCATCGAATATCAACCGTTTCTCGCTTGTCTAATGCGGCGGTTCTTCACCCGCTCTCTCTGTCCATCTTCCCCTTGATAAACAATTGAAAGTAGTGGGTCACGTGAGCATAAAGCCAAGTAAACAATTCGTCGATCGACTTAACAAAACTTACATTAAATTATACATATAAAAAAAGAACCACAGCCGCACATCAAGCAACGCCATGGAAGCCGAATGCGGAAATAATAAATGTACCTAATCAAGCATTTCCCTTTAAGGCGTTGAAAGACATTGAAACGGCCCATTTTAGAATAAATGAATAGAAACGAAGAGAGAGAGGACAAGAAACTCAACAATCATCCATGTATATACCTAAATTTAATTAAACATGTCTAGAATGTAAATTGATATGTCTGGTTATTGATGTCAATGTGACAGCCATAAGTAAAGTACTAAGCCGTATGTATAATAATAAATAGACAGGGAGGGAGTAGTATTGTTATTATTGACTAGGGTCGCCGCCTGTGTTTGTCCCAAATTTGGATGGTGCGGACATCGAAAATAGAATGCTGTGTTACATTGTTTTTTTTTTTGGCTTGTTTCTGTCTTTCCAAACTTCTCACCTGAGCTTGCTTATCGAGCAAACTAGTAGGCATTTTTTATTTAGCTCTTTAAGCATTCACTTTTCTTGTTAATGATATAGTTTTGGATAGAAAACAGTAATTTATTAGATTAATTTTTATAATCAACCAACGAGCAATATATCAGGTTTTAAAAACACAGATAAATTTTAATTCGTATTAATCAATTATGTCAAGCTACACATTTACATGGTGAGTATCTATCTCTTTACATTTAGTTTCTAATAATTGACCCAGTTTTGCCTTTGCAATAAGGGTCAAGTGACAATATTCTTCCAAACTTTTCAAAACTCGTATTCAATCCACTTTAAACTGATATGCAGTTGAGTAATTTTTCCCTTACTTGTATCAGTGACACGAGATAAGTTTTGAAAGAGCTCCTTAACGAATTTCTAAAAGCAATGTCATATTACACTTATTTTGCATGCATACTAACAATAAAATTCACTTGTTTGTGTTTTTTCCTATGATACAGGCCTTCTGGACCAAGCAAAGTTGTCGTCACCGGTGATTTTGATAACTGGTCTCAATCTTACGAATTGGTGAAACAAGTTGATGGTTCATTTGAATTGACCGTTCCATTCCCAAAGGAAACTGAAAAGATTTTTTTCAAATTCGTCGTTGATGACGTCTGGCAAACTACTGATCAATTGAACATTGAATCCGATGAATCTGGTAATGCTAACAACGTTTTATACACTTCTGATTTCGCAACTGCAACTGAATCCTCAGCCGCCGCTATTCCTGAATCCGCTGGTTTAACCGTCCCAGTCGCCGCTAAATCCACTGAAGTTAAAGAGCCAACAGTTAGTACAACTGTTATGCCATCATCTGAAGGTAAACAACAAACTTTAGGTGAACCAGGTATTGTTGTTCCTCAAAACCCTCATGAAATTGAAGCTTTCACTCAAATCAGAACCCTGGACCCAAAGGCCTTGAACGAACCAGAGGAAGAAGAGGTTAAAGAAACTGCCCCTGTTTCCGCTGAAGAGCCAACCACACCTGATGCTACTCCTGTTGCTGTTGAAGAGCCAACTACTGAAGCTACTCCTGAAACTGCTCCTGAAACTACTACTTCTGTTGCTGCTGCTGCTCCTGTTACTGCGGCTACTACTGAGGGTGATCTAACTTCAGAAACCTCGAGTAAGAAATTCAAATACGTTAAGAAAATTGTTACCAAAGTCAAGAAGGGTGAAGATGAAACAGTTGTTGCTGATGTTGATGATAAGGCATCTGCAGCCGTTCCGAAGAAGGTTGAATCCTCTCCATCAAAGAAGGATCTATCACCTTCCAAGAAAGCTGAAGATTCACCAGCTAAAAAGCGTGGTTTCTTCTCCAAGATCAAGAAGGCTCTGAAATAAAGATATTTATTTCCTTCAGAAAATAATTCAAGCGTATAGTATAACGCAATTGTATGTTCGTGTACTACATTTTTGTTTTGATTGTTTAATGTATATCAGTTTAGTTTAATTTTTTTTGCGTTTCATATTCTTGAATTCACTCTCCAAATACACTACAGTTCCTTTAATTGGTTTATATGGTGCATATCTCCATTTGTTTTGTTTCCAGTACTGTGTTTACTAGTTTCAGTTTTTTTTTATCTATATATTTATTTTTCTTCTTTTTCTTATTCTTCCCATTTTTCTCCCTGCCCTTCCCCCTTTTCTGTTTTTACAACTAATCTTATTTGTTATTATTACTACATTCTTTGGTTAGCATACAAGTTTATAGCATATACTCATGGGGTCGAGCTTTTTTGCAGGAATCAACTCAGCCAAAGTAATAAATTGGTTTGACAGATTGTTGATCTCCCTATCCGAAATCCATCACTCGGTATATTTTGCGCAATGGTCAGTTGAAGTAGATAGTCACACTTCACTATGTCTATATCGATCAGCATTAACATTCTTGTGAGTGTCTCTAAGGTTTTTAGATTGAAAGCAGGCCTCAAAAGTTGGTTTATTCATATAACTCCCAGTTAATTTCAACTTCTCATTCTTGGACGACAATTTTTAATATTGGTTTTCGTTTTGGTTTTGATTTCGTGTTGTCATAGTTTTATCTTTTTGCCTATCTGGTATTTCAATATTGTTCTATTTTTCTTCTAAAATGTGATACTCCTCTGTAATATAAGTTGATCTTTTTTTCTTTTTAAAGTATTATGATTTCTGTTTTTCTCTCCTTGTCTGATCGTTGATCTAAATTCAAGAGAAAAAAAGGGTAGTTTAAATTCTAGATTTAAACGTGGAAAAAGATAATTGTAACATTACACCATATATACTAAATAATTTTGCTTTTTTAAATCTATCTATTTTGTTTGAAACTCAAATGGTTAAAACGGAAATTAGCCAGTATTGAAGCTCAACTTCTTCGTCTTCCTCTGCAAAAAGAGCCATAAAATAAATCCTCTTATAACTGTAATGTTTTCCATAGTTAATAATTATTATCGACCATAGACTCTTTAAAAAATCAACAATCAACTCAATAGTACATATAGCTAGCTATAGGGTGATCGAATCAAAAGGCAAATAAGAATGGCTAGCTAATAATCTTTTTGTTTTGCTTTGAAGAAACAGCTAAAATCAACAAGAATCAAACACCTTCTACGGCTTTGTTTTCAGAAGGTACTATAAAAAAGAATAGATTTCAATATTAAGAGGCAAGATCTTTTTATTATATTGTACTAAGGCATTATATAAGCTTCCATTACTTGTTTGGTCTTTATTTGCTTCGTTCAAGCAAAAAAAACCTCATTTGTTTTGCCCTTTTCTTTTAATCTGACAGAATTTTGAAGGATAGCATCAGCTCCAGTCGATGTCGGTTTGTTCAATGATTCATTTCTATTCATGTTGTTACGCGATACATATGTTTGTCTCCTCCTTAGTGCCCTAGTTATCTCAGTCGTTCATATATATTTGTTTTTGTTGTTTTTCTTTTTCATTTTTTACAAACTTACTTCGACTTTTAATTAATAATGAAATATTATTTATTTTCCATTTTACTGAGATTTGAGAAAATAGTTTGTTTTAGAAAAAACTATCCTAGTTCAAACTATTAAAAGATGTATATGCACTTTTTTTTTTTGAAGGACTTTATCATTGGTGCTTTGCTGGTAACAATGTAGATCAATCAAAAAGCTTTCATTGCTTTATTTGCTCAAGTAAAAACCTTTTTCCTTCAATTCAATAAAAACGACAAACAGAAGCATCATTGCGACTTATTTTGCGAAGAATAGGTTCCACATTGCTTTTTTTGCAATACTTGCTTTTCCACTCATCATTTTCCATTTTTTGGTGTTTTCGTACACTGACAACGTTTATGCGATATTTTTTGCAAAACCTACGTTCTAAAGAGTTATAAAGCTCTTAGTTATCACTCTAAGCTCAAGATTTAGCATCTATATATTATCAGTAATCATCTAGAAAAAAAAACTCTAGGTTATTGTGTTTTGTATCTTCCTTCTTACAGTTTTTCTTTTTTCATCAATTAAAAAGAACTTTACGAAGGGAGGAAAGTCCAAACATAATCTTAACAATTTTAAGCACCTTTAGGTTTTCCTAACTACTGAGGTTAAATCAAGTTAACTTCTATATTCTTCAGAAAACACAGGTTTGGATTCAAATTTGTTTACAATTATCTCAGATGGATTTATCACAACAGCAAATTCTGCAACAACAACAAAAACTCCTATTTCAAAAAAAAAATGGCAAAGATGGCTAAGTTACAACTTTAACAAATATGACTACTGAAGCCCTTTTGTCTACATGTGACAACTGATTCGGCAATCACGAGTACAACTTATAAAGATAAAGTAAGTACTTCTACTGAAGTCAATCCTCCCCAAGGTGAATTTAAATTTGTTTGAATGGTGAACTTCAATGGGACTGGAAATATGATCTTTTTGACAGTGGGTATCGGAAATAAGATTAAAATGATTTCACTTGATCATTAAAGGATTAAACAAATTACAATCAACAGGTTTCGAAAAGTTGCATCCAACTGAATGACTAAATTATCTTTCTTACTAATTTGACAGTTTTTGCTTTCGTCCCGTTTTCTTTTTATTACCATCGATTAAAAAGTTGCATTTTTCTAATTTAAGAATTGTAAACTTTCAAAGACAATCAGGAATTTTCTGTATCCTTTCGATAAAACTAGAATATATAAACAATTGTTGAAAGAAAATACAAAAATATTCTATGTTTGTTTCTTACTTTTATGCTAAACTACTTTATTCTAAACCCTAGTTCCTAAGGACATATAAATTGCTACCAAACAAGGAAAACAGAAAAAAGAAGGATACATTTTGACACATTTGGTAAGCGCCGATAAAAGGAGAAAAAAAGTCTTAAGATCATAGCCGCATTGCCCTCTTCAGATATCTCCAATCTCAAAATTATGGAAGTTTCTCTCCTGTATTGAATATGTCAACCGTTTTTCACATTTCTTTCCCTCTGATAAATTAGCAAACCTATGTCTGTCTGCTTATCTCTTTAGTCAAAATGAAAAGAACGAAAGGGGTTATGTTATGTACACTATTAAATTCTCTAAAGAGAAATCGACCTACAAGAAAGTGATTATAAGGCCTGTTTTAGCCTGTTTTAGATCTCTTTCATAAAACAGATTCATGGATTTATTTGTTCAAAAGACACCAACCAGCACCAACCAGTCAATAGATTCTACTCAGAATTGGACAGTGGTTTTATTTTGGTAGCATATGTTTTCATACTAATCGTTTCTTTGATGGTGGGTGCTACGTTAAAAATAGCAAGGCATCATGTCTGAAATTGTTGTATTTACGCACGGCAGCTCATTGATAATTAACGTCACGTGTGCAACCTTAATTCGTCCACACAAACACCCATACACGCCCAATAACTGAGGCACTAAAGTAGTGTCTTTACTGCCAAGATGAGCAAGTACATGATTGGACACAATTATTTGGGAAAAAAGAGGCGAAGGTGTTAAATGTTTGGGACCAAAGACAAAGATGGTTTCGTTTCAAATGGTCAATTTAGTTTCTGGATTGTGTGCTGCTTTGACTAAAATTGGTATTAGAATCATATAATATATATAAGACAGACAAGTAATAAAAATGTCATAGTAAACTCGGGATAACCCCCTACAGACGTATTGTAACACAACAATACATTCTGGCAACTGGTTGTATGCAGGGCGCATCCCAGTATCTACCGGGAGGGCCGTTTGCGGAAGGGAAAGAAACCACTCGAGCGGGGGCAGCTTTATTACAGCTTGCTCTTGTCTCTTTTCCACTGCGCCACCGTTTTTTTAGTTATACTGGCTGTTTTTTTTTTCTCGCTGACCCGCAAACTAAAAAGAAAAAAGAAGAAACACAAAACGTCACTCAATTGTCCAAGTTGTAAAACAGGGTCCTGCCCCCCCTGTCTTTTTGTCCTTTGTTTGTTGACTAATTATCACCACTTTAAACCCTTTCTCTTTCATATTCACATCTCCATTTAATAATAACCATTTAATAATAACCATTTAAAATATAAAATATCCAGCTTCAGATATAATAATATTTCATTCTCAGATCAGATTATTGACCGGTTACCTATAATTCTGAACTAATTTTCCATATCAATCGACTATTCACTGCTAATTCAATCAGTACTCTTATCCAAAGAATTACCTCTAATGTTTAACTACAATAACATTTTAAACAGTGGCTCTTCTTCTCAAAGAGATCAAGACCAAGAACAACAACAAGATGTCAATTTCAGAACTAAGAATACCACGACTAAACCTTTTAACTTGCACCCAGTTGCTTATCTAAATGCAGACTCAAACCCTGAGAGTAGAAAAAATAGCATTAACGGTACTTCCGGTTCAAACAACAGAACTAGATATGACTCTAGTTCAACCGCAACTGAATCAACAGGATCCCCATTAGGTTCCGTTTCTTCCTCGTATACAGAAGCCTCTTCCGCTCCTCATTCACCACCAGGTTTACAATCTACAAACTCTCCAAATATGAAGCAATCAACAACTACTGTCTCTTTAGGCAATTCTAACCCTCTGTACTCTGGCAACAGCCAACCAACTTTACCAAATTTGTCTTCATTTGACAACAATTATCACAATGATCTTCATACCGGTAACAATGCGCCTTCTTTAACCTCGTTATACCATTTATACCCATCATTGAAGACCCAATCACAAACTTATCCGGTCCCTACTCTACCTTCATTACACCAACAGTTACCTGAATTACCAGCCCAACAACTTCTGCCTGTTGCTACAAAACAAAAGAGAACTTATAATACTAAAAATGAACCTGATGGACCATTACATTGTAAATGGACTGGTTGTAACACCATCCATGAAGATGCTAAGTCATTATATCAACATTTATGTGACTTTCATGTTGGAAGAAAATGCAACAGAAATTTATCTTTGACTTGTCAATGGGATAACTGTCAAGTTGTGACTATCAAAAGAGATCACATTACCTCTCATTTGAGAGTTCATATTCCACTAAAGCCTTATGGTTGCGATGCTTGTCCAAAGAAGTTCAAAAGACCTCAAGATCTAAAGAAGCATGTGAAGACCCATGCTGAGGATTCCAAGAAAAACAAAGCAAAGAGAGAAAAGCAGATGTTGCTACAACAACAACAGCAACAACATCAACAACATCAACAATTACAACAAAGACCAATTGGCTATTCTGGCTATGATTATACTCCGTTGCCATTACCATACAAGGCAACTGGTAATGTTTCAACAAACTATGATTTACCATTACCTTATACTCTTCCATTACCTCAAACTCAACCACAGCAGGTCGATAATAGAAAGAGAAAGTTTGATTTGGCATCTGGCGCTTCTAGCAGCTTGCCATCATTCTACGAAGATCTGAAGAGATCAAAGATGCAACCAAGTTACAACACTGAATTGGCAAATAAGCTAAACACTCTTGATAACTTGTTAGGCTTACCAATGACTAACAATCACCCTCACAGTGTTTCAGGAACCAACGATTTCTCGCTCCCCCCATTACAAAGTAATTCTAAGCTTGGAGGTTTCAATAGTCAACAAGATTTATTGGATGCCAGCTCATTCTTCAATCAAATCTCATCAACGATGAACTTTGACCAAAATCCTCAAATGTCAACGATACCATCAAGTTCGTCTTCAAATGGTTTCAATATTTCTGCTTCCAACTCTAATTCTAACAACTTATACCCATCTTTGTCATCCAATTCAAGTATTCAGCAGCATCAACAGCAACCTACTTATTACCCACAATTTAATTCCAGAATCTTGGATAACAGTGATTATGTTAAGAGATTGAACATTGGTAACAACCAAAAATCTTCTTCTAAGGATTTAGTTGATAGATTAGAATCGATGAACTTGTCATCTTCAGAAGACGAAGATAGTGATGATGATCACGATTACTCATCTTACTATGACCAATCTGATTCCGATTATGACGAATACGAAGCTGAATTGGAAGTCGTCCAATTCTACAAGCATAGGGAGTTAATCACCGAAATCAGTCAATGTTTGAACAAATTAGTCAAAGATTTGGATACCGAAACTACTGTTCCATCTAACTCCTCTGAAAAGACTGGCTTGTATCCTACCATTCTTGTTTAAATGGCTGCATTGGTCATGTTCCTATTTTTACTATGTTAGATTTATTTGGGTCTGTATTTAGTCGTTACTTATTGTGCTTGTTCTTGAACTGCTGGATACTGTTCTTATTTGCGCTTTTTTCATATATAATTGGGTCATCCTATTTGATCTTGGGATGTGTTTTTTGATCTTGTTTTTTGATCTTGTTTTTTTATTTTTTTGTTGTTTTGTTTATGTTTTGGTTACAATTTATTAATTCTTTCTTTTTTGTGCTTTTTTACTGAGTTTCTCTGTTTCTTTGGTTTTCATCCTTTCTTTTTACTAGTGTTATCTGTAATCTATATATATATATATATATAAATACGTATATATGTTTTATTTGATTAGTTGAGTATAACTTTTTAGCGTAATTAGTAGGTTACGAAAATAACCTTAAAAAAAGAATAAACACCCTTGTATTATTAAGACCCGTTTGACGGTCGTTGCAATCACAACACATACAATAATTTGACTCACGTGATTCAGGTTTTCTGTCGATCGCGCTTTACAGGATATCAATCGGATCTTGATAATAAATAGAAGCTACTTACACATCTTTTGATTGCTCTTACACACCACATATCTATATAAATGTACTTGTATATATTGGATAACCACTAATACGAGCAAAGAACAAATACAAAATAATACTATCAGTGATGTCACAACCTCACAACAACAGCGCACCTAGCTCCCAAGCAACACAAACAATCACAATAGATCCAATAGAGATTCCAACAGTTAGACTAATTGGTTCTGCTGATGATAATACAACTAATACCAACGACAATGCTAATAGTGGGTTAAAGAAGAAGAAGAAGAAACAGAGAAATAGAGTCCAATGGACGGAAGAGACTATTGATAATGAAGATATGGGAAAAAAGAAGTCAAAGAGTAAGTACCAATTGAGAAACCAACATTAATTCTATTTTTCTTAGGATTTCAGCCCTGTTATGCGAGTTTATATACTAACAACAACGATCAGCTTACAATTTCATTATTTTGTGATTTTGTTTGCTGTCAGTTTTGCTGGTGTCCTTTAATAGTTTGCTGTATTTTCCATCCACAAGATGAATCCCAATACGAGGTCGAAAAATCAGAATCATCAGACTCTGAAGACACTTCATCGTCCTCATCTGATTCTGATTCTGAAGAGAATGATAAGAGAGCTAGTGGTGCTGGTGGAAAACCGAATGCTTATGAAAGACAACCCAAGTATACTAAGAAGTCGAAAAAGCATTCACACTCTCATTCTGGTGATGCAACAGGAGGAAACGGGCATTCCCACTCCCATTCTCATTCGCATTGACATCAACAATGATTCATATACATACATGTCTACTTCGTTTCAATGCCAATTTATTTATTAATGATAGTCAACTTATTCGATAGCTAATTTTTTCTTTTATTAATGGGTGTGCTAGCACACAATATGCAGCAAATCTAAAATAATGGTGATAATAATACATAAACTATAAGTCAATCAAACATCACTACATATTGACCTCTAAATTAATCAAAGTAGTGTAAACTTCTCTAGGCATCTTATATTGAACCATACCTGCATAGATCATACAGTTTCTTGACATATGTCTCAACTGAACCAACTTATCATCCTTGGATAAATTAGATTGGTTTTTGGTATCCAGTGACTTAAATTGGAATCCCTCGTTAAAGCCTTGATTTAATTCATAGAATAATTGGGCAATACAACTCATTTCAATGACCAGTAGATTTGGAATGTTCTTAGCTATAGATTCATGCAATGTATTGAATTCCTCTGACTTTCTTCTAATTTTCTCTAGTTCGATAGATGATGAGCATGGGATTAAATTCAAACTTTCGATCATTTCCAAAATTCCAACTAAATCAGGTGCAAAAGATGTGAATTCTTTTCTAATCTTCAAAATATCTAATAATGTGGAACAAATTTCTCTTTGTTTCAATGAAACTTTGGATAGAATTTCTGGTGAACTGTTGTATGTTTTCATTAATCTGGTTGCCAATTTAGCAATGTTTGTTTCACCTTTAATAACGTCCTCGTTGATTATTTCGTCGATAGAAGTTTTTAAATCAGTAGAAACTAGAAATTCACCAAGAACCCTGTTGACGAGATTGATAACAGTGTCATATTCTTCACTTAGTTGATATAATAAAATACAATCGAATGGCCTACCTTCTTCGTCCGCTTTAATGGCAGCTTGTTCGGCAATGTTATGTAGGTAACTCTCTTCATCATCGAGGTATAATAATTTCTTACGTAACTCAATTGCACCTGGTATTCTGGTACCATCTTTGTCGATTCTACCTAATAGCAAGACAAATTCTCTAGTTTCAAGAACCAACTCTCTTAAACCTTCTTGGCATAGTTCAACTTGAGATGCTTTCAAATCTGGCTGCAAACCATCGCATAGACAGATACAAAATAGGTACTCAGCGGCAACTCTTGGATCAGAAATCTTAAACGTTCTAGTGTAATAACCCAACAATCTTGCATAAGAAATTGATCTAAACCCATCTGCGTTAACTGTTAATAATTCCTCTTGTTTGTTATCGTCAACTCTTAATAAACCGTAGTATGCTAATGTAATGGCCATGTGAACAGAGTCAATTTCACTTGTCTCATACAGATGCTTAACAGCGTCTTCGTATAATCCGGAAAAAATCAATGCTTGCAAATACATTGGGTTGGTATTGGAACTATTGAACGAATCAGGGCCAAATTGTAGAATGGAAGTTTGCAAGTCGTTCAAGCTATAACGTTCATTGACTGGATCGTTATCATCAATTTCATCTTCTCTGATCAAAGCAAAATGTAACCATAACCAATCTTCAATACTCAGAGTAATGTTTGGTAATGCCTTCTTGGAAATATCGCATCTACCAATCAATTTGTATGCAGCATAACGGAATGGATCGGTATCTTTGTTGGTGTGCTTAAACGATTGATTAAATTCGTTAACTAATCTACCTTGTAATTCTGGGGATAATTTGCCATCAGCATTTTCGCAATAACTCTTTAAGTATGTTGGGAATGATCTTTCTAATTTTTGGAACGAATCGTTGTTCTCGTTGATCAACTCAACAGCTTCTTCGTAACAACCTGCCCTTAACAAATAGAATAATATAGCCCAAATGGGAACACCGTTTATAAAGGTCATGTTTGATATTTTCCACACGTTGTTGTTAGTTTTCAATGTCATATCCAAAAAGTTTTGAACCTTGGATGTATTGGTAACTATTTTGTTATGTATGGCTTTATCCGATTTTAGATATAGTTCATTGATATAATCTAAGAATTGGCTTTCCAAATATGCTCGACTCTTGTTAACAATCTTTTTACGTAAAGCTATTGAATCAAAGTCGGTCAGTGAATCAGCGCAATGTCCTTTGGCAAATTTTCTTTCTTGATAGTGAATGGATTTAGAGTCGTTATTTTCACAGAAATCTCTTAATATTAGCCAAGCTTCGTGCAGTTGTTTAGATCTAGAGCTTAATTCATGTTTGGACAAGTCTGCAAAAACAGTACTTATAGGATATGACTTCCCCTCTTGTCTTGCGTCATTTAACTCATAGATTACTTGTGCATACAGCTCAAATTTTTGTCTCGATGCATATGAAATGTTTGGATTGATTATAGAGTTATTGTCTGAAGAAGGTTTAACGTCTTTAAAGTTGTATTTGGATGATAGAATGTTCATTGTTTTTGTATTTCCCCATGCTAATTGCTTTTCTAAGCTGTCTTTATTTGTTCTATGTTTCTTTTCAGGAGACCTTAATAATTCACCTGAAGGTTTACCTCTCTTTAAAAGAACAGATAAAGAATTACGCAATTCATTTTTTCTTGTATTCCAATCTATGGTTATATTTTGATTCACATAGTTGTCGAAATCTCTTGCAGCTGTGGATAATGATTGTTCAATGGCAGATAAGATATTCTCATCTTTTTGGGTATTAATATAAGTATCGATATCGCCATGAAAGTTTGTGTTTACATTTTTTGTAACAACGCTTGTTTCTAATTGATGACAATCGATTGAATCTAGTTCGTTCTGTATTTCCTCGATAGTGATCCCGCTACCAACAAGCAGGTAATGGGCTTTTGTGTATGGATTAATATCTTTATCAGTTTTGTTGTATTTACGTAATTCATATGCTTTTCTTTTGATTTCATTTAAACCTAGATGAATGGTGCCAGTATCGTTCAACCTTTTTGGTAAGTTACGAGAAGATTCAAGTAATTCTTTCAAAGAAATAGAAGGTTGTTGATTGTCCTTTGATGAAGACCCGACACCAATTGCTGGTGATGATTTTATGATTGTAGATTGTGACATAATTTCAGTTACACAATTTGAATTGAGTAGATGTAAGATGATATATAAACAGATGGGCGTCTTGGAAGGAGATACAAGGGTTCAAAAATTTAAAAAAAAGTATGAAACTAGAAGTGGATCAGCAACAACAACAAAACATTATTAAGTAAAGAAAGGGCTTCGAATTTTCTTTCTTGGGAAAAACGCAAATACAATTAAATAATTGTGTATTTTTTTCTTCATGTGTTTTCCAGCCGGGTGACATTTTGAATTAGTACACTATGACATCGTATTTGTTTTAAAACAGTCTTTCTAACCTCCGATAATTTCCTCCGCTTCTCATTTTTTTTCTTGTGTTTATCAGTTTCTCCAGGGTGGATATTCATAGGTTTGTTAAAAAATCACAAACAATATATATATTGAAACTTCTTCTCAATTATCACCCATTTTTCATTGATTATACGATACTCTACACCTATACACTAGTGCACCTTTATTTGATAGTGCACAATTTACTACTATATTCTCACCAGCTACATTAAAGCTACCTATATCAATACGCAGATATATATTTAGACCTGATATTTTAAAACCTGTTTTTTACATTAGACCCTGAAATTATTTCCGGTATCCTATTGATCCTTCAGGTAATAAAGCTCATCAAAAACAGCCCAAACATAATTTGAAGAATCTCAACAAGAAGCACTTATTAGCATATTCACGGTAACAATGTCTGCAACTTTACAGTCCGACTACCTGACTCAACAGCAACAACAACAACCGCAACAGCAACAGCATGCACCACAGTACTACCAACAGCAAATACCTACAGAATACATAGACCCATCCGGTTATCAAACCTCAACATCGACAGATCCATCATCATTAACAAATTCACCATCACCAACACATGTTGCCCAAGCTAACTCCGCACAAAACTCAAACATTCAGCAGGCTCCTGCAGCTGATCAACCGTACTATGTCAACGCCAAACAATACCATCGGATATTGAAAAGACGTATCGCCAGGGCTAGATTAGAAGAAAACTTAAAGATTCAAAGAGGCCGTAAGCCATATTTACATGAGTCAAGACATAAACATGCCATGAGAAGGCCAAGAGGACAAGGTGGTAGATTTTTAACTGCTGCTGAAATTGCCGAAAAGGACAGGTTGGATAAATTGGAAGAGATGAAGAGACAAGAGAGTGGAGAAAGCGTTGGCGCTGTTCATTGAATGAATAAGGCTACTTCTTTTTATACTTTTGTTTTATCTTAATTTCTTAACGACTGGTTTGTTGATTATAGCACATGAATGTTTTTATGATTGGTTTTTTTTCATTTTTTTTATTGTTTTGGTTTTATTTCTTTATGTTAGAACATGGTTATTGAAACCATTTTGTATAATTTTTTATGTTCACGTTTTGGTATCTCTATTTTTTTTGAATTTAGGTTTTGTTCTTATTTGTGCCCAAGCTTTCCTTTCTTCGTTAGATTTTTATTTTGCAGGAAAGAAGATAGTCGAGATATACGGTTTTAAAACAAATTATCGGGTTTTTCCTATATCTTTTGTATCTTTTCTACTCTTAATATTGTCATGGAAGATAATCTGAATCTTTTGGATTCTATCCGTTGTTGTCTTGATTCTCTTTTCTCACTTACAGTTTGAGTAAAACAAAATATACAAATTTATTCTTTTTTTAAAAAAACAAAGAAACTACATACACCTACAAACAAATATTAAATGCAAAAGAACGAAAACTACAAACCCAACTCAGACAACATAGCTTTATCCTCCTCGCTTAGATTGTAAGCAATACTACTTAATCCACCAATCTCA
Source organism: Ogataea trehalophila (assembly GCA_003707645.2). Taxonomy (NCBI): domain Eukaryota; kingdom Fungi; phylum Ascomycota; class Pichiomycetes; order Pichiales; family Pichiaceae; genus Ogataea; species Ogataea trehalophila. Next base: position 252,505 of record PPKI02000006.1, read on the forward strand.
CTAATCTTCAGCTTGAAGTATTGAGCGATCATGTCCTTTGAACTAATTTCTTTGACTGGATCAAACGGTTTCAACTGGATGATATTTAGCCTATTGAATGACGAACCGAAAGTCATCTCATCGTTTTCTAACTCGAGTAAAATTTCAACATTCTCATTAAAGTTCTTGTAGTTTTTAATGGAATCAGATGATAGTAGATGCAATAAATTGGCAAAAATGCCTTGGAAGATATCCTGGCCAAGTAATTGAGAGTTTTCAGTTATCAGATTGGTCAACCCAATGATCAAAATTTTCTTATCCAATAAATTATTAAATGTTTCAATCTTAGATATTATGAAATTTGTCAAAATTTGTTGGAATAAACCAGTCTGAACATTTTCAAAAAATTGAATGATAAAATGGGAAGTTAATCCATTTTTCTTGTTTACAGCATCTTGGGATGTTGATAATGATGCTATTGAACATAAAAAGATAATCATTCTTTTGACGTACCTTTCGGTCCTTCCTGTTTGTAATCTAGTCAGGATAATAATAGCAATTTGTTTTAAAAATGGTTCTAATATCGACAAGTCAATATTCAATAAGATAGTTTCCAAGAAATCAAACCCGTGTTGATCTTGTAATTTTGATGAAATTAATTTTTGGAAAACACCTAAAATTGGAGTCAAGGATTCTTGTGATGAAACTAAACTTGGCTTAAATTTAATGATGGCTGATAGTAATCTGACAATAGCCGGAACATTACCCTTTGATTCCCAAATACTTGGCGAACATAACGGTTTAATCAAATGTTCATATTCAGCTGGCATTTCTAAGTTAGTTGGGTAAATTTCTAAACAGAATGATAAAATTTGGAATGAGTATGGGATAAATTCTTGAATATCGTTACCCAATATGGAAAGCATGCATGGTTTGATTATATCCAAGATACTGACAACTTGTGAGGTGTTGTATTTGAGTATAACACAAATTGACTCGAATGTATAATGAGTAAATTTAGGATTAGATGGGTTCTTTCCAATGGTTTCAACAATTTTCATTAGCTGTTGTAATAACTCTAGGTTAAACTCATTCAATGAATCTTCAGCAGTTAAGATAATTCTCATTATGCATTTCATTAAAAATTCATTCTCTGCCAATTTGTCTGGAGTATCACCTTTCTTGAACATTAATCTAAACAAGTTCATCAATAACTCTTTGGAGATATTAGCCGGGATATCATTCTTATTAAACAATAGTTCTTGATGTTTTGTTGGGTTTCTCAATGATAATATTTTTTCTAATGTAATGGCAGTATAAGTATAAACAACATAGTTGTCATCTTGGAAGTGGGCAGATAGCAATGGGAATGCTTCAATCAATTGCTGTTTTGTTAACTGGTTTCTAAAAGTAAAAATGTATTTGATGGCATCAACTTTCAAAATTGGATGTGAAACTTGACTAACCAAATCTGGCGCAATGTAATTAGTGAAGAATTGAACAATATCAACTAATAAGTTCGTGGATGTGATACCAGCATTAGTGATAGAACCTTTAGCTGCAATAGAGCTAAACAAGTAAATAGCCAAATCTTTAGATTTCCAGTTGGTTGTGCTTGCTTGATATTCAGACATGTAATGGTTTATATAGTTCATAACAACTTGAGTAACAGCTTGTTCATTTTCTTCCTTCAAAGCTCTTAAAAAGTCAGTAGCTGCTCTTCTTCTAGTATCAGAGTCAGAACCTTCGATATCACGTCTAGTGAATTCAATCGGATCATCTTCGAACAATTCTTCATCGGATTCTCTCAATGTAACGTTAGGGAGAATAATCTTTTGGGTGATTTGTTCTAATGTTTCTTGACTGTTTAGCATTGTTGGGAATGAGGATGCAACCACAGTTAAGAGTTGCAATGCTTTGGAAACTAATATGTCGTATTTTGGTTGTGATTCAATTTTCATCAATAGCTCCCAAACGGTTTCTACAAATGGTTGAATCAAGCTACCTAATTCTTCATGATATCTAGTTGTGTATAACTGAATCAACTCACAAGAGTTGGTCTTTACTTGAGTAACAATATCTATTTCTTGATCTTCATTTGGATCTTCTAATAATGCATTTGAGTATTTCATGTATTTGTGAATAATTCCTAGACCATCAGTAACGTGATCTTCAAAAAATTCAGGAATTTCTTGACAGTTGAAATCATAATAAATCTTCACTAGCAATAATAGGTTATCGAATAACACAGAGAGTGCCTGCTTGTTGGTAGCATTTTCTGTGATCAATTCGTCTACTCTTTTGAGTAATGTTAAAAATGGTTCGGCAAATTTGGATAAAACTAATCCAATTTCAGTGAACAATTCATCGGATCTGAATAATGGTCTCCATCTTTTAAAAATTGAATGAGCAACTTTTAAAACACCTTTATTGGTCAACATATCACCAGGATTCAATTTCGAAACAAGTTCATCTAATAACTCTGGCCATAACTCTGGAAATTCAGATTCGGCTATCAAAGAAACAGATTCGCCTATTTGAACCTGTAATGAATCAGGTAACTGAATCATCAATGACACGATCTCAGATTTGATAACTTTGACATCATCAAGGTGAAGCTTATAATTACCTGTTTCATCAATCCATCTTCTTTTGATTAGGTTCTTAAAATATAAAGATCCTGCTAATCTAACAGAGTTGGATATATTTTGGCTAGCGATAACATGCAACAATGTTGAAGGGAAGCCTTGTTCAGTTTCAATGGCTCTCAGTGAGATCTCAGCTTGCTTTGCAGAGGCAGGGAGTAGTGATTGCTCTAAAAGTTGTGCCACTGAATTGATATCAGACATTATTCAGACAATTCTAATCAACACAAATAATAGTTTTGTTCCTTCTCCTAAGGTGACAAAAATTGGTATCCTATCTCGTCTGACTATGATATGATAAATATGTATAAACATGAATAAAGTTTGGTTCCAGATCCAAAATCCGCTTACAATTTTTAGATGGCACAAAACAAAATTTTAACTATGCATTACGTAATACAATATCCCACTTTTACAAACCGTTACAAACTCGTATTTAACATTTTGGCGGTACTCTTGAAGCTTTTCAACGAACTGTACTTTCACTTAGCAATTTTACACTGGTAAAACCCACTCCAAGGCTATTATCAATCTCTAGTCTCATGGGGCTCTGATTCACAGGACTCAGCACTTTGATGGACCTAACGTGAGAGTCTTTACCGTTCTGATGATTAGCGAGAAAGCAAATTTTTATCAAATAGCATTTCAACAGGTTATCTGATCGTATTCCCTTGAAGAAAATATGCTGCCAACCAATTGGTTCAATGAAATCTTTGTATGAAACCTCCATCAGGTCATGTTCTCCACTGCCTGCCAATATTAATAATTTTGAAGGTGTATATGATTCGTCAGTTTGGTAATTGAAGTAAAAAGATAATCTATCAATGGTTACTTTTTTTGTAAAATGAATGGTTATGTAATGCGGTTGTTGTCCATCACTTTGCCAATAACTGAATGGTGTATCCTCTCTCAGCTCTTTTATACCATACCCTTGTTTATGTGTAGAGACAGACCATGAAGCTAGGTTCCCAATCTCAACTAATCCCAAATGTTCCAATTTTCGTATACCTGAAGTGAATAGCTCTTCTTCGTCAGTTTTAGCTAAGTTATTCTCCAAGAGCTCATTGGAAGACCTATTAGTTGGATAATTGGCTTCATCTTCATTGTCATTGTCATCACCAACATCTTGGCGTTCTTGTTGCATGTTGTCAAATTCACCGCTGTATTGATCCTCAAATTCTGCACCGTCTTCACCAATAAACCGACTATCATCATCATCTTCCTCTTCATCTTCATCATCCTCATCATCCTCATCATCATCTTCTTCTTCCTCAGTTGATAGAACACCTAAAAGATTCCGCGTTAGCATTGATCTTTGTGGATCTGAGTTATCTTCGGGCCTATCATCTTCTATCATATCCATAGAGAAGTTTGCATCATGATTCATTTGCGCTCTTCTTCTATGCATTGGTAACGAATTGTTTAAATTGTGGTGACTTTGAAAACTGCTGTTGTCCGGAATTTAAGATTCTTTTACTTACAATTGACGATAACAATTTTTAATAAAATTTATTCCACTTAAAGCGTACAACAGTTATCATACAGGGCGTTATAAAGCAGCTCCTTGTCACGCTTAACATTTTGTTTTGTCTTGTTTTGTACTGTTTTCAGATCGCGTCAAACGCGTCGGCGTCGCACTCATGGTTATTCACCTTCTATGGCTGAGGCGTATATAAGAATGGACTGCAACTATACAGTAATGATTAATTGAGAAATGAAAGAGTAAGTTGAAACATATTATTAAAGAAATTGTGAAGAATAGAAAGATACATAAAGAAACGTCAAGGTATAATAATACAGGAATTAAAGTAAGATGGATTTTAAAATATCAACAGCATCTGTACCACTTCTTACCATCTCCATTTTTGGGGTTTGCAACATCAACGACACCTTCAAAATCCAAACCAACAAATTCCCGCTGTTCTCTTGACTTTGCTAATCCTAATTCAGCACATCTTTTGAAAATCTTCTCAACGTCTAAATAATTCTTTGCAGTAACTTCCAAAACATACTTCTTTAGATCAGTGATTAATCCAGGGTCCAACTGTCCCGCAAACTCAACTGCCTGTCTAAAACTTATTTGTCTAATTGTCTGGTTATCAGTTTTATTACCCACTATTATCACATTGGGTGCTGAATTATTGCAGAACTTCAAAAAGCTCTGTAGCCATTTACTTAGATTATGAAAACTCTCCGAATTCGTTATATCGTAAACCAATATCGCTATGTCAGAACCCCTATAAAACGCTTTAGACACCGCGTTAAAACGTTCTTGTCCCGCAGTATCCCAGATTTGTAAATTGACTGCTTGATTGGAAGATGTACGAACTTTATACGATAAGAAATCCGCTCCTATTGTAGCTTTATAATTGTTAGAAAAGTAATGGTGCACATATTGTGACCGTATGGATGTTTTACCAACCGATTGATCCCCCAATAGGATGACTTTAATTGCCCTAGCCTCTATTCCTGTTTCAATGTTATTTATGTTTAGGTGGTGAGGGTCAGGGCCCTGTTGGTTTACCGTTGTGGAAGAAGATTGTGATATTATATTGGGCATGCAGAGGCTTTTTATTGAATTTGCATTGTTCACCTTATTCAAGGAGTGTTTATATGTTCAAATATAGAGATTTTTTAGTAAAATAATGGTGATTGTATCTCATAGAACTGTTCCCTACAGATAGAAAAATGAATAGGTATTGAAGTAAGATGTTTACATTCTGTCTAACAAGTGATACCATTTATGGTCGTGTGTGTCGGCAAGCAACTGGATTGAGTTACTAAAACCTGCGTCGATCGGTAAGGTAGAATAAAGAAATCTTCGCGTTTAAGACGTGTCGATTGACGCAATTTGTTTCTAAAAACTTCAAGTGCTTGATTTCATTGTACAGTTTTCCTTATTGAATTACTTATTTTATTATAGTGAAAACATTTATTTCTTATTATGTAGTAAAACTAGTAATTTCATAAAAGGAAAACTGGCAAAAAAAAAAAAACCTAAAAGTCTTAACTGGAGTCTTTTTAAGATTCGCATAACATCAGTTAAATTTGGATTAAAACTGGATGATTGATTAATCTTTCTATAATCTGTATTTTAAACGTTATAATTTTAAAGAATCATTAAACAAGTGGAGAAAAATGAGCCTTCTACGATAAGTTTCCTTCCCGTTTAAGTGAAGTGGCGGTGCTTAGCTGCTTAACCGAATGAGGTAATGCTTTGCGAGGCTGACGGTAAGGCAATAGTTATTCGACCGCTGAAAATTTGTCGCGTACTCACGTGTAGGGTCAACAATATATATATATTCAACTATTCGGGCAGGTTTTTGATCGATGATTTAGCAGGTGGGTTGGTAACGTAACTCATATTCGATATCAGTTATTTAAAGCTAAAAAGTAAGGATATAAAGTTAAATGCAATGACCTGTAAATGTTTTGCATTTTTAACTTTGGACGAGATGTTTAGATAGGGTTAAGGGTTACCGAGGAACAGAAGATTGCAATTTTCACCCCGTGTAGTGGGTGTTAACGGCCTGAATCATGCTGACGGAGCTAGCCTATTTACCTCGATCACTCCATTTTTTTGTACCCGATGATTCATTTACAGCTTATAATTTTTGAATGCTGTACAGATATCTATCTCCGTTAGATAAAAGTACAAAAACATTTATGCATTATAAAAAACATGAAATTAAACAAATCGTAGAAATATATATATATACGTATATATTCTTAATTAACAAATAAGGAAAACCGCAAAAAAACACCCAGCAATATTGCCTACTCATACTCTAATCAAAAAGTGACACATAATACACCCCTGACGAGCAGGAAAAAAAAAAGAAAACACAAATGGCGTCTAAGAAATCCAAGTAATTTATTCTTGGGAAGATAAGAAGTGCTCAGCTTCTAAAGCAGCCATACAACCGGTACCGGCTGAAGTGATAGCTTGTCTGTAAATTTTATCTTGAACATCACCAGCAGCAAAGACACCTGGAACTGAAGTAGAAGCAGTTCCAGGCTTGGTCTTAATGTAGCCAGATTCATCTGTTTCCAGTTGATCAGCAAAGATTTGTGTAGCTGGAGTGTGACCAATGGCATAGAATAAACCGCTGACTTCTAAGTCCTTGACTTCTTCAGTCTTGACATTCTTAATGGACAAAGCGGTTAAAACCTTACCGTTACCCTTAGCTTCTAACGAAACGGTATCGTATAAGACTTCCAACTTGTCATTTTTTGCAACTCTCTTTTGCATAATAGTAGAAGCTCTCAAGTAGTCTTTTCTAACAATCAAGTAAACCTTTGAACCGTACTTGGTTAAAAATAAAGCTTCTTCACAGGCTGAATCACCACCACCAATGACAGCTAATGGCTTGTTTCTGAAAATTGGAACAGCACCATCACAGACGGCACAAGCAGAGATACCTTGTTGCCAGTAAGCTTCTTCACCTGGTAAACCCAATCTCTTCGCAGAAGCACCTGTAGCAATAACAACGGCGTCAGTGGTAATTGGTTCTTCGTCTTCAGCCCATTCAGTCCATAATTTGAATGGTCTTGAAGAGAAATCAACCTTTGAAATGGTTTCAGTAATGATTTCTGTACCAAAGTTTGATGATTGTTCTCTCATTTGTTCCATCAATGTGGAACCATTAATACCCTTTGGGAAACCAGGAAAGTTTTCAATATCGGTAGTCGTTGTTAGTTGGCCACCGGCAGCAATACCGTTAGCTAACATACCTTCGTATAAAACTGGTTGCATTTCAGCTCTGGCTAAGTAGATGGCAGCAGTGTGAGCAGCTGGACCGGAACCAATGATAGTGACCTTGTTGTGAACCATTTTTGTTGTTATATTTCTTGTAGAATAAAAGTGATTGAATTTGATTATCTGGGTTAAAGAGTTTTTAATAAACATAAATTGAACTAAGATACCAAACTTAGCGACAAGGTTGTTACAAGGGAAAAGAGAGTTTATATATATATGAAATGTGGTAAAGGTAGATTTTTCATGGGTATATCGCCAGGATCAAGTTTACTATGGAAGTTTTATCCAGCAGCCCGATTTTTCGAGATTTGTAATCGCGAATCTCAATCTAGATCTAGAAATACGCCTCCGAAGTGGCGCATGGATTCATCAACAGCTTGGGCCAGAATCTCATTGCATTAAAGATTAGTAAAGCTCTTCTTTCTAGATGAATAATGAAAAGGTGTAGCCTTTCTACTAACTACATTACTTTAGCTGGTTTGTATAGATTTTGAAAAAATAATTAAAGGTGTTCGACTTATTAAGCCAAAGATGAAAAATGAGTGCCTTAGTGATCAACCAGAAAATAGACATATAAAAAGTTGATGGATATTCAGATTAGCTCGTCACTCAAGCAGCACAAGTACACAAGAAAATAAAAACGTAAATGATACTTGGATATCAATCAAAAGACAGAAATATAAATAGGAAGTGAAAGCGAAATGGCATTCGTTGCCAATGGTGATCTGATCTAATCGAATCATGAGGGCGTGGAGGGTTTGATTTCTTCATTCACTGATTAGCCAGATCTCAGAATAATGGAACAAGTTCCAAAATATTAGTGGAATTATAGGGGGCTCACCCCAACAGTAATAAAATATCTCCGAATAATCAATGATTCAAAGCATCCAACACAAAAGTTTTAACTTCGGGTTTTGATGATAGTATTGGATTCAAGACAACAGAGCTTAACCAGTACTCCAAAGCTTTTCTTCTTTTTTGTAAAAAACTTGAATTGAATCTATTCTGTAATATCATAGTTTTGGGGGGTAGCGAAGGTATGACAGTTTCTGATTTATACTTATCTAACCTTGATTTTAAATCAACGAAATCATTAAACCTTTTTCTAATCTTAAATTTTGATCCTCTTGTCGTTTCAAATTCAATGGTCCATAAAGAATACTTACCCCCATTAAAACCTTGCAGTATTGTTGGCTCTCCAATAATACAGTTAACACACCACACACTATCCCCATCTTTGAAAATATCGTGTTCATCTTCTGTTGAGTGATCCTCAAGTACTATGGGTATAGGTGCCATTTTTGAAAGCACACTCAAGTCTTTATTTCCATGTGTATGATTTAGGTCTTTGGATGCCATTATATATTTGATATTCTGATATTTTATATGCGAATTAAAAATGTTTTTTTGCTACTGCTGTACGATGTAGATTTTTGGCTCAGTTTTCGATTTTTATGCTTCTGGTAAGAGAATATTTGTTCACTTGCAATGATTAAAGTGCAACCAGAGGCAAGAAATAGTACGGTGAATTTAAATTTACCAAATGTTTGAAATGGTTTGTACTTCCCTTCAAACTAGACTTTAAAAAACAGCTTCTTAGCATTGCAATAGGACTCGTTCAACGACACATTGCTTTAGTAATAAACTTTCAAGAGCTTTGTGCATTGTCCTCTCTTTCCAACACAAAAAATCTTTTCTTCCAGTGCACAGCCTGATTGGCCGACTTCATATTACTCTTTAGACGCGTCGATATATAGGTATTCATTACTGATCGATTAATCAGTGTGCATCGCATGGTTTAAGCTTGATGCTGTTGTTTGTTGGAGTATGCCTACTTTTAGGATTCATCTTCAGGAGCTAACAAGTTATAAACGAGCATGGAGGAATTAAGGGGCTTAATACCAGTGTGGAAACAAATATTTTACAAATGGAAATCCCTCAGAAACATACCATTTAGAAAGAGATTCTTTGTTGGTAAGCATGACTACCCCACATCTTTGTGAATACAAATGAATGGCCATCTCATCTTTTTCACCTGAGTGGACGATAAAACGAAACCACTGCGAATAGTGTGCTAGGGAAATGAGAATTTTAACACAGGTTTCTCAATAGTGCAAGAGTACTAACATAAAAACCGAAAATAAAGGCTATGATTTATCTGGAAATACATATTGGGAGTTTTATCTTGAAAAACAAAGAGAGTCCAGGCCACGTAGAATTTATAAGCCATTGATTGAACGTCCATTAATCCATGATTATTTTGACGGATTGCCGATTCAATGGTTACAATGGCTAAGATACACTAGATCCGCTGCACCAAGTTTGAAGGAATTGGCAGATGATCAAAAACGAGTTGAGAAGTTGAGAACGTTGGGGTATTTGAAAAATCAAGATTTGGAACACCAAAAAGAAGTTACGAATGGAAAAATTATGGAGAGTATGATGAAGGAGTTAGGCAAAGTTGCAAGTTCAGCCGATGTTGAAAAGAGTACAATTAAACCAAGGAGACGGTAGTACTTTTCAGTTTAATTTTTTATATAAACCATGCATGTGTAATTTAAAACCTATTTATATAATAACCAAATTCACACAGGAACAAACATTTTATAAATTTTCTATATTTTCCTTATCCCCTTGAGATGAGAGTGCAATAGTTAGTTTTTTCAACAATGCATTCGAATAGTTGTCAAGTAAATCGTTATCGTAACCAGGTAAAAGTCTCATTGTTTTATTCATCTCATCTTTTAAAGCGGTGAATTGTCTTCCATATTCATCACTTTGTTGTTCATCAATCAGAGTTTTCTGTATTTGCTTTAGTTGATCAATAGCTAAGCCGACCATGCTTTCTATATTATCAATTTTTGGTTTATCTTCTAACCTGAGACCTGATAAGCGTTTTATGACATTGGATGTTGGTGATTTGTTTAATGATGAATTCTGTCTAGCAGAAGAAGAAATGGTGGATGATCTATTAACTAAAGATTGCGTTCTTCCCAATCCAGAAACAGGAGATCTTGATAACCCAGGAGTTGGCGATCTTGCTGACTGAGTAGTGACTGGTCTGGAACTCAACTTGCTTGGTGACGTGGGTGAGATGGATGATAGGGAAACATCGGCTTTGGACGATTTTGAAGATTGAGATAAGTTAATGGATGGAGATCCAGTCATTCTGTTAACACCAGCTTGTTTTAAAGGAGTTAAGGCAGGGCCTGTGTGTAATATCTTTCGCATCACCTTTGGAGGTGAGGATAAAAAATCATCAACAGGGACACCGGTTGACAATACTGAAGAATCTGTAGAAATCGATATGGAAAGGTCTTTTAAAATCCAGTTGAACATACAACCATCATGACTAGCAGAGATCAAATTGGTATTGTTGTTAACAAGTATGAGTCCTATAATGGTTTCTGAGTGTCCCCAGTTTGAACTGATCAATTTTCCATTGTTATAGTTGAACAATCTGATACACTTATCAAAGCATGATGTATAAATAAGGTCACCATCAATTTGAAAGTTATCAATTTGTATAGAGTCAAAATTTTTGTTGAAAAATTTCAAACTTCTAGTCAATTCATAGGTTTGAAGATCATAAACCAATAAGCTCTTATCATTAGTAGAGATCACTAGTTCTTTATTTCCGTTGATGCCAAAAGTTAAAGAAGTGTTTTTGATAGCTATAACTTTATCTTGGTAAATCAGCGGCTCGTTATCCGTTATCTCAAATCTATAAATTGAAACAGTTCTATCAGTGGATGATGATATCAGCTTGTTGTCAACAAATAATATTTTCAAAATATTACCCTTGTTAGAAGACAATGTTTGGAACAATTCCCACTCTTCAATGCCAGTGTCTTCATTCATATCTACAACTGGTGTGTTGTACTTAAAAATCTGAATCGTTCTATCTCTAGAACAAGATGCCATAAATTTAAATTGGTCAACTTTGAAAATGATTACATCATTAATCGAAGATTCATGTGCTCTGATCCTTTTAACTTCTTGGTAACCGGTAATAAAATCATTTCTCCTTTTCATGAAATACAAGTATCCGTACTTGTCACCCGCAACCAAGTTGTCATCATCATCTGCGTCCACCACAATGAGTGAGTTTTCTATCAATTCATTACTAGTTAAGGCAATTGAATGTAATGGTTTAATAGCTTGGTCATGTAGCTTTTTGATCATGCCAAACTTTGACCAGATTAAAATGTCGCCGTTGAAACAACTCTTAACGCCCACAAGATTTCTCATAAAAGAGTTCACAAGAGTTGATGGCTCTTCTCTCAACAGACAGTCAACAGCCATTATTTCAGTATTGTTCAAATATATCAGTTTTGAACAGTCATATATCTCTTGCAAAGCTAAGATTCCTGATTTTTTAACTATCTTTGTTGGTGAGCTAGGAGTAGGTCGTATAGTTCCTCCAACAATAGTGGACAACACTTTTTCAATAGGGATCAATTCTAAAGATTTACCGGCAGCAATCAAGTTTTCATTATTGTGATCAATTAAAATTTGATTAACATAAGGAGGAAGCTGATAAACTTTTTTTAAGTTGATGGTATCCTCTAATAAGTTGATCAATCCAACATCACCTTGATCAGTTAAAACTAACAGTTCATTGAAGTTAATACACTCAATATCAACAAAACAAGAGCTTAAAAAATTTTTCAAAAGAACATTTCTGCCTTTCAGGATACAATTTGTTCTTGATGTATCTTCTTTCCATATTTTTATATGCCTTAAGCCAATAGTGATAACATTATCATCATGCCATATCAATTTATTCACTATCGAAGAACATTTATTACTACCCGAGAATGAAATCCTTTTATTTTGCAACTTCCACACAATCAAAAACCCGTCATTAACTAGCCCCAAAGAGCACAACTTCTTGGAATCACTTGAAAAACACAAAGAATTAATACCAAATTGATGCTCTTGAATAATATATATTGGCTTACACGATGAGTTAGAAGCTAGTGAGTAGATCAAAACACGGGGCTGATAGCCAATCTCTCCAACAGCTAGCATCTTTCTATCGGGTGAAATAGCAATACAGTTGATGGATCTGACCCTACTCGATAGTCCATTGGAGTTGAATTCATCAATTTTTTTGAACCTAATCGATCTGGTACTTGGTGAGTCATTGGCATCATTCAAATCGTCCGTGATATTACATCCCTCTCTTGTAATGTATTCTGGATCGGAATGTAATGGGAAATCAAATTCATCCAGTTTATTATTGCTATTTATTGAGGCACCAGGGTAAACTGATAACTTCGTTTCATTGAAAAGTAAGTTATTTGCACAAAAGAATTTTTGCCATTGAATCTCTAATGATTTGTTGACTTTACAAACAACTACACCACCGCTTGCGGTGTAGGCAATAAGATTTCCTTGAGTGATGAATTGAGAAGGTGTCTCAGAGGATGTACCATAGATCTTTGAAATAACTAATTGCTGAGATTCTGCCAGCATTATACGTATCTTGCAGCTCTACTTGCTTGCTCTTATACTAGACCTATTCCGGGATGATCAAACGACCCATACCCCGGTAAAGAGCCTTTGTTTACATATACAACTATACAAATATCAAAAAAATTCGAAAACAAAATACCGTTCTCCTTTCAAAGGCGGTGCAGATTTTTTGTTTTGTTTGTTTGTTTGTTTGTTTTAAGTTAGGGATGATGATCTATCAGTTGCCACTTAGTTGGTTTGGTATTGGGCTCAAAATCTATCTTTCTATATATAATTATTATAAGTATTGAATTATAATGGATTTACCAAGTGATATAAAACACCTTTTTTTGAACTGGTTTCAGGAAGAGTATGAAAGACACGTGAAGATTGGATCCAAATTGGGTTTGACTTACAACAGAGCGATCCAAAGTTTGAGAGCATGTCCTATCGCCATCAAGCATCCAGATCAGCTGGTGTCTTTGAAATATATTGGTGAGAAAATGGTGAAAGCGATGAGTTCAAAATTGAAGAAGTATTGTGAAGAAAATGGATACGAATACCCTGATTCCGAAGCAGTTCCTGTTCCATCACCTAAGAAGAAGAAGAGGGCCAATTTAACATTAACAGATAATACGGATGATGGAACTGAACCAAAAAAGAAAAGAGGAAAACAATCAACTTTTAATGATAATGATGACTCAGTTCAACCTAAGCAAAAACGGACTAAAAGATACATTCCAAACCAAAACACCGGTGGTTATGCAATCCTTTTGGCACTAATTACTTGTGATAGTGAATGCGATGGAATGACAAAGGAAGATATTATACAAGCCGGTGCCCAATACTGTAGTTCAAGTTTCACGAGCAATCCGTCTACTGGCCAATTTTATTCAGCTTGGGCAAGTATTAAATCATTGGAAAAACACGAATATGTGAAATCAAGTGGAAGGCCGGTTCATTATTACCTCACCGAAGCTGGGGAAGAAGTTGCCAAAACGTTGAAAAAGGTCCACCACGCAAGCACAGGCCAGATTAGTGTAACCTCACCGCCAGAATCGAGAACAAATGTAGATGATTTCCAACAACAGCCCCAAGAACCACTTGTTGCAACTGGGTCCGAACCAGCAAAGTCTGTCCACGAAGGAACGCACTATACAACTTGGGAGCCTGATAGCTTTGACGTTATCTTTGTTATTGATACAAGAGAAATTAGATCTACCGAACAGCGTGATTTTTTCAGTAAACAATTAGAGGCACTGAATGTCGACAATTTTGTTAAATCATTGGCAGTTGGGGATGGTACCTGGATAGCAAGGCACAAAATTACTAAACATGAATGTATTCTAGATTTCATTTTGGAAAGAAAAAGACTTGACGATTTTGCAAGTTCAATCACAGATGGTAGATTTACAGAACAAAAGGCTAGATTGAAAAGAACTGGTATGGGGATGATTTTCTATATTGTTGAGGAACAAATGTCAAGTGACATATCTCGTTTTAGCGAGGCTATTCAAACGTGCATGTCAATGTCCATTACCAATTCTGGTTTTCATGTTAAGAGAACAAAGGACAGTGATGATACAGTTCAGCTACTTTCTAGATTGACAAATATGATTAAATTGAAATATCAAAACAAATCATTATTGGTCTTGGAGCCAAAAAATATGAAGTCTCAATATGACTATGCCGAAGTGTTAAACAAATTTAGAAATGATTTTCAAGATGAGAGTACAGAAATTGTGTATCGTTTCAATACCTTCCAAAGTATGCTTTCTAAGTCTAACTTAGTTACCGTCAGAGAAATGTTTGTTCGTATGTTAATGACCATCAAAGGCGTCTCACTTGATAAAGCTGTTGTAATGCAGGAACACTACAAAACGCCAAAAGGATTAATTCAAGCTTTCAAAGAGTACAGCGGTGACAAGTCAAAAATGATTTCCGTGACTTTCAAAGACCGGGTTGGTAATAAGAAAATTGGCAATGCTATCAGTTCCAAAGTTTATGAACTTTGGGGTATGTCTTCGTACAGTTAACATTTTTTTGCTCAGTATGTCGAGCACTGATTTTTCTTGCAGCACCATGCAATACAGCTGGAGTGAAGCTCGAATCTACTTATGGAACAGAAGCAGTTGTATGTATTTTCTAGCAATTGAATACCAACTTATAACTTTTACAAATGTAAATTTGCTAATGTATAGGTATATAGAGATATATATCACATATATCAGATACATAGAGGCCATCGGAGCCCTCCATGCTTGGTTAGCACTCAATTCTCACTAGTAAATCTGGGCACAGAAATCATTTATCTACGCACCAGAAGCGAGATAAAGTTTTCTTTAGTTTTGATAACTGAAAGAAGATCCAACTACCAAAACGACCTCTTTAAGACAAAATTTGTACCTAACTGTTGCTATCAATTTTATAATTGGGTCTCTTTACTTTAAAAAATAGCACAATCGAGTTCTGCTAGTACTCATTAGTTTTTCTTAGAAGTTGGCCAGCTTGAAAAGGACTAATATCACATAATTCCTCAATTGACCAAAAGAAAAATTATCAAAGAATAGGAATAAGGCCAACCAATCAAAGATCTTTTAGTTTCATACTTGAAACCTTCTATCTTTGTTTGTCTTTTACTTTTTTTTTTTGAAGCAGCACAACATACGGTATACACAAGCTTTAATCTAGTTTGTTTATTAATCAGTCATGATTCCACTCAACTCAAAAATGAAAAGACGTGGGACATCACTAATTCCTTTGATACTATTCTCTTTTCTAATAATATATATTGTACACTATTCATTTGGCTCTGATTATTCCAACAATCAGGATTCCAATGCTGTTGTTGGAGTTGTGGTCACCAATTCATCCCCAAATATCAAGAAAACGAGAAAAACCGCTATAGATCTTTTAAATGGCAACCGGATGAACAAGCCAGTAGACATATATGCCAATATGCTACCAGAGAAGAAAGAGAAACTTATGTTCATTAATGAAAACTCAATAGACGATCCAATGGGGGTAAAGTTACAAGTAGGAAGAGACTTCTTTAAATCTGTGCTCGAGGTCTTACAAAATGCTAAACCAGAGCTGGCTCCATTAGATACATACAAATCGGAAGACCGAATTTACCATGCCGGTTATGATGTTGTTAGTGAAGGTCCAGCTCTTTCAAAAGAATATTTATCACAATTTTTACAACTTAGTAAGCATGAAATTTCCCAACTTAAAAGCTCTCACTCGGCGGTGGTGAACCAATTACCAACTTCTTATCCGGACAGTTTATATAAGGGTAATGGTGTTGTGTATGTTGGTGGTGGTAAATTCAATTGGCTAGCCTTACTTTCCATCAAAACACTGAGATCAATAGGTTCAAAATTACCGGTTGAAGTCTTTATCCCAACTTTAGACGAGTATGAAATGGAAATGTGCTCAAGAATCTTACCAACTTTGAATGCTAAATGTATCTATCTGGGACATGTACTAGGTGAAGAGGCATCCAAAAAAATAAGATTTAGTGGGTACCAATACAAAGCATTAGCCTTAATGCTCTCAAGTTTTGAGAATGTTCTTTTATTAGATGCCGATAACACCCCATTACAAGCACCTGACTACCTTTTCCAATCAGAACCATTCGTTGGAAAGGGTATGATTATCTGGCCAGATTTCTGGAAAAGAACTACGTCTCCTTCATTCTACGACATTGTTGGAATTAAATTGGATGAAAACCAACAGGTAAGCTTTGGTTTTAAAGAATATGGTAAAACTTACAAGCCTAATTCACCCCCAGATAAAACACCCCCACTGCATCAACTGAAAAATGCCATTCCTGATCCAAGCAGTGAATCGGGTCAATTGATGATTTCCAAGAAGACACATTTGAAGGTAATGTTCCTAGCACTATATTACAATATTTATGGGCCTGATTTCTTCTATCCATTACTTTCGCAAGGTTCCGATGGTGAAGGTGACAAGGAAACATTTATTGCTGCCGCACATGTTTCAAAGAAACCATTTTACCAAGTTAAAAAATTTGTTCAAAGTTTAGGGAGATTTGTGGATCACGAATATGTTGGCTCTGCAATGGGCCAGTTTAACCCTAATGACGATTATAACGCTTATATGAAGTTTAGAGGAAAAAAAAACATTGAGGAACGTGAAATTTCGGAATATTTACCAAAGCTGATGTTCGTCCATTCAAATTTCCCGAAATTAGATCCCTGGGAATTAAAACAATCTGAAACCACCTACGATCCTAAAACAGGTAAAAGAAATAGATTATACGGTACAGGTTTGACGGATAAGGTTGGATTTGATTTTGAAACTATCCAATGGAAGAATATGAAGTTTTATATTTGTGATTTGAAATTAAAGCTAAAGTACTTTGAAGATAATAAGATAAAAAACGAGGAATTATGTCGTGAGATTTTTAATCAGCTTGAATACTTACTTAGAACTTCTATGTAATATATAGATATATCTATAGATATACCAGTTATTAAAAAAACTACAAAGACAAAATTTTGTAAAACTATCGTCGTAAGCATGATATAGGTTTACTAACCCAGTCAATTGAAACTTGCACTCTCAATAAGGGGATCTTACAGTTTATACAAATTTGGATTCATTATATACATCAGCTGATACCAGTCATCCAATTCCAAAAACTTGATATCTTGACATATACTCTCACTAATGCATTGATCAATATTGTAAACAGTATAACCCAAACGCTTCAACGTTTTTGAAGCAGACCCACCTTTCATAATAATCGCTTTGCTACAATAAAGCATTGACAGTATATCAGTTGTCGAGTCTCCTATGTATAATGTTATATCGTTTTGTTTGGATATTATTTTTGTTTCTAGTAATTTATCGTAACCTGATCTGATATCCTGCGCCGAATCGACTTCCCCTGTGCATATTCCACTAGGATTGAATTCAAGTTCGTTAGTTCTGATAGAAACATTGGATATTGGAGAATAGAAGTTACGTTCAAAGTATTCTTTTATTATTAATCCTGTCCAGTTAACACTCAACACCGAAAAGTCAACACTTTGCCTAGTTGATATCAATGTGAAAAAATCCTCAAACCCACTTTTGATCTTAACGTTAACAGCCTGCTCTTGGAAGTCCTTCCTAGAATATCCTTGAAAAGTCTTCAACCTTATAACTTCTAAAAGTGAACTCTTTTCAACATCCTTCATATCTTTTTGAAATGCAATTTCCTTTTCGATGGTGTCTCTCTCTCTATACGATTTTGTTGGTAGTATGTTGTCCATAAAATTTTTATAGCTCTCTTGATAAACTTTGTAAAAGTAATCTAGATTATAATCTGCATCTTTGGGTAGTACATTAAACATTAACGATATTGTGTCCTTTGATGTTATAGTATCATCCCAATCTGTGATAACTCTTGAGAAGTTGCTGAAATGTTTAGAAAGGTTTTGGTAGTTGTGTAGCTTTGTCATCGCTCGGTGTTCCTCTCTGACACTTTCTTTTAGATGATCTTTAGTTGAACGTTAGGAATATATTTTTATATAATATTTTGGTTATCCACTTTGTTGAACTTTATCAATAGGGATATCCTCACTTGAAGAAATGCAATCAGCTTCGAGAGTTACAGATGTCGGTCATCTGCAGAACAGCGCTTGTTCATCGCTGCTATTTCTCAAGAAGGGTTAATAATCCGGAGTTAAATTCTATTCTTGCTAAATTTAGGGATGAAGGATATAAAATCAAATAGAATGAACTAAATTGAAATAGATATACACAAGTTAAATATTTACACAAAAGATCCCATCGAGTAATCCTTTTGTTCACCAACGCTGGTTGTTGTTATTGTACTTGCTATTCTGTCTGTAATTTCCTCTATTATAATTATTGCTGTTACCCCCACGATAGCCTCCACGACCACCTTGATTGCCATTGTTATAGTTGTTATGACCACTTTGGTTGTAGTTATTGTTCCCATGGTTATTATAACCTCCTGGATGATGGCTGTAGTTGTTGTAACCTCCTTGGTTATAGTTATTGTTACCGAGATACTGATTTTGATTTTGGAATTCATTATAATATTGATCCCGTCCTTGTTCATTGGTTTGGTACTGGTCTTGGTACTGATTCTGATACTGTTGGCTTTGTTGAGTATAGGCACCTTGTGCTTGTTGGTACTTGTTTGCTTCAACTTCATACATGTGAATGAAACTCTTGTAACCACCAACCCTCAAGGTGTACATGGTATCACCATTTGGCCCGATATGCGGCTTATAATCAATATCATTTGTATTTTGAAATTGCCTGTTATTTCTCTGGTATCTACCGTTAGAGCTGTAAATGATTTGATCTTTATCCTCTTGTGTCAAAACTCGTAAGTGTGACCTAAAGCCGGTTAAAATCATTGACTTCCCTTGGGTCTTCTTTGGAATTCTGTATTCTAGTTTAATGTACGTGTCGTTTGGAATATCGATATACTTATTGGTTTCTTTTTCAAGGTGATATTTGAAAATTGCTTTAGGATCAAAGTCCGAAGATAAAAACACTTTACCGGCTAAACCAGTTAAATGTGAATGGAATTTGATTTCCTTGTTGATGCTATCTTTGTCATCGGAATCGTACAATGTAGAAAACTCTTTGTAGTGCTTGTTAGCTCTACCTAATAACATAATCTCACCCTTATTTGTATTTCTTTGAGTCTCATATTCAGTCAGTAAACAATATTTCTCCCTAACAGCTTTCAACAATCTAGTTTCATCAATGAAAGGTAATAATGAAATACCTTGCCAAGCCATTTTGGCACCATTCATATCAATTAAAAAGTCTTCAGGGTAGAAATCAATAATCTCAGAATCTGGTTCAGACATCAATGGTCTGAAAACTTCAGGTAAATTATGACCAGATGCAGCGGGTAAAACACTCATCAATTGTTCAAATGGTCTGAATGGAGCACCTAATTTAAATTCAACATTGAATTCGTTCAAGTCATAGAGGTCTGCTGCAAAAGGTGCATAATGGTATGGATAATACCAGTTCCAAGATGGGCAACCTTGATAATAATACAACAAAACCCAAGAAATCCCTTCAACATAGCATCTAGCCATATCTCTTCTGATTTTTTGAATTTCAGTTGGATCAGTAGTGTTGAATTTGGTCTCATAATAACGGTTCTTGTAACCTGGTTCCCATAACTTAACTCTATCTCCATCTTCTTCAACTTTGACTTCGGATTCAGATTCAGATTCAGAATTGAAAGCAGTGGAAGCTGACCTCTTTATACCGTTATCTTCAGAAACATCTATTGGCTCTTCTTGTTCTCTTAACTCTTGTTTAGCTTCATCAACAACACTTGCAGCACTAGATGAGGCAGTAGCAACATTTTTCATCATAGTTTGCTTCAGGATATCAGCAACACTTTTATTAGCGGTATTAGCTTTGGATATCGTACTGATATTTTGAACAATTTCACTGTTATTCATATTTAAACCACCAGCAGTGTTTCCGGTTCTCAAACTAGTCAAAGCCATGTTCTGGGAAGGCATAATTGGGGCGTTATCTTTACCCTTTGAAACGCTTTGTAATAACTGATTCTTCAAAGCATTCTGCTGTTCTCTTTCAAGTTTTCTTCTCTTATCATTTTGTTCCCTTCTTTGTTCATTCTCGTGTCTTCTTCTAAAAATATCATCTTCTTTCGTTGCCAAATTCTCCATAAGTCTTTCAACCCCATCAATATTCAAGTTACCATCACAAGTAATGTAGCCTTTCAAACTTGGTAGTAATCTCTTCCAGATGTTCACAAGAATATCAATACCATTGTCTCTAACATCTAATGAAGGTAAATGAGGTAGGAAATCGTTGCCGACGAAGAAACACATAAAGACCCAATCGTCAACGGCTCTTTCTATATCAAACTTGAAAGGTAATCTTGGAATATTTAATTCGACTTCCAAATATTCTCTTAAAACGCTCACATGTAGCCATAAGAATGGCTTCTTCTCGTCTGACTGTTGCAATCTTTGTTTGGTAGTCTCGTCCATGTTCAACTGATCAGAAACCCTCAGTTGTCTCTGTGCTTGATCTTTGGCAAAAACATCTTCTCTTAACACTTTGAAATGTGGTTCATGTGTAGCTAATCCCAAGAAAATCAAATCTGCATCTAAACCATAGATACAATGTGAAGTGTTGGGGTTGTGTTCTGGATCAGATCTTTGGGATCTAATAAAGTTCATGATTTTATGTTCACCTTCACCAGGAACTGTCGCATCACTAATGATAACTTGCAGTCCAGACCAACCTGGATCCGTACTAAGTTTGTAAGCAACCCAATATCTTATTGATTCTGCTAAAATGTCCATGAATGGAGTACCTGGTGTAATAGAATTTGAATCCCATGATTTCTTACCTTTGATGGCCAAATCAATCATTTCACCTCTTGCTTCCTTCTCTTGAATTTGTCTTTCCTTTTCTTCATGAGCAATCTTGGCATCACGAGCAGATCTAAATCTTCTTGATCTTTGTTGGTTCATTTTAGCCCTTGGAGCAACACCATCAACTGCAATCATTAGAATCTTCCTTGGTCTAGCCATATTTAGAACTCTGTCCGTGTATCTGAAAATCTCAACCATCATATCAGATTCAGTTTCTGGAGGTGGCTTATTTTCCGGATGGGAACACGGATGCACAATACCGTTCATATCAAGGTATAGGTTGTCTAATTCACCGTTTGGATTTGGATTTGAGTATTGTGCTGGCCGTTCAACATCCCCAACAATGATTGATTCTTCCTCAATAACAGGAGAAATGATCTTTGGGTACTTTTTGGATAACCACCGGAAAAGAGCTGGAACACCCATTTTTGTAAGTTTATATTGGTATTTATGGTCTAATTATTCCCCAATATGACAGCTAACTTCCCACTAATAGTTGTAGTATAGTATATGTTTCAATATATAATAGTATATAGCGAAGATAATAGTACACATAGAAAATTTTCCACATACAAAAAGAGAAAAAGATACCCATGTTGAAATGTGGCAGTTTGGGTTCTGTCCATCAAACAGTGCAAAAAGTGGAGTAGACCTCTGATTCAAATTAATGCAGTGAAAGCCAAGCTAGTCTTGAAGGTTGTGGTTTATTAAATAAGGGTCAACAATACTCCGATCCATCAGTAGTAATTGAATATACAAGAAAACGGGAATCGCCAAGTATGCTACAAAGGTACCGCTTCACACTCTGCAGACACTCAAATACGTTGATAAGGCTGTTTGGCACGACACCCTTGACTTATAAGATCTCGAATAGAAAAGATATTCCAATATCAGGAACAAAAAAGAAACTAAGTTTTATACATGATTATTCAGTCCTGCCGAATTCAGTTCAATATAGATTACCCTCAAAGGATGATTCTGGCAAACAATCAATGGCTCATGCTAATCTTGTGAAGCTAATTTTTGAAAAAGGTGGGGTTGAAGGTATGAGCTTGGAAGAGAATGCAAGGATATTTGAGAAGTATCCATTAACAAACTCAAAGAGACTAGCAAAGAGAAACAAGAAGCCAAAAGCACTGAAAATGTTGACTTCTGACTATATAGAGAATTCTTTGTATAATCCATATTATGGTTATTTCTCCAAAGAGGCTACTATTTTCCAACCCACTGAAGGGTTTGACTTCAGACAACTCAAAGGTCAAGATGAATTCATGTTAAAATGGCTAGAAGCTTATGACAAATACGATAAAGAAGCATTGGCCACTTTTAAGCACAGTAAACAAAACGATTTTCATTTAGAAAAGCCATCTTTACAACTATGGCACACCCCCACTGAACTATTCCAGCCATACTATGGGCAAGCTTTGGCTAGATACATGTTGGTTAATTACAAGTTAAACCAATATCCTTACAATGATCTAACTATATATGAAATTGGTGGTGGTAATGGTACATTAATGCTGAATATTATGGACTATATAAAAGAAACACAACCAGATGTTTATGAAAGAACAAATTATAAAATCATAGAAATTTCAAACAAATTATTTAACAAACAAAATTCAAGATTAGCAGAGCATTTAGATAAAGTAGAGGTGATTAACAAGTCCATCCTTGAATGGAATACTTTTGTTACAGAACCATGCTTTGTTGTTGCATTAGAAGTGTTTGATAATCTGTCTCATGATGTCATTAGGTACGACGTTGATACAAATCAACCATTTCAAGGATACGTTGTTGTTGATGAAAACAACGACTTCAAGGAATTTTATTCCCCGATATTGGACGAATGGACAATGCATTTCTTACATTTAAGAGAAAAGGGGGAATATCCAATATCAACGTTGAAAGATCATCCTTTGAATCAACTTAAATTAACGAAAAAGTATAAAAGCTCGCTCAACCCATTAAGAAACAATTTGTCAGATCCAGAGTTTGTGCCAACTAGACTAGTTAAATTTTTTGAGATTTTGAAAGCATACTTCCCAAATCATCAACTAGTTTCTTCTGATTTTAATCAACTTGAGAACACCATTGAAGGATACTGTGGACCAGTTGTTCAAACAATGCACAAGGACAAAATGATTACCATTGACTCGTACATGTGTAACGAAGGGTACTTTGATATTATGTTCCCTACTGATTTCGAGGTGATTAGTGACTTATACAAACAAATTGTGGGAAAGATTAGTAGTGCTTGTACCCATGCTGAGTTTCTGAAAGTTTGGGCTGATGTTGATGGTACCACAACAAAGACTGGGGAGAATCCGATGTTAGAATTGTATTCAAATGCTTCTTTTATTTACAGCTGATGTATTAATAATACATTAAATTCAGATTTATGATTTAGTATTTTGACGATCTCTTTTCTTCGCTTTTTTTTTTCAATATTTATTTTTATCTTTGTATGTATATATATATGTTACTTCTCTTTTATGTTCTCCAATGGGTTTTTTTTTTCCTTTATGTAGCTACCGCTTTCAAGCATTTTATATTGGCAACTCATAGGGAAAAACAAAATAAATAGATTATAGACTATTTTGTTGACTGTTTATTCCGAGTATTGGCTTAATCTCCTTTCTTGGTAACATAGTATATAAAGTGAGAAGAGAATGAACTGTAATGAAAACATAAACAAGAACAATAATTGAATATTGTAAGGGGGGAATTTACATTGCCACTCCACTCAAACAATACCTCGGATATTACTCCGGCTCCAATCAACAATTGCAGAACACATCCAACTGCCTGTCTTTTAATTAGTATGAAACAGCATATCGAGTTGGGAAAGTAAAATCCATGAATCGCAAGTTTTGCTTATTATTATGATATACACCAACATAATCATTCAATCATTCAATCATTCACTATTTTTCAAATCCCGATCTTCTTTAAGATTTGTGAGAACGCAAGAAGAGTTTTTGAATTTCATGATTACTGACTTCAGAAACTGTCAAAATTGCACTCCCTATAAATGTGTGTCACGTGCTTTCTATTTTATGCCAAAAGTTTATAAAAATTAGTTTCATAACAGTATTCAGGGTACTAGTAGGTACTTACTTAGCTTACAATAAGCCCGTCCGTTAATTAAACCGATAGAATCTGCATATATATATGTTGTCTTGTATTGGTCCCTTACTCACCCCCATATGCTTCTTCGATCAAACTATACGTATTGCCTAGCCTGAATGAGATCAAAATGTGTGACACATAGCGCCTATAGTTAGTTTCTTCAGTGTATATAGTGCCGCATATTTTTACAATTAATTTCACGTCATAGGTTTTATAAGAGGAAATAAAGAAAACCACGTAATTAAGGTTGATGTAAGGCAGGGTAATCTCATCTCGGCTTCCTGATTGGGCCGTCCCAATTAGACAAACAGGATTCGGCGTCACGAGAATTCTTGCTCAATAGTATCCGAATGTAGGGCCATTTATATTTTTCCTTATTCACAACATGGTGTATATTAGAATTAATATAGCCATAGCTTAAGTCGGAAGCTCAACCCAGAACTGAGTCTAGCCAAGATCAGCCTACAGACACCATTAGCTTCATTATGTCATATTCCCCTGCCTCGAGCACATAATATATATTCTATGAGCGCCTCTAAATTAGAGAAAAAAAATGACTAAGAAAAAAAATAAAAGGATTTTACACAGCCATTCAAAATAAAACTCAGTTGTAAAACTACGTCATATTTTATTGTTGTTTTTTGCCTGTGAACAATAGCCGGCATGCATGCATCTCTAAGGGCCTTTCACTCTTTCTTTTTGTGGGTAAGAAGAAAAAAGATTTTAACTCTTTTTCTTAAGAGTGGTTAGTTGTCTGTTTTAGTTGAAGGATCGGCTATATAAATACTGGTCGGTATCCTTATTTGTTTGGAAAACTAAAGTTTTGCTTCAGCCATTTTGAAGGTTACCTAAACTAATTTTTTTTTTTTTAATTTATAGTCCTTTTAGATTCTACTTCAAATTCTTTTTAGAAAATAAAAACAAAAATGGTTTACTTTTCACAGAAAAAGGATGAAGTTTCAATGAAAACCAAATTTGCAAAAAAGGAAAGCGAGACCAGTGAATATGAAAACGCAGAATCTGCTTCACAATCATCTTCTTACGACTCAAGTTCAAATGGTTTATTCACCTTTAACGAAGAATATGAAACAAAAAGAACCCTTGAACAACGTCACATCTCTTTAATTGCTATTGGTGGTTCAATTGGTACAGGTTTATTCGTGACAATCGGTTCTGGTTTAGTCCATGCCGGTCCAGCTTCTCTATTAATTGCGTTTTTTTTTTGGACTACAATTATTTTGATGCTTACATCTGCTGTTGCTGAAATTGTCGTTTACATGCCGACTGCTTCTCCATTCATTGAAATGGCTGGTAGAGCCGTTGACGAAGCTGTTGAATTTGCCAGTGGTTGGAATTTCTTTTTAGTTGAAGCATTATACATTCCATTTGAAATCACTGCTTGTAACACCATCTTGCACTACTGGAGAAGTGATTATTCACCAGGTATCGCTTTTGGTGTTCAGATTGTATTATACGTTGGCTTTAATATCTGGAGTGTTAAATGGTTTGGTGAATCCGAATTCTATCTATCTATAACCAAGTTATTATTAGCTATTGGTTTATTCTTGTTCACTTTTATCACCATGGTTGGTGGTAACCCATCACATGATGCATTTGGTTTCAGAAATTTCAAAACTCCTTTTGGTGAATATGTTACCGATGGTTCATTAGGTAAATTCCAGGGTTGGTTAGCTGCTTGGGCTAAAGCTGGTTTTGTTTGTGTTGGTCCAGAATATCTCTCAATGGTTGCTGGTGAAGCAAAGAACCCAAGAAAAACTATGAAATCTGCTTTCAAGACTGTTATTTACAGATTAGCTATATTCTACATTGGTGGTGCTTTATCTGTTGGTATTTTGATTGCATACAATAACCCAGTTTTAGTTGACGCTGTTACCAATGGTACCGTTGATGCTTCTTCTTCTCCATACGTTATTGCCATCCAAAATATGGGTATTAGTGCTTTGCCAGACATCATCAACGTTGTTATCTTTTTGAGTGCATTCTCTGCTGGTAATTCATACTATTACTGTGCTTCTAGACAGTTGTACTCATTAGCAAAGAGAGGTTTTGCTCCAAAATTCTTTTGCTTCTGTAACCGTAATGGTATCCCAGTCTTCGCTGCTGCGTTCACAACCATTTTTGCTTTGTTATCATTATTACAGTTGGGAAAGAACTCCGCTGTTGTCTTGAACTGGATTGTCAACTTGTGTACCGGTGCTCAATTATTAAACTACGGTTGGATGGTTATCATTTATATCTGTTTCTACAATGCTTTAGAGGCACAAGGTGTTGATAGAAGAACACTTCCATACAGATCATGGTTCCAACCATACTCTATCTATATCGTTGGTTTCTTTGTTTGGATCTTGATTTTCATTATCGGTTACACTGTTTTTTTGCCAGGTTGGTGGGCCGTTTCTGATTTCTTGTTCTATTATCTAATGATCTTTGTCAACTTTGCTTTGTTTGTTTTCTGGAAGGTGCTCAAGAGAACAAAGTTTAAGAAATCTGTTGAAGTTGATTTGATATCTGGTTTAGATGTTATCGAAAAACACGAGCAATCATTAGCTGAACAAGATGATAGTAGTTTAAACGACAACGTTTTCACCAGAGCTATGGCATGGATTTTCTAGATGCTGTTTTTTTGCTTTCTTCTGTTCGTTATTACTATTTGCATTTTCTTTATTTACATTTGTTTTCGTTTTATTTCGGTTATACGGGGTTTCAAGAGCAAACTAGCTCCTTTCATGTTTTCTATTACTAATTATCTTTTACCATAGAGTATGCTTTTTTTTAATAAATATTTTACGTTACACATTCCAAATTTTCTCTATCCTGTTATGATTGTTCAGTTGTAAATCACAAATAATGTGACCTATCTATCTATTAAAACTACACCTGGCTTGCATCTATTATCAGCACTTAAATGGTAAAAAGAATTATAGTTGGAAAAATATTCAGTATTAAAAAATAGTATTATTAAAGTAATCAGAATAAAAAAATATGGTTATCAAAAAGTTTAAGGGTAAAATGAAATAATAAACAATAATATTACATAGAAAAGTGGGGCATTAAAATCGGGTTCGAAATCATAAGTATTATATAAATTCTTCATCAACCATATCCTCCAATAATGGCGATAATCTAACTCTCTTGTAGGTTCCGCCTTCAGAGTAATCGGAGTAATATTCCCCATCACTGTCAACTGAAGTGGAAGGCACTGATGAAGGAGCAGAAACTTCGCTGTCAGAATCTTGGAAGTTAACCTTAACAAAACCATCTTTATCTTCATTTTGTTCAATTTCATCCTCTGCTTCGTCTTCTTCGTCAGATGAAGTTGCAGCCAATGGTGGGAAGACACTCTTTCTACTTAGAGTTTCGTAGTTTCTTTTGAGGTTTGGCGTTTCAACTTCCGTTTCTGTCATTGATTCGTCGTTATCTGATTGTTCACTAGGAGTTGACAATTCAGGATCTGAAGCCATGTCGGAAAAAGGTAAACCGGAAACAGGAACTTCAATAGTTTGAGATTCCTTTGAGGTTTCAGCTTCAGTTATAGGAATTCGAACCAAGTTGTTAATCTTAGCTTCGAGTTCTTGCTGCTGTCTTTCCAGGTCTTTCTTCATTCTAAGATGCTTAGCAAGTTGTAATCTTCTTTGTTTTTCCTTTCTTTCTTGCACCTTTCTTTGTCTTTCTAATTCAGCTTCCGCCTTTTCTTCAGCTTGTCTTTGTAATTCAGCTTGTTTTTCCAATTGAGCAGCTTTAGACTTTTGTTCCTCTTCAATCTTAGCTTTTAAGGTAGCTTCAGCTTCTTTTTGAGCTTTCTTTTCAGCAGTAGCAGCTTCCTTTTTAGCTTTCCTTTTAGCAGCAGCAGCAGCAGAAGCTTCCAACTTGGATTTTTGAGAAAGTGTAGAAGCATTATCAGTAACTATTTGTTTTTCTTGTTTTTCAATAGCTGCAGGTTCTTCATTTTGTTGTTTCTTCATGGTTTCAGCAAAATCACCAAACAACAAACGAGTCAAAGCAATTTGACTGTTATTTTGAAGTTGCTTTTGTTGTTCTTCTTTCTGTCTTTGGATCATTTCTTTTCTTTGGCGTTGAGCTTGTAATTGCTTGGCTTTTTCACGCTGTCTCAGGACATCAACGTATCTTTCAAAGTGTTTATATTCCGTACTGTTATCATTTTCCTTTGTAATTGTTAATAACAAAGAGTTACCGTTCTTTATTAGCTTCAACTTCAATCTTTTTTTCAAGTCAGCATCAGCTGGTAATTGATAAACCTTATGGAAACCATCATTGTTTGACTCAACTAATAATTTTCTTTCCTTTTGGCTTAATTGAAACTCATAGTCATCAAATTTACCTTCTTGATAATGACGGAATAAAACTTTAGTTGGATAGACATAGGACTTTTCCAACAGTAAATAGTAGTTGGCTTCATCCTCTAAAAAGTGAACTTCTGGTTTGAAGACTGGATCTTGCTGTTGCTCAAAGAAACCAAATTGAGGATACTCCTGTGGTGTAGAATAACATGGTCTACCAGTAGGGTGTTGTAATGGGGTGAATTGTGGGGTAAATAAGAACATTGTATTGTATTATATTGCTTATATTGTTAACTTGATATTATTCTCTAATGAATAATGAAAAACATAATCTTTTGAATTAGAAAAACAATCCCCAAGAAAGAGATTTAATGGCTTATTTATAGGGAATTATTGCAGCTTGTCAACGTTATTCCCCCCAAATACTCAAAATCTGGATTTATCAGCAAGTTTTTACTAACTATAGCAATGATCTTCAGAAATAGCACAGCCCAGATCCTAGTAGAATTCTCTAGATCTTTCTGCGGCTTCTATGAGTTTAACGCCACTCGCAGCACCCCAGGAATATTCTAGAAAACTCCCGCAAGATCGTTACATTATTAATAATCTTTAGATCACATGGAGAGTTGATCTGATCATTACAAAGGCAAATAGAAGAAAATTGTATTCTATTATCTAACTTGCTCTGCACAAAATCAGGAATAGTTGATTTCTAATCCAACTTATTCTAAAACAATTAGTAAGCCGTCAAAGGTAGAAACTGAACAAACAAGAGGCTTAACAAACGGACCCAAAAAAAACATAGAGACTTTTGTTAGACGTTGAATGTCACAATTATATTCTTGCTCTTGTGAGGGTTATTTAGGACAATTCGTCCACTGTAATGTGATCTTTCAGTCTACTACTAGAAGCAAAACAAAGGACACTCGTATATTGTCCTTCCTTACTCTTGGTTAAAAGTGTGGAAAGGTTTAATCGGTAAAGTTCATCGTAGCAGCCATACAATATTTGAAACTAACCGCAACATTCTCCAGTTTTTTATTTACTTTGCAAGCAATTGAAGGAGCTTTCTTAGCTCTTCTAGCTGTCAATGGAAGACCCCTAATTATTTTCTGGTGTCGCGTAGCAGTTAAATTGATATTATCCTTTTTTAACAAAAAGTGATCTCCCGTGAGAAGGGATGAGTTTTTCTATGTTTCAGAATGACGTTCAAAACCCATGCAAACAAGCCAAGACTTTGTGTTTTGGTATTTTTTTGATTGATTGGTGTCTTACACCAGTTTCTAATTAACTTCTATTCCATACAGTAACTTTTAGAAATTTACTCCGTCAAAAAAATTAATTAAAAGACAAACTTACTGAAAAGGCACTTTGCAAAAAATTAGTTGAGGTTGAAAGTGGTCCGTAAAAGAAGCAAGCCAAACAAAAAGCAAAATAGTGACTATGGATCTTCAGAGAATGGGGTCAATGGGCTACTTCAATGAATTGATATCAACCCGGATGACTTTCAAACACCCCCTCGAAGACCAAACATTCACCACTATCTTTTTTTTATTATCGTAACTCAACTTCTTGTACAGGTCTTAAAACTAATACAGCTTAGAATTAAATAAAAGCCGCTTTATTTTCTTTGATTGAATTTGTGTATTCATCTCAAAAGAGACTTTTTTATAATAAAGTATGTATGCGTTTTTGTCTTTAAATTGCGGCGGTTTGTTTTATTCCAGTTTTGCCCTCTATCCTAGTAGATTAGTAAACAAAAATTGCAAGATTAGACAGAAAATCTCGTTTTTCTGAGTTACAAACTATTCCCTGTAGTTTAATTTAAGTTGATGATAATTAGTAAAAGTAAAAACTTTGAATTAAGTCATTAAAATTTGATAGATACAGAAAAGTACATAAAAGCTCAACTAAACAAAGTAAAAAAAAGAACGGTTTACTACTCCTAGTAGTTATTAATCTATAAGCAGGAACGTGTTGACAGAAAGAAAAAAAGTCAATAATAAATAAGCATTAAGCAACAATCAAGTCACATATTCGTAAAAAACATTAAAGAGAAGTAAGTAGAGTCAGTCATTTATTGGGTGCAATTAATCCAGGCATGAAATGAGTATCATACACTAGCTTGTAACCCAGTCCAGTGGCAAATGTACTTTCCGTTGCTGTTGAAAAATTTGAAGCTTGAGAAAGTCTTGATAATTGTCTGTCCAGGTCATTGTTGTTGATACTTCCTTGATGAGATATCGAGAGTAGTTGATTGTTACTCAAAGATGGATGACGTGAATAGCGGTTAGTTTCTGCGGTTGGGTCTCTTTGGGCATATGATGACTGTGTTATTCCTTGTTGCTGTCGTTGGTTAGCAGCCATGTTTTTTGAACTATTGTCCGTTATATTAAAAGATTCTTTTTTCATGTTGTGAGACATCTTCAAATTTTTGTTCTTCCTAGAGAAATTAGATACCAATCCAATAACTTTCCGTGAATGTAAACTTTTTATATTAAATTTTGAGGGGATTGTCGTAGCTGTACTTTGCTCCAATTCAGATGTGATAGATGATCTTTTTGAACCAGGAGCAGAAGTTGAAGAATTAGTAGCTGTAGAGCGTCTTCTTTGTGATGCAACGGGTGATCTTTCGGTTGAGCCTTTAGCACATGAAACCTGTGGTTTTGGAACACTTACAATTTGAAGGTTGGCAGTAGCTAATGCCGGCGATGGAGAACGTGAATTGGAAGATGATTTGCGATTGTCAACATTTGAGCCTTTTGTGTTTCCTGTTGGGGACTTAGTGACAACTTCATCGTTTAGCAAAACACCGCCATCATCATCTACTAACCACTTTCTGATCTTGGTAACAAGACCAAGCGATAGGCCATCTACTATACCATGCATATCAACCATCAAAGCTGCTAGACTTCTTTTCAAAAATCTTGTAAATTTATTGAATACCGGATTATAAATTGATCACTTATTTTTTAGCATAAGTTTTTACCCAAGTGAAATTGAGGAGAAGAAGCATAGATTTTGAGGTGATGCACACAAGTCCGAATTCGCAAAAAATTTATTGTCTCAACTCTTCGTATAACAACTTCAATTGAACAATTCGATTCTTTACCAAAATGAGGAGAAAGTAAGTGGGGATAACGACTATTGAAGACTAGTTATGAATGTTGAACTTAAACCAAATCAAAAGTCACTACTTGATTAATAAATTAAGATATATTTATGGAGTTAGCTTAATATATCAGGGATCAAAAAATAAAGGAGGTTGAAGCAAACAAGGGTAGTACCGGACCCTTATATATATATATATATAATGAAACAATATTATATAAGCCGTATGCAAAAAAAAAAGGTTATTGTACCTTTAATAACTCCCATGGACCGTTCGATTGTTCCCTGCGATCTTTACCACCCGCCAGAGGATGAGCCCTGTGGATTTTTTGGGGGGGCTGTGATACGCACTATTATAATTTTTTCACCTGGCCATGTAACAATTTCCTTCGCTCCACTTGTTCTCCCGCCGGCCCAAGTACGGTAATAGTTCTTCAACTGCAGATACACAAATAGATTTTTTCTATATATAGACGGGATTCAATCTTTTGTGGACCGAAGAACCAAGACTCTACGCCTGAAAGATCTATTATTTTAAAGCCTATGACATTTGAGTATTTTGTTGGTTATGAATATGGTGATATTATATAAGTGTAGTATTGGGAGGAAGGGTGTAACTATACTTGTGTATAATCAGCTCCAAGACTTATATTGGCACCCTCGGTGGTGACCCTGTTATTGACCCGAAGAGATTCATTTTCGCTCCGTTCTACGGGTCCTACTGCTTTCGGGAAAACAAACGCTCGGTGTAAGCCTTAGGGCCGGTGAACTGGTAATTGGCTAGTTTTGTCTTAAGACTGACCCATCGCTTAACTAATTTTAGAGATTCTTGGTAAACAGGAACTTGTTGACATGAGAACATCTATTTCAATATTTATTTAGCTTCTCTTATCTCAACTATAGTCAGATATTTTGTATAAAAGAATACCGCTAGTTGCTGAGTAAAAATTGAATTACGGTCATCGGGTTCGGTACCAACTCAACCCGAAAAGTAAACAGAGTGGCGGAAACTGGGATCGTTTTGTGAGCTTTTTTTAAGCTTTGATTTATAATCTCCCGAGAAACGGTGAATTTAGAGTCTGACAGCTTCTACGGGGAAACTTTTGAGGTGAAATATTTGCTTAACACAGCAGATACGAAAACACCGAATACAGTTGGGGTTTAAATCAAGTCCCTTTATAAATGGAAATGACTTGTCAATACTAGTTCTTAAAGTATGAAATGAGACATTTAGTAAAATGTATGCTAACGGGTGGAATGCACCCACTCCTTGAAACAACCAACTTACAAATACGGCCGAAAGTTGACAGCATTTAGCAAACGGATGTCAGAGTTTTCTACGATACTAACTAAATTCGAGATTTTCATCATCTTTTGACACTTATTACACTTTGTGAAGTTGACCGACTCTTACGATTGATCCCAGTCAGAAATTTTGTGACCTACAAGTAAACCCAACAAAAACTTTTTCTTTTATTTACCAACTGGTTTTCTTTAACGAGGATGATACTTATAATTGATATAAGATTAGAATTATTGGCTATTCTTTACAGGATGGTAAAATAGCAAGACTCGGGGACTTTTTTCCCGGAAATAAAATCAATAACTGACAAGGAGAACATGATAGGTATTATTTTAGTACTGCCGTTGTTTGTACTCTACAAGTCAGATGGTATTACAAACTAAGCTTCTAAGAAAATGATTTAGGGTTGATATCTATGCTTGCATGCATCAAAGTTGGTATCAATTCACAACCGAACCACAAAATGAGTCACTCCTTTTTTGTCTGTTTTTTCTAAAAACCGCTTTCACTAAGATAATGGCATCTTTAATAAATTATATAATCAACACATAAAGCTTGTCTTGTATTATTTCCCCGGCTTTTTTCCCTGTTGTTAAACCGATAGCTTCTTACCGAAAGAGGCTTGGTGTGAGGTTGTGTAACATAAAAGTAAACAAGCCAGGGCTGTGTAATAATCGACGCAGTTGTTTTAATAATAGACCCGTCTGTTGATCAGCCCAATTTCCACTATCTGTCAACGATGCGGAGGTGTATTTTGGCCTAGGTAGTCGCTTGATTTAAGCTTTAACTAACTCATCATCATGATTTTATTTCATCAACTTACACTCGACTCTGTTGGCTTGTAATGATTACCTGAAAGTTTTCATCCAGTCTTGAATTTTGTTACTAGTTGTATTACATTTTTCAGCACCGGGTCGGCGGTCTTGGTACGATAAGAGCACGATAACCCACTACTTGTTACAATGTCACAAAAGAGGTCCACTGGTCCTAATGCCGTTAAGCTAATATCCACTATAGTGATACTTGGTGGGCTTATATACGGTGCATACAACTATTTAAAAGAGGATAACGGTAACGGTGTAAAATCTCCAAAACTGAAAGATAGTGAAACGACCGAAAAAGTAAGGAAGCATCCAGACTCACGTTCGATTTCTTTAGTGATAACAAAGGGCATATTAGAAACATTGGATGACGATCACACCAGTGAAAGTGAAGACAGCAGTGATTCTGAAGACACCAAAGGAAATAGAGAGGTAACTCAATATTTAACAATTTATCCAAATCTCACACTTATTCTACACCCTTCCATTGACAAGGCCAAATTACTTGAACAACATGAAATTGGTTTTGAGAATGCACATAGGATAATTAGAACCACAAAGGAGGAAAGTATATTTCATATCATGAAGCAGCTAAGTTCATCTATTAATTTGATCAAATTTGACGACATTGTTATGAATGAGGATGAATTGGAGATGTTCCACTTAGATAAATTTTTAAGCAATGTGATAGACTTAAAGAACAATACATTGGAAACATATATTTGATCTATAAAGCCGGAGGCGTCGTTAATACGTATTAATATTTATGCTTATAAAAGAAGACATGCGAATAGTATATCACAGTACATCAAGTCTGTAGCACCACCGTTACTACATGTATCAGCAGAAAGTAAACGAACTTAAAACAAATCTATTTGTTGCTATTATTGACAATATCTCTTCTACCTCCAAACACCACCTTTTCTGTATTTTGGTTACTACCATTCATGTAACCATATTCCATAGTACTCCATGTAGCACCACTGTTTGCTGAAAAGTGTTTTGGCTTTGGAGGAACTTTAGGTCTTTCATGTTTGGTAGCAATTGCTGGACCGATGAATGGATACTTAGAGCCAAACTGTTTATTTATTAGTCTAGAAAGAGATTGGACTGTCATTATCACTTGGTATGGATCTTTAGCCTCATATAAATCAACGGTTTGGAACAATTCATCTTGTGGAACACCTTTTGACTTGATAAAGTTTAGAAACTTCTCAATGTTTTCCATTTGAACAAACGCCATTCTACTGTCTTTAGATTTGATTGTTTGTGGTCCCCACACTGTATTAACTAATTTACATAGTATTGTGCCATCCTTTAAAAACTCTATTAAATCTGTGGAGGGTGTTAGAGCCGATGAATCGATTTGATCAACTAAGATGGTGTTAATCCAATCTTTTGTTTCTTTCTGTAGTTTAGCATTGTTATATTTTGAGAACCTTGAGCTTTTTAAATCCTGGTCAAGATTTGAAGTGTTAGCTTTGATGCCGTACATTACCTGTTTTATGAAGAAGTTGTGTTATAGAGGTCAATAGGAGAATATACAACTAGTGATTACAATTTTAAACTTGACAAAGAGCCAAAATGTTACATAGATAGATTGCGCTGTAAAATAGGTCCTTAATTGCCGACAACTGTGCCCCACCAGTGCTTCAACACCGCCACGTCATCTAGCACTTTGCCACACAACGATCACCTGAAATTCGCTTCCTTCGGTCAAATCAAACTATTGAACTTAGAGTGCAACCAACCCGTACGTACTATATAAACTTATTCTTTTACGCACAAATTCCTAACCTTTCAATAGCTTCTTTGTACTTTTAGTAAAGAGATAATTGCATATTTAACAATTCAATTGCTACACTATTTAATTGATTAACCATGTCTGCTGAACAAGAAGTCCAAAACTTATTACAACAAGCTTCAAGTACTAACGATGCCTCTGAAGCTCAACAAATCGTTGAAAGAGCCATCCAAATCTGTAACTCTGAAAGAGTTGATGCTAATTTATATGCCAGAGTTAGATTAATGTTAGGTGATATTTACTTGGCAATGGATAAACAGCAAGCTGCTGTTGAACAGTACCAGCAAGCTGCTCAATTGGATGAACAAGATGGTGTCGTTAACTCCCCTGAAATTCAACAAAAATTAAACTCTTTAATTGGTAAAGTTACTAATAACTTACAAAGCTCCATTGATAACAACCCTGAAGCAACTACAAACGAAAGAGGTTTAAGCTCATTATTACTCAATCAAATTGCAGGCGGTAACCAATCTTCATCTAGCAAGTTTGGTATGTTAGCTTCTTTATTGTCTAGTGGTGGATCTGGTCATCAATCTGGTAACGGTGGTTTCGGCTCTCTGATTTCTTCAATGTCTAATCAAGGTGCTAACTATCAACAGCAACAACAACAAGGCGGTTTTAATTTAAACTCTTTGCTGGGTGGTCAATCTGGTGGTCAATCTGGCGGATTGGGTTCCCTAGTTGGTGGCTTAATGGGAAGTTCTGGCGGTATGGGTGGTATGGGTGGATCAGGCTCACATGGTTCAGGTATGGGCCAGTTTGCTAACATAGCTCAACAATTCATGGGTGGACAAGGCGCTCAAGGTGGTCACCAAGGTAATCAAGGCGGTTTTGGAGGTCAAGGTGGTCAAGGTGGTCAAGGTGGCTATGGTGGTCAAGGTGGCTACGGTGGTCAAGGTGGATTTGGTGGTCAAGGTGGATTTGGCGGCCAATCTGGTGGTGGAAGATGGTAAATTTAGACATCATGGCCGAAATTCACATCAGTTAAAATAATAACAAATTTACAAAAATAACAATAAATACTATATTTAGGAATAATAATTTATTTTTGTCGAGTATTGAAAAATGAAAAAGTGAGTATGTATATCTATTCAAAGATAAAATAACAAGCGATTGTTTTTTCTTAGATTAAGATAAGTTTTGGTTATGTTTTGTCTTTACAGTTATATACGCTGTCTTTCATTAGGTTGGCATCATGAGGTTCTAATAGCTATCCATTAATTATCAGTTTTTGTTATAGCTTATGGGAAGTGGACTCAGGATCTTGTTTTTTTTCCTTATCTCGCTTATCGTTACTTTCAAGGTTGATTTATACCACTCTTAAAATCATCAATAGGAAGCTATTGCGTATTCTATAAATTGATCCGCGTGGGGAAAGAAAAAACGAAATCCGACAACAGTTTGCATGCTTATCCGTGCGCAGGATGGAGTTTAGTGGCAGTATAAAAGGGTTTAACATGCAAGCTGAAGTTCTAATTTTTCATCTTTGCAAGTTGTTTGTTCAATGTTTTAGTTAATTCGAGAACTCCACTTTTCCACAACGAACATGGTAAATCAAGATCCATTTAAATTAGAGCAATTTATGGATGCCTATGAAAATGACGCTAAATACAATCTTGGTGAAACTTGTTGCTATTCCTTATCTATTAAAGATATTGAAAATCTAACTAACACTAAATTCGATTACACTAGACTTGTTGAGAAAAGGCTAACTTATTGTTGGATAAAGGGGTCGGATGAGCTACGTGATCAAATCAGTCACCTCTATGAAGGCACATTGACCAGAGACAACGTTTTTGTTACAAACGGTGCAATTGGTGCTAATTTCCTAACTATCTACAGTTTAATTGGTCCGGGTGATCATGTTATTGTTGTGGACCCCATTTATGAACAGTTGCACTCTGTTCCAAGAGCATTGGGCGCCACGGTGGATATATTAAGATTATCATTTGATGAAGGTTTTGCTTTTGACTTAAAGAAATTGAAAAGCTTAGTCAAACCAAACACTAAAACGATCATCCTGAACAACCCTAATAATCCAACTGGTACTATTATAAATACCGAACACTTATCGGGAATCGTTGATATCGCCAAAACTGTTAAAGCATATGTTTTATGCGACGAAGTTTACAGACCTTTATTCCATTCTTTGGATGATGATGAAGGGAACCCAAAATCTATTGTTGAGTTATACGAAAAAGGAATCTCCACGTCATCCATGTCCAAAGCATTTTCATTAGCTGGTATAAGACTTGGTTGGGTGGCGACCAAGAACCAATTTGTCATTAATGAATGTTTAGCCAAAAGAGACTTCAATATGATCTCTATTTCAATTTTGGATGACTTAGTGGCCCAATATGGATTATCCCATAAAGATGCAATATTAAAGAGGAACTTTGCATTGTGCAAGAACAATCTACAGCTTTTAGATGAGTGTGTTTCTAAATCAAATGGAAGGTTAGAGATGGTTAGACCTAAAGCAGGTACCACAGCATTTTTGAAGGTGAATGGTGTCAACACAGAAGATTTTTGTTTAAAGTTGATCAAACAGTATGGGACATTAGCTGCGCCTGGTGAAACTTTTGACATGCCAGGGTATATTAGAGTTGGTTTTGCTAATGGCGTTGAAGATATGATCAACGGTTTGAAGTTCTTGTTAGAGTGTTTAGAATGATTTCATAGAGGTTCTTGCATATATACATATAAAAGATACATCTTATTGCCACGATTGGAATCCAGTTATCACACTAAGACAAACTGATATTGCAAATAGTTTGTAATGAAAAGGATTCTAAACATTTTCTCTCTTTTAGCAGACCCTGTAATTAGTTTTATTTTACGGCAGCGCGTGAACCAAAATATTAACGCGGCATGTAGGGGAAGGGGTGAAAGGGTTGACCTGGTACTCTTACTGGGGAGTAACATGTACTAGCGGGGGAGAATCGCCACTTGTAAGGAGCAAGTAAAGTCTTGAGAGTGTGTATGTGTATATATATAAATGCCAAATTTCTCACTGATACGTAACAATTAGTACAAGAGAATAAGCACTAAACACACTTGTTGAGTGTATATATATCTGAATCGCAAACAAACTTATTTATGTCCCTTGTTTCTCGTTTAGCATTCTTATCAAAAAGCCCCTTACAAAGCTGTTAAAGATATTTTAGTTTTAGCGCATGATATCTGCATACAATAATAAATGAATGAGTGATAGGCCCTAGAAAACAACTATTGTCGAATTCAAAGTACTAAGTTTTAGATCAATTTGTTACCCAATTATCTCCAAGATTGACCTCACCGGTTTGAACTTATCATCAACACATCACACTTGGTAACCACAAATACACACTACATATTCTTGTTTTTCATTTTGCATCTCATTATATACCCATAAATTCTAAATTATACACATTCGCATACAGCATGTTTCATACTCCTCCAACAAAGCCCTCTTGGGATGCACCTGTTGGTATAATAACGGAAGACAGCAACCAAACGGATCAGACAGATCAGACCACATTAAGAGACTCCAGGAGGGCGGCAACGGTTTCAGACAGAGGTCAATCCGAAACAGACCAAGATGATAACAATGGAGCAAGCATATCGGATAGTACATCAACTATAATACAACCACCTAAATCTCCTGCAATTGCACACAACAGCGACACGGAAGATAGTGATATATTAGAACTGGGGTTATTAGAAGTGGTTAAACAAGATGAATTGCCAATGCCGTTACTTAAGTATCTAGAGGATTTTTTAAGATTTTTAAAAGAACCTAGATTTGCTAAACCATTGGCTACTTATGAAATTGGTGAGCTGTTTCAAAAATTCTACGTTGATTTTAATCGTAAGGTTTTAGCATACTTGAATAATGATAAAAGGATTGAACTCTCTGAAATGAACAAGCCGAAACATTACCTTATTTACAAATACAATTTATTAGTTGAAAGATTACTATGTGACAAGTTTTACAGTTCGATAATGTTTCCTGATAAAGGAATATCGATAGACATGTTTGAAAGCTCGTTGAATAGCAGTTTTAGCTTGAAATTATCTTATTTAAATAAACTTGATATTGGATTCAAAAATTTGGATATTGATTTACCCATTGAAGAAGCGTTCTTCATTGTTAAGTTGGAGGATGCCATATTACCAGAATTCGAACTATTTACAGCTGAAAGATCACCGACCCTGAAACTAAAATACTTGTTTAGGATACACAAGTTACTAGGTAACACAGTGAAAGAAATGGCTTTAGAAAAAGTGAACGATTTAAACACTGACATCTATTTGCCCCTCTTTATTCTAGCCGTTATAAAACTGGAGGATTTACGAACTCATTCGTTGATATCACAGTTGCAATTCATCAAAAGATTCCAAAATGAGTTCATATATGAAATGATTGATGAAACTAGAGGTCAATTACTATACGTTTTAACAAACTTAGAAGCTTGTTTGTCTTATTTGGCAAGTGTCACATTGGAAAATCTTGATTTAGAAATGCCCCATGAGGATCTTTTCGCAGGTTCAATAAACAATTCACAGAAAATATATGAAATTTTAACCACGCCTATAGTTCTTGATTCCATTGATGATGAAGTCTCAAAATATCAAAAGATGTCACAAAAAAATGATTCATTTTCTCGTCCTACTACTCTGAAACAGGTGTCATCTTCTTCGTTCTTGTTGGATTCTGCAAACAAATTGATGTCTACTCCTGATTTTTCTCCATTATATCATGCAGATCAAGGTATAAGAAATATCAGTAATGCAGTTGATTCCAGCATCAAAAGCATCATTGGTAAAGTTTCTTGGCTAGGACATGACTCAGGACTCACTATTGCTGCTCCAGGAAGTGAAATTTCAGAGTCAACAAGACAGCAGTTGTCAGAGAACTTAGTTTTACAGACCTCTGCAGCTTCAATGCTTCCTAAGGTAGCGGTGGCTGATCCATCAAATTCGTCGATGCCACCTCCAAGAGCTTCTGATGATCAAAGAATTACTCCAACGTCATCTATTTCTACTGGTGACTCGTCTTTAACCCAACAACAACAGCAATCCTTCCAATCCGACTCTTCATCTTTGTTATATTTAGGTAAATCGAGTAGCAAACAAGAGCAGTCAACAACAGCTACTACTGTTCAATCAACAACTTTGACAACATCAAATTCTCAAGCTACGTCAACTATTTCGTCACCAACTACACAGGAGAAATTCCTTTCAAAGTTCTCTAACAGCATGGGAAGTGTTATGAAAAACTTTAGACCAATAAGTGCTTCTTCTTCAAGCTCCTCATTGAATATCCACATAGATACCACATCATCAGCTTCATCTGGTGCCGGTGTTAATAACAGCAGCACTATATTCGGTAGTGGTACACATCTAAGTAATGGCAACAACAATAATTCTGGAAATACAGATAATTCACAAAAGACTAAAACCACTCAAGGAAAAATGAGAAGTCGTACAACAAGTTTGATCAATCCTTCTTTGTTCAGTGGAAATTTGGCAGGAAACAACAGCAGTTCTAGTATGACTACGATGAACAGTTCGACCAAGGAGCACAGAAATAGTTTGAGCTTATTTAATTCTATTGAGAATGCTTTTGAAAACGTGAAGAATAGGAGTCGTGGGAATTCAATGGGAGACAAAGAGTTCCATCTTCAACACCAACATCGAGGCTCAAATGATATACACAACCAATATTATAGTCAGCTGCTGCCTTCTGGTCCTCTATATCTCCAACAACAACAACAGCAGCAACAACAGCAACAACAACATCAAATTCAGCAGGGAAATGTTTCTGATTTAATGAGCAAGAAAGTTGCGGAAGAAGTTGCAGGGTTCAATAAGTTTACAGACAAGAATTTTGAAGAGATGAATATGGGAGATCTGATGGAAGTTTTCAAGAACTATCA
This sequence comes from Ogataea trehalophila, assembly GCA_003707645.2. Taxonomy (NCBI): domain Eukaryota; kingdom Fungi; phylum Ascomycota; class Pichiomycetes; order Pichiales; family Pichiaceae; genus Ogataea; species Ogataea trehalophila. Next base: position 294,185 of record PPKI02000006.1, read on the forward strand.
GTATATCATGAACAATCTATAAGTATCTATAAATAAATGTATCAATATATAGAGCTCTATATATGTAATTCTCCACATATATATATGTATATACAGTCCACACATTCGCAAGTATTTGTATCTAGGTTTCCCTTTTAGTGATAAGCTAGTTCGCTGTTGAAAATTATTGGTGTGAGGTGTAAATCTCCTGCCGAGATCAATAGGTGGTCGTTCCATCCTTGTATTCTTTTTTATCTGCTTAAATTAATTGTTCACAGCAGCCGAACATCTTTGGACTAGACTTTTTTGAAGTGATATATGCCACAGATTATTAATCTCTTTATTCGAAAGAATAGCCAAATATCGAGTTTGAAAACATATTTTCTCTTTCATTCAAGGTACTAGCTGATCATTATCATTGGGGGGCAAAAGATATACATTTTATACCTTCAAAATAATCGAATATCAAACTGTTCTAATCCTCCAAATTTCAATTACAAATATAAGTTTATACTTTCACCAGTTTGTTGCTTCAGGCTTTTGCGAGTTAGTATAGAACAACAAATTGCATATTCTTATTCTACATAAACAGGAACAACAATTCAAAACTCAGTTTTCTGCCAGCAGCGTGTTTTTCATTTTTTGGATTTCTTACATCGATTGTCATATATTTATACATTTTTCTTCAATTATTGCACTGAATTCAGTCATTTTTTGACCATTTATTTTTAAGATAAAAGAAGATAGATACTAGTTCCAAGACTACTGCATTCAAAATAATCCAAAACGCCATTACAACTTATTCAACTTGTAATTTTCAAAAAAAAAACAATACATACCTCAATAATGGATAGAAGTTTTAACAAATTCTTAGAGTCCCCAGCACCTTCCATCACCAGTAAGTCAGGTTCTAGTTTATCCAACTTTATTAACAATATTTGGAGAAAGTATAAGTACCTGTTGTTTGCAACTGTAGGTGTTTTCCTATTTTTGAACTTCAACCAAAGTACATTTGGATCATCATCAACTGCCTTGAGCTTGCAACAACTATACGATTTGTATCCAAATTTTAACAATGATAACAATACGAACTCAATTTTATCATCCCCACCTCGGATGAACGTGAAGGATATGTTTACAATTGAGCAAAGACTTTCATACTATTTCCCTTATGATCCACAAGAAGAAATTGAAAATAATATTTGGCAGTTGTGGAGATACAGATCAGACGATAAAAAATTTCCATCTAAATGCTTACCGCATATTGAAAGATGGAGGCTTGTCAATGATAACTATAACCATAACCTTATTTCAATGGCTGAGGCCGAAAACTTAGTCAAGGATTACCTGGAAAATGAAGTCCCGGAAGTTGTTGAAGCCATTAGCAAACTTCCAGATGAAAGATTAAAATTTGAAATGCTGAAATACTTAGTCATATATATTGGTGGAGGGCTGTACGCTGATATTGATACTATTTGCTCAAAGCCAATGAAATTCTGGTATGATTCTAAATTAATCAAGGGTAAGATTTTCCTTGGTGTTTCCATCGATTATAATGATGAGAACTGGGAAATCTTGTATAACAGACGTTTACTTGTTTCTAACAAACTATTCCGTTCTAAATCCCATCACCCGTTCTTGGCCAAGATGATTGCGCGCATTACCTATATGGCATTCAATCAAGAGGCCCTTATTCAGGAAATTGACTGGAATAAAGCTTTTGAAAATTTGGACTCTAACGGTGAACCTCTAATCCAATTTACTGGTGAATCCATTTTTACCGATACATTGTTTGAGTATTTAAATGGTTTAGAAGATCCGGTTGTTTATCGCGTGGCAAGAACTGATAGAGACTTGGTTCCTCAACGTGTTGTCGGTCCAGAAATACCAAAAGACCAGAGAATCAACTACAAGTTATTCAGTATGGCAGTTGGCCCAACACAAGTTGACGATGTTGTTGTTATGCCAGAAGTGACCTTCAGAGGAAACAAAGATTTGGAATCGCATGCTGGTTATGTGGATGGTGCACCTGGTGATTTGAAAAGTGAATACGATGATGAAAATCAAAGAAAAGGTGATGCTAGATTCTACTACGCCAGATCATTGAATCTGTTGAACTGGAACGACCAAATTCTATAGAATCAATTCCTTCACTTTTCATGGGAGTTTATTAGCCTTTTTTGTTTTTATGAAAGAAAGTAAGCTCTTACGCGTGTTTTTGTTGTTGTCCTCTTTTTTCCCATTGCTGCTTCTCACTGTTATCATACTGTTTTGTATTTTTTTATATTGTTACCTTTATAGGTAATTTGAGTAAGCAGCTCCATTTTTGAAAAAGATCAAGGCCACCCTTCTTAGCTGTGCTTAAAGGCAACACGTAAAACTCTTTTTCGGAGATACTTGTAAGGCATTTCCAAACAGGAAGGCACTCCACGCAGCATGAAAGTTTTTTTTTTGCTGTTCGAGTGGTTAAGGGGATACTTAAGATGGAGATTAACAGAAATTAACCTCTGAAATATAATTGAAAGTAATATGAAGTTGAATAGATAGGAATTGAAATGGGACAGATTTAAAATTTGTTGTGAAAAAGGATGTTTCATTTCTCATTTTGGTTTGTTCAATTCGGTCATGTAAAAAGTAAAGAAAGAGATCCGATTTGATTCAAGGAAAACTGTTGGGCACACACACGTTGGTTTTAAATCACTGTCACGCACCATTAGCGGGAAAGGTAGGATGGCACAACAACTTCTTTGGGTGAATTGTATTGCATGGCCTATGATCTTTATGAGAAAAAGAAAAACTGATAATCATGAAACACATGACACTATAAATAAATATATGGGTATATATAATATCAGCGGACCGCATATTTCATTATACCGCTGATAACTGCGAAAGTTATCACAGGGATGACGTAAACGTTTAAAATCTCTAAACGATTTCCCAACTTCAACTCAACACTAACTTCATCCTCTGGATTATCAACAAATCCTCCTTCTGTATAGTACCTCTCCATCAGCACGTCCTTCTCTTCCCATAATCCGCATAACCATTTCTCAAATATAGTCATGTCTGCTTCTTCTAAAGCATCATCACCTCTTGTCTGATCAAAGGAACAACCTTTGATGTCGTCGATTTCTATGCACTTGACATGGATCTTAACCTCTTTAGGTCCCTTACCAAACAAGTATATTTGACTCAAAGTGAAAATATCCTGTGCATATTCTTCTGGTGAATGTCCACTATAGCCCACCGTAAAATCATAAATTATTTTGGTATGTGGTCTCATATGCTTACAGGCTAAATATAATCCCTTTGTTCTTGGTAACATAATATGATCTAATTTTATCGACAATCCCAATTTCTTTATATATGAGTCAGATCTTGGTTTCGTATTCGGACTTAAATTAGTGCCTTCTGGGAAGATTAATAACCAATGTTTCTGAAAATTAGCAAGTTTCTTAAATTGTTTAATCATGTAATGCTTATCAACTTCCCATTTTCTACTCAAAAATATGAAATTGTAATTCTTCATACCGAACCCTAAGATTGGGATCTTGGACAAAGACTTCTTCATTATGATAAATATATCCTCAGAACAGTTGTTCAAATATGCAAGGAACCAAAGAAACAACCAATCTGAGTAAATTTGATGGTTAGCGATGATGATTGCATTTGGGTCCAAGTTCAGTGATAGTTTGCCATTCTTGCTGGTGATTGCATTGGAAGGCATGGATTTTGGATCAACTGACAATGTCAATTTGGTAGGTGTTGATAAGTTGGTTATGAAGGTCAACAATGTAATAAAGTTCTTCTTCGTGAAGTCTAGTAAGTGTTCTTGTAATTCGGGTGAGAAGAAACATGCTGTTTTGATGATGACTTGTGAGAGGCAAATTGATAAAGATCCACTAATAAACAGAGTGATAGTGAAAACTAATCTTAAAACTTGAAAAATCGTTGCTCTCTTTTGGGTTCTAGGCTTTGTTCTTAGAGTTAAATCAGTCTTATCCATCTTTGTTCTTTTCCGGTTGGAGTCTGAGACTTGTTCAACCATTCCTTTTCTTTAATTTGAGAATAAAAAAATGTACGTTGTTTTCGCTAGTTTGATTAACAGAGTTAAACTAAATCTGTTGTATAAAAATGCACTATAGCTGAACATGAAGATTATAAAATCTTCAATTCGGTGTAGTGTAGGTAATCGTAACTATAAGTATTATGGAGTAAGTAGGCAACAAATAGCTCTCGACTGTTGTCTGAGTGCGTATCTTAATTTAGCCGGTCATACCGTAAATCTAAAAGCATAAAACAGGCGATTGTGTGGAAGTTTTTATGTACACGCGATTCTAACCTGATCATTAAAAGAGTTCTCGGATCCCTTTTTCTCACTTCCACATCTCAAAACAAGTAAGGAGTAAATCTGCCCATTGTCACTAAAGAAGGAATTATATAGGATAAATATATATATACACTAGTAATATATAAAGTTCTTTGTATTGGAAAAATAGTCCTAGAGCAAAGCAGGAGTATTGAAAGCTGGTGCTCAAGTAGTGAAGTCCCAATTGTACAGTTAAACTTACACGCACAAATACTCTGTTTCTCAAATTTATCTATTTCCACTATCATCAACTTTAGAGTGAAAGCTATCTTTAAAAAAGTTAGATATAAAATCAATTAACTATAATTCTATTTTGGGCCCAAAATAAGACTTGCAGCGCTCGATTAGTTAGTTATGATTTACTTTCCAAAGGGATGGCCACCTTTTGCCCTGTGGTTCAGTTTTCTCTGAATCATTATGACTTTACATAGCTCATTTAGTTATTTTTTTAAGGTCTTTCTTGTATTTTGAAGGTTTCGCATATTATTACATATCAACCAGTAGTACAGATTTTTGAGTACATAGTAGAAAGTCATTTCTTTTAGAAATGGACTAGTGTATTTCCCATCTAACATTTAAACCCAATTGTAAAAAAATATGGATTTTGTGCTACTTTTTAGTGATTTTATTTGCCAATTGATTGAGAATTTAATAGTTTCATGAGATAATAAAGTTTAATTGTGGTTTAAAAAATGTCTGTGAAAACAAACATGTACGTATACCTGACTTACTCACTCTTTTCATAGCTTTACCCGAAGATTTACAATGCAATTGTGATCTTTTATCAGTTCTGCATTCTTGACTACAAATAAATCCTATAAAAGCAGGGCCCTTACGTTTAACTTGGAACTAACCCGCAAATATAATTGAATTAAGAACGTAAACGGATACAAACTTAAAAACTCAAAACTCAAAACTTATTCAATGCACGTTGCTGTAGAACAAAAATTGCTAATAGTAATGTCCCCATTTTTATATCTTACAATGGAGTTTTGGATTTGAACTTAAATTAATTTAATATAACCGACAAGCTAAGGTGCTTCAAGCTAAGCAAGCTGATCTTCAAAGGGCTTTAAAAAAGGGGTGAAAAGGAGTAAAAGGTAAACAAACAGGTCGCGCGCATTCCGAACGTGCCAAAGAAGATCCTGCTGAAAATGTAAACAGTTTTGTAACAAATATGGATCCGTACATTGCGAAGAACAATGCATACTTGAATTTATCCTTGTTATTACTATGGTTTACACAAAGTGGTGAGAGATTAATATGTAAAACGTAAGAATTTTTATTTCATGCGAACTTAAGAAACAAAAGAGCAAGGTTTATAGACAGTATAATCTAGTCTGTATATAATGAAACGAAAACGAGGGGGTATCATAACACCGAGTTAAAAAAAATGATAATGTGAATGACCAATGTATGATAAATAAGAATATAGAAAAGAAAGAAACCCAATAAAGTTGTTAGAAACCGAATAGAAACGAACAAAAAGAAAAATGCCAATATATATGTGAGGATGACGAGGCCCGTGAGAAAGGATAAACAAAACTTTAGAAGAATTCAAATGAATCAACGACAATTTATTTTCTTTTTCTCATTTTTCTAAACTAAAGAGAGAACGTTTTCATCACAGCCACCAATAACATTACCGGCTGGGTTATAAGAACAAATGATGTATGTACCCCAGTAGCTGTCACATGTCTTGTAACCACAACCGACCTTAGTGGTATCAGCCCACACAACTTGGGTGAAGTGGTCATAAACGGAACAAGAAGAACCGTAATTGTAATTGTCACCTTCAGAGTACCAAGCATCAACGGAACCGGTGGTGGTATAACCTAAGGCCAAATTTTCACCGTATGGGCCACCAGAGTGGGTTAAAGTACCGGAACAGTCGTAAGCGTCAGCGTAATCTTGAGCGTAAGAAGCTAAAGTGGAATCCCAAGACAAGCTATCAACACCGTGTTTAGCTCTCTTAGCATTGTGTTCAGCTAAAATATCACTTTGGAAAGTGGATAAAGACGAGTCATCACTTGAAGCTGAGGTGGTAGCAGCAGCGGCAGTGGTTGAGGAAGAGGTTGTTGTTTCATCAACAGGAGTAGTTGAAGAAGAGGTGCTGGTGGTTTCAACAGCGGCGGTTGTTGATGATGAAGTAGTTGTTTCAGCTTCAGCAACTGAAAATGTTGATGAAGAGGTTGACGAAAAGGTTGATGAAGAGGTAGTTTCAGCAGCAATAGTAGCAGCAGCAACAGGAACTGAAGTTGAAGTGGTTGAAATTTCACCGTCTGGGCCAGCAAAGACGGTGAACTTAACAACTGTGTCAGCACCTTCTTCAGAAGAAGTAGAAGAGGCTAATGGGGTAGTTTCAACAGGGGCAACAGATGGTGAGATGGTTGGGATGTAAATGTCACCTAATGCTTGAGTGGCACCAGCAGTGATAACAACTGTTGTTTGAACGGTCTTGGTGACATAGAAAACTTTAGCTTCAGCTTCGGCTTCTCTCTTTGCGTGGTCATGGTGAACATGACCAAATGGGGCAGCAGTAGCTAATTGAGCTAAAACACCGTATAAAGCGACTTTGGATAATTGCATTTTAAAAGTTGTGTTGGAATATTAAAATGATATGGGGAGTGGAAGATAATATCTAGATTTATTTAAATAAAAATGATAAAAGATGTGATAAGAGAAACGTTTGCTTGATGTATTGATAATAAAATGAATGGAAAGCTTCAATCGAACTGTGAAAAAAACACGAAAGTGAACTTAGAAACAAAGGGGGTAATTGTTCAAAAGGAGTGTAAGAGTTTCTTGATGTTTTTTTTATTAAATTTAGAGAAAAGACCAAAATAAAAAGTTTAGCAGTAGTTTTAGGGGAAAAATGGTTGTTTATATATATTTGTCGAAAAAGGTTCTTCTTGCTTAGAAGCTTCGAAGGGGAATGCTAAGAGTAAATAGAGGGAAATCAAAACCCAGTCTAGTAACCCAGCCAAACACGCTAGTAACGGGAACGAGAATTTAATAATATGAAACAATCCCAATTGCAGAATCTGTTTTGATAGTAGCTTTTCATATCAACAAGAGCCGCATGCAAGGTGAACATTAGGGTTGAAAACACGCTTTTTTTTTCAAGAGGTGGAGAGATGTTAGGCATTGAGGGAGGATGGATGGCAGATGGCTGGGCTGTGGCTCGGCTGCACCGCGAGAAAGTTCTGAGTAAGAGGAGGAAAAGAAAGATGGCCTGTCTGTGTATTTTCCCTGTTGAACCCTCTCGGTTGTTAAGATCAATAGGGATAATCCCACACACATCATAGCAGTTACCACTAAGGTAATATTCCTGATCAACCACAACCTACTTTGTTAAATGTCATGTATGTATTATTTACAAGTTGGAGGTTCTAGTTGGAGGTTCTAGATGTCACTGTGAATCTCAAGCCTCATCTAGTATAGCGTACTCATTAGTCTTTGTGTTTATTATATTAAATCCAGAAGTAGTATATTAGTTTTCGGAAGGCTGGTTTCACGTTGGAATCTAAGTAAGTCTTCATGACTAGTTTCACACCATTATTTAAGCCAAACACTAATTGATCTCTTTTGAATCATAGATGAATGTTATTCATCCAATGAATGGGATTAAAAAAACTAGTCTGGGCCTTTTATTTTTTACTGGGATATGTAATCAACTGAAACAAGATTGAATACATTCCAAGCATTTAGGGCCTATACTGTGTAATAATAATGTATGTAGTGTATGTGGTGTATAAATCTAGGTTTAATCCACTGGGGATTTAGCTGTTTGAAAACTTGGAACTACCGGTTAAGCTGTCGTTCTGCTGCAACAGTTTTAGACTGTGTATAAATGATCAAATACTGCCGTTGAATTCATTAACTTTCTTATTCATAAATTCAACGGTTCGATGTAGTTTATACGTTGTCCCAATTTTCTCCCTCTATAACATAAGAGTACATTGTAGTCTAGATAGAGACATAGGTAGAAGTATGAAGCTAGATGGTGTACATGTTCAGGTTGTTCTTCTAACGTTTTGTTATGAGTGAGAATGGATTTCTGTAAAAGTTATCCCTGTCGGAAATTACGCTGCCTTGATCTTGATATGTTTCTATTTTTTCAATATAGTAATTAGTTAGATCTGGTGATGTAGAGAACTTTTAAATTTAGAGTGCCATACAGAATTGCAATTCCGTTATTGACAAGGTTGGGTATTACCCAAATTAGATCTCTTCTGTTGTGTTGTATAATTCATTACAATTTGAAACGCATTTGCTATTATCTGCTGGTCTAGATCTAAATCTAGATCATCAATTGAACACAAAAATAAAAGCAAGCTATTACTGGGAGAGGGTGTGGGGAGAAGGTGATAAGGGTGATAAAGAAATTATTATGAATAAATCAGTTGTGTGTATGATTGAGCTCCTATTTGCTCTAAATATCAATCCAACTTGGACAAGTAATCTACTTACAGAGCATGAAAGTTTAATTTTTTTGGCAGATAGAAATCAGTAATTTAGATTTTGTGTGTCCTAGAAGGTTGAACACACAGATTGGCATTAATTTATTTTTTCTTTTTTTATGTGTGTTGTTAAAATTCAGACTCCTGATTTTACGTTTTGTGTATTTGTAGTCTAACGTATTGCTAAAAGAACGAGTGTGCATTTACCAGTAAGTTTCAACTAAATGGAACTCATGATTTTGAGTAGTTTCGAAATGCTTACTACAGCAACGTACTTGAGTTTATTGTTACTCGTTAAACTTAGTATTATACAGCTGATCCTGTTCCGTATGGGCCGATAGAAACTTGTTAAGCTTCACAAAATGTTCAAAGAGCTTATGTAAAACGGACTTTGAATGAACTTTGGTTCTTCAATTCATACCAGCTACGGAAACGTAATTGAGATACTAATTTCCTCTTTCAGTTAAATGAAGGTACAACCAAACTGCAATGTACAACAAACTAAGCTTTATTCTACTTCTTTTTAGTATCTTTTTTTGGAGAGCTTTTTCTCTCTTTTGCTTTTTCGTTCAGGTTATATGACAGAGATGATCCCTACAGGGGATCTAGGCTCATGATACATCGATATAGAAAGCTACTGATGTAGGGTAAAGGTGCATGTAATCAGTTGTTAGTATCAGCATATTGATAGAAAGTTGCTTTCCTCTTCTAGATGAATTGTAGATATAGGATACCTTTAAGGAAACTGGTCGAGATCGATCCATCCTCGTTCCAATGAATCAGATCTGAAATTTTTCATACACTACTTACTAATTATTTTAAAGATTCCAGTATATATATAATAATTAAATCTCATCAATCACTTTGTGTGAGAGTATGATTAGGAACACAACAGATAATGGAGTTTGAATGACAATTATATGTTATAAGAAGGTAAGGTAAGAAGGACCTGATAATATTCTTCACGATGTTCCCACACACATCTCCAAACTTTTGAGTTGCTACCAGATCAATCATAACTATTTATTGCTGAAAAACGTTTTTGTGCAGCGAACTTTCTATTTGAAACTAAAAACTAGCGCAAATCCTATATCCAAAAACAGCCAAACAATTAAAGACGCATTAGGCAATTCTCATTTTAGTGGGGATCTATAAAAAACTGTATTTTGCTTTTTCTTTCCATCAAATCCTACTGTTATTTTTGGATTTATAGGGATAGGTAAGTAAATATTTGAAACAAGATTCGTATTACATGTACGTCTATTGTATGCAAATTTTATCAAAGCTTATTAGCAGATGATAGAATTGGAACATGACTTATTTCAATTGTCAAATTGTTAAATTGGGAGCATATTTTTATTTTTTCCATTCTCTTTCCTTTTTTTAAAGAACTTTCAGCTAGATCATTTGATTTGTCCTTTTTGATCTGTTTTTATATTATTGGACATCCAGATGTGGATTTATAACAGTATCTCTGAGAAACTTGCAGGTGCAAATTAGTGAGAGGCTTTTCGTTCAGTATAATTTTATTCCACCAGTATTTGTTTACGAGCTAACATTAAGACTTAAATTAAAACATTTTTTCTGCTCCCTTCCTTTGATTTCCTTTTTGAGCCTTTCTTAACGGACCGTGAGCGGCAAAACTGTCATGTTTTGCAAACTTTCATCGGCCCCTTTTTTCGGCATTTCGTTTAGCTGTTGCTCTATATTCAAACTCTGACGAGCCTAAAAGGTGGAGGAATTGGGAAACTTTCGTTCTAGGTAAACCGAACCCACCCACTATTCAGTGGAATCTTTTAAGTCGATTTGATTCAACTACTTGAGTATAGTATATCAAAGCCTGTTGTACGGCGTTAACTGTAACATGATTTGAGGTGAGGTAGAGGTTATCGATTGACCCATTAAGCAAGTTCAAGTTAACGCTCGGTGGGGTTTGAAAAGTTTCCATTATTCATACAGAATTTACTTACTATTCACTACCTTTCTGCAAGTCAAATTGTCAAATTAAAATCATATACAGAGAATATAAACAGGAGACTAATTATACCATTTTTTGTTCGATCATTTCAAAAAATCTTTTACTTCTGTTGAAGGATCCAATTACTGTTAAATCTAGTACGGATCCTTCCAATTCAGCCAAAGCAAGATCCAATCCATCACCTTCCCAAACCTCAACAAAGAAAACATAGCTCCATGGACTAACAATACTAGGTCTAGTAGTTATTGTTTGTAAGTTTAAATTATGTGCTTTGAAAATTTGCAAGATGTCACAAAGACTTCCAAAATTATCATTGTCCTTTATTATAAAAGTCAATAGCGTCATTTTCTTATCGGTTGTTTGATTCATTGACCCAAGATCAACTTTTGGTAGTTCAGTTTTACCCAGCACTAAGAACCTTGTGGTATTTCCGTTGAAATCTTCAATTTGGGAAATCTTAACTGGGACACCGTGTATTTCACTTGCTGTCAGCGAAGCCATAGCAGCTGTTTGTTGACGTTCTTCCCCGGTTTTCAACTGCGTTAGTATCTCAACTGCTTTAGAAGTTGACGAAGTGTCAATTTTCTGGATTTTTATATTGTTGTCCAATTCATACTTGTGCAGGAATTTATTACATTGGGACCAAACTTGAGGATGTGAATAGATTTTATTGATTTTGGATAAATCATCGGCAAAAGTGATGAAATTATGATGGATTGAAACAAACTGCTCGCCAATCACTTGGAAGTCAGGATCGTAAATAGTGGTATCCAGTGAAGATAATGATTTATCAGATTCGTTAATTAATTCGCTGTTTTGTAATTTTAATTTTAGTTTACTCTCTGTAATGAACCAATCTCTGAATAGATCGTAACTCAAAACGACTTGTCCATTGGATGAATTCTCAAATGGAATAATTGAATAATCACATTCGTCTTTCGATATCGCTTTAAAACATGAGTTGATAGATGGTTGGGGTAGGTAGATTATAGAGTAATCTTCTCCAGTATTCAATGCATACGGTTCAAATTGTTGTCTTGCAGCCTATATATATTTATGATTAAGGGATTAAGGTGTTAGTATTAGTTGGGTTTGCTTTGATTTGATCTGATTTGGCTTTGATGTGGGGGTTCCGTGTTTGAAGTTCGATGAGCTAAAACTTACTTGGTGAGAGTACGTGCCTGGTGGGCCTAAATAAGCAACTTTTATAACAGTCATTGTACTTGTGATACCCTTAAATTGGTCTTCTTTTGACTAGTTGAAGATGTAAGTAAACCTGGTATATAAGTCCAAGCAACTTCAATAGTCCCAACTATACGGAAAAGAGAGATTGAATACTTACTTTGAAATATTTATTGTTCTACTTGTATATCACTTCGGAGCCACTGCTGTGGCGCGCGCATCTCAGGGTTTTTGTTAGTTTCTACTCAGATGAGTGTGTTACCTTGTACAGGCACCGGAACTGGAATACGGAATGTGCTTTTATAAATTAATATATATATATATGTCTATAGGAGTATGTAATTATATTGAAATAGACAACTGATTTCGGTAATGCTAAAGCTATATACAAATTAGTAGCTTAACTCAGTTGGTCACTTCTCGTTCTAATTCTAGTTTTCCATACTTTGAGCTAATTCAATCAACTCTTCCATATTGAAAATACTGGATCCATGGTTGAAAGCTTCTAATAATTTTAGTCTCTTTTGGCTTGCTTCAGTTATGCCCTCACCAATACCACCATAGAATCTTTGAATATTCAACAATAACAATTGAGACTCTTGTAAAGTGATAGGAGCATGCTCTTCAACTTGACCGTTCATCATGACAACCGCATGTGATTCAACTAGCTCAGTATGGAACATAACTGTAGTATGAGGTCTAGCAAATTCCTTATGTAGTTTATATTCAGCCAAAGATGTTATTAAAACGTGAGTGGTATGTGGGCCAACAAAGTTCCATTGAACGAAATGCATTTCCATTGGAGCTCCTTCAGCAGCTTGCATGTCAATTTCTGCTTCTTCCTTAGGTAATGGCAAAACAAATGTTGGATTTCTTCTTGCGTTTCTGTGGAGTCTGTAGTATGCATCGGATGGCACCAAAGCGGTCAATGAATTTTCCTTGGATTGGAATCTAGCTCTCCATAAAAGCTCCAGTTCTTTTAAACCCAGCTCATGTAACTTGTCAAGTTTCACAAAAGAGTCTAATGTCTTGTAAGGGCTTGGTGGTTTAGATGCATCAATAGGGCCTAAGAATTGCTTCTTTTTGGCAGCTTTAATTCTTTGCTCCTTTTCATAGTTTTCTAATTCAGTCAGTGGATCTATCTTGTTCAATTCTTTTTTAGTCTGTTCAATTTGATCCTTCAATTTTTCCTTTAACTCTTCTGTATCAGTTGCACCAAGGGCCTTTGCCTTTTCTTCTAACTTCTGTTGGTATCTGGCCTGCACATCTTTGTCGATGGCAGCCTTTGAATTGATAAACCTGACATTGTTAACTACAGAAGCGAATCTCTTGTTTAATGGGTTGATCCTAAAATTTGGACACAATAACTTTTTTTTTGCTAACCTTAGCATTATGAAATCTGTTAACTGTATTCGTTTAGTTGGCCTTGTGTAGATCTGGGGAAGAGAAAAGAGGTGTCGAAATTTGTCCTGTATTCATCATAAGCTTTTGGTAGTTGGTTTTTCAGCTTTTATTAGTGCACACACATAAGTGATAAATCGGCTCGAAATTAACGTTTTATTCTCGCGTCGATAATTGTATCAGCCATTTATTATTACGTGTATCTAATTTTTTGTGTTCCATCAAAAAATTCACCTCAATCTATGGCCATGAGATAAAAATCCAAAAGAGTATATGACTAGGTCAGTTGGGATGCCCCGATTGATTACATATTGTTTGTTTGTTTGTTTGATTTGCTTATTATCTCAATTCTGTTGTTTGCCAGTCTAATATCCACAATATGTCATCTGAAGCTGTATTAGTTCAGCTATTCTCTAAGATTGGTTTTGAAGAACCAAAGATTAAGGAAATCCTAAAGAATAAAAAGGTTTCTAAGTCACTTGGTGAACTTATCGAACAATCCAAGCAAGAGTCGGCCTTAGATAAATCTAAGAACGCATTATTACACAACTTGGCCACCTCAATTAAAGGCGAAGAACTACCAAACTCAAAATATATTGTTGATGGTATCATTGACGGTAGACTGTCAACTAACTTACAAGTTACTGAAGCTTTCAAGTACACCAAGGAAGCTGGCGATGATTTCAAATTAGCCGACATGGAAGCCAGATCAGGCGTAGGTATTGAACTTACCGAAAAAGACGTTGAAGATAAACTTAGGGAATACATGAACGCCAACAAGGAAGAGCTTCTAGAAAAAAGATACAAGATGGTTCCAGGTTTATTGGGTACCACTAAGAACTTACCAGAATTAAAATGGGCATCACCATCTTTCTTCAAGCCGGTCATTGATAAATTGGCACTGGAAGTGTTAGGTCCTAAGGATGAACGTGATGTTGTCAAGAAGGAAAAGAAGAAGAAAGCACCGGTTACTACCACTAAGAAAGATGAAACTAAAGAACCATCCAGAAACATGTTCACTGAAGGTTTCCTTGGTGATTTACACAAACCTGGTGAAAACCCACAAAAATGGCCAGAATTAATGAAAGAACATCTTGCTGTTACAAAAGGTAAAGTCTTCACTAGATTCCCTCCTGAACCAAATGGATTTTTGCATATTGGTCATTCTAAGGCCATTATGGTTAACTTTGGTTATGCAAAGTACCATGACGGTCAGTGTATTTTAAGGTACGATGATACCAACCCCGAAGCTGAAGAACAAGTTTACTTTGACTCTATTTTAAGATGTGTTGAATGGTTAGGATATGAACCATGTAAAATTACATATTCATCAGATTACTTTGATCAATTATATGAATTAGCTGAAAAGTTAATTACTAGCGGCTATGCTTATGTTGATCACTGTACTGGTGAAGAAATTAAAGCTCAAAGGGGTGTTGGTGCTGACGGTACTCCAGGTGGTGAAAGATTCCCTTCACCCTGGAGAGACAGACCAATCGAAGAATCATTAAGTGAGTTCAGAAAGATGAGAGACGGTTTCTACGAACCAGGTAAAGCTACATTGAGAATGAAGCAAGATATTACATCACCATCGCCACAGATGTGGGATTTGATTGCTTATAGAGTTTTGAATGCCCATCATGAAAGAACTGGTGACAAATGGAAGATTTACCCAACGTATGATTTCACCCACTGTTTGGTTGATTCTTTTGAAAACATTAGTCACTCTCTATGTACTACTGAATTCTACCTAAGTAGAGAATCTTATGAATGGCTATGTGATGTTTTACATGTTTATAGACCTGCTCAAAGAGAATACGGTAGATTGAACTTAACTGGTTCTATCATGTCGAAGAGAAAGATTGCCAAGTTAGTCACATCTGGATACGTTAGATCATGGGATGATCCAAGATTATACACATTAGAATCCTTAAGAAGAAGAGGTGTTCCACCTGGTGCCATTTTGAGTTTTATTAACACTTTAGGTGTCACCACATCAACCACTAACATTCAAACATCAAGATTTGATAGCGCTGTTAGGGCGTACTTAGATGTCACAACACCAAGATTGATGATGATAACCCACCCATTGAAGGTCGTCATTGATAACTTAGCTGACGATTACGAAGAATTGGTTGAAGTTCCGTATAAGCCGGGTTCTCCTGAATTTGGCAACAGAACATTGCCATTCACCAACACCATTTACATTGACAGATCTGATTACAGAGATGAAGTGTCTAAAGATTACTTCAGATTGGCACCAGGTCAATCAGTTGGTTTGATGAGAGTTCCATTCCAAATTTCTGTTAAATCTGTTGAGAAGGATAGTAACGGAGAACCAACTTTGATTCACGCTGAATACCTGAATGATCCATCTGTTAACAAGAAACCGAAAACTTTCATCCACTGGGTTCCAGTTTCAAAAAGATACAACTCACCGGTTAAGATCACTGAGGTCAGGGAACATAATCAATTATTCTTATCTGAAAATCCATCCTCTCACCCAGATGGTTACCTAGCTGACATCAATCCAAATTCTGAAAACATCTTGAAAGATGCTATCATTGAACCAGCATTCTTTGATATCCAAAAGAAGTCTCCGATGAATATGCCGTTCTCAAACCCACAATTCAGTATTAAGGAACAAGCAGGTAATGAAACTGTTAGATTCCAAGCCTTAAGAGTTGGTTATTTCTGTTTGGATAAAGAAGCTACTGATGATAGCATTGTTTTGAACAGAATTGTGACTTTGAAGGAAGATTCCTCAAAGGATTAATTACATTATTTTTTTTGAACCATAGACCTGCGTTGTTGCTGGTATTATATAGGTATATTTAATTCTTATTTTCTACCCCCATTTTAATCATATTTAATTTTCTACCAAAGTTATTGTCTCTAGTATACATAAGTTCTCGAAGTAAAGATAAAGGATAGATTTTCTGTCCAAAAACATATCGGCTAAACATTCCCTATAATAAAATAATTGATTGATCCACGCTCAAGTATTTTTTTTCTAAAAATTTTTTACATTTGAATCTTTTTTTTATCTTTCTAGCTAAAAAAATATAAGCAGTTGCTAGTAGATTCCACTGATTTTTCAATTTTAATTTGAGTTATCTTGATATTTAATATCAGCCAAACATTAGACATAAGTAATTAAGCTTAATTGAAAAAGAATGACAAGTGTCGCGGCTGCCAAAGATTATGTTGATGATTCAGTCAACTTTGAATCATTCAATTTGGATCCAAGATTACTTCAAGCGATCAACAAGTTGGGTTATGATCATCCAACTTTAATTCAATCACAAACAATGAAACTCTCCTTGGAAGAAAAGAAAGATATTATAGCAAAGGCATCCACTGGCTCAGGTAAGACTGCAGCCTACTGTATTCCTATTGTGCAGTCCATCTTAGCCGATAACATTACCAAAAACAAAATACAAGCAGTTGTTTTAGTCCCAACTAAAGAATTGGCGAAACAAGTGTATGAATTTGTCAATGCTTTGATAATCTACTGTGGTAACTTGATCAAGACTTTGAATCTGAACGATAACATTAGTGAACAATTACAAATGTCATTTATTAACGAATCACCAGAAATTATTGTCTCTACTCCAACTAAACTGATATCCATTTTAGAGAAGAACAAAGAATTGAACTTAACCAGCTTGAAATACTTAGTCATTGATGAAGTTGATTTAATTTTGAACTATGGTTATAATGACGATTTAAACAAGTTAACAAATTACTTGGATTTGAAACAAAGTACACAAGTATTCTTGATGTCAGCTACCTTAAACGAGGATATCAATGAATTGAAAGAAAAATTCTGTAATAAACCAGCTATATTAAAACTACAAGATTTAGATAATGAGAACAAAAAATTAATTCAATATTACATTAAAACTAACGAATTTGACAAATTTTTACTAATTTACGTCATTCTAAAACTAGCTTTGATCAAGGGTAAAATTCTACTTTTTGTTAATAATTTGGACAGAGGATATAAATTGAAACTATTCTTGCAAAACTTTGGTATCAAATCTTGTTTATTAAACGCTGAACTACCGATAAATTCCAGATTGCATATCGTTGAGGAATTCAATAAAAATGTATACAATCTGCTAATTGCTACTGATGAATCTAATGAATACGACGAAGAAGATTCGCACGACAAGTCAAAGGCTTCAAAGGCTTCAGATTATGGTGTGTCTAGAGGTGTGGATTTCAAGAATGTTGCATGTGTCTTGAACTTTGACATGCCAACATCATCCAAATCATATATACATAGAGTTGGTAGAACAGCTAGAGGTGGTAAATCCGGTATGGCTTTATCATTTGTTGTTCTTGAAAAAGAATGGGGTAAGCATAAGGCTTCTTCCTTACCAAGTGCAAAGAAGGATGAAAGAGTTTTAGTTAGAGTTGAGAGATCACAGACAAAGTTGGGTTTTGAATTAAAGCCATATCAATTTGATTTTAAACAATTGGAAAACTTTAGATATAGAATGGAAGATTCATTCAGATCCATTACAAGAGCTGCTATTAGAGAAGCAAGGTTAAAAGAAATTAGAATGGAATTGATTAGTTCTGAAAAATTGAAGAGACATTTTGAAGAAAACCCTCAAGATTTATCTACATTGAGACACGATAAGGATCTTTCCAAGGTGAGAACTGACCAGCATTTAAAGAGAGTTCCTGCCTACTTACTTCCCGAGGGTATTAGACCAGATTCCAAAAAGGTTGGATTTGTTCCATTTAACAACACACACAAGAAGAAGAAGCAAGGTGGTAGAAAGGGTGGTAAGAAGAAGGTTGATCCTCTAAAGAAATTCAGAAAATAGATCCTATTTCAGATGTATAGTTTTTCGATAGATGCATAATTTACGTATACTCAAAATTAATAATTGATTTATATGCGGCCTGTAGTTTGTGCTATTAGCGGAAAAGTATCCCTCTTTATTTACGTTTACTTCCTCCATTTACGTGCGTCACACGCCTTTATTTTTTTTCATCTTTCCAATGTGTGTGCGTGTCAACTTAACGTGTCATTTTAGAGAAAAATTGAATAACAACACGAATAACAGTAAAACTGTGTGGGATTGTGGTTTTTCTTTTGCTTCGGATAAAGCCTTTATTTAACATTTAGTCTGTTTAAAGTTCAAGTCAAAGGTGTCACTAAACAACTTTAACTACCACTTTTCATATTAACACTTACACAATGGCTCCTAAAAAGTCAAAGGCTGGCTCAAAATCACCAGCTAGTTTAGTTGATGCTTCGGATTCAACAACAGAGTTGGTGTTTGAACAAGGTGCCACTAGAAAATACATTAAGTCTACATTATCTGATGAGGTTCTGCAAAAGAGAAAAGTTGATACCATTAATGAAAAAATATTGTTAGTGATACTTGCAGCTTCTGCGGCTGCCACTAGAGTGTTGAACTTGGGTCATCCAGATTCCGTCGTCTTTGATGAAGTTCATTTTGGTGGTTTTGCTAGAAAATACATTTTGGGTAACTTCTTCATGGATGTTCATCCTCCACTAGCTAAATTATTATTTGCTGCTGTTGGTTATCTTGGTGGATTCAAAGGTGATTTCGAATTTGCTAAGATTGGTGATAAATTCCCTCCAAATGTTCCATATGTTTTAATGAGACAACTGAGTGCCTGTTTAAGTGTGGGTACTGTTATCTTGATGTACTTAACATTAAGATCAACTGGTTGTAAGCCAATTGTTTCATTCTTGACGTCTGCACTCTTAATTTTAGAAAGCTCCAACGTTACCATTTCAAGATTCATTTTATTAGACTCACCACTAATTTTCTTCATCGCTGCAGCCGTTTACTCTTACAAGAAATTAGATGTTGTTAGACCATTTTCTTTTGACTGGTTCAGATCACTGATTGCTACCAGTTTCTGCTTAGGTTTAGCCTTCTCGTCAAAGTGGGTCGGCTTATTCACTATTGCATGGGTTGGTGTTTGTAGTGTTATTAACTTATGGTTTGTTATTGGTGATTTATCAGTTTCTTCAAAACAATTGTATGGCCAATTCTTTACCAAAGCTACTTTCTTACTAGGTATTCCAACTGTTATTTATTTATTTTTCTTTGCTGTCCATTTATCTGTTTTAGTTAATGAAGGTGATGGTGGAGCTTTCTTATCATCTGCTTTCAGAACTGGTTTCACTGATACAACCGTTCCAAAGTCAACATATGCTGATGTTGGTGTCAGTTCAGTTATTACTTTGAGACACGTCAACACTAACGGTGGTTATTTACACTCCCATGACCATTTGTACGAAGGTGGTTCTGGACAACAACAAATCACTTTATATCCTCATTTAGATGATAACAACAAGTGGTTTGTCGAATTATACAATGCTACTGAAGAACCGTTAGAATTTGTTCCAATTACTGATGGTACCAAGATTAGATTAAAGCACTTGACTACTTCAAGAAGATTACATTCCCATGATATAAGACCTGCTGTCTCCGAAATTGATTGGCAAAACGAGGCTTCTTGTTACGGTTTTGAAGGTTTTGAAGGTGATGCTAACGATGATTTCATTGTTGAAATTGTTCAAAAGTTGTCTACTCCAGGTGATGCACATAAACAAGTTAAGGCTATGAATACTGTTTTCAGGTTGAGACATGCTATGACTGGTTGTTACTTATTCTCTCATGAAACCAAGTTACCAAAATGGGGTTTTGAGCAACAAGAAGTCACTTGTGCCACTCAAGGTGTTAGACCATTAAGTTACTGGTATGTCGAACAAAATCAAAACATTTACCTAGACCCAAGAACTGCTGAAATGGCAACTTATCCAACATTAACTTTCTTACAAAAGTTTGTTGAATTGCACCAAAGAATGTGGAAGATTAACAGCGGTTTGAAAGCACACCATTCTTATGAATCGAGGCCAGAAGCATGGCCACTTTTATCAAGAGGTATTTCTTACTGGAGATTAGAAAACCGTCAGATTTACTTGTTAGGTAACCCAATCGTTTGGTGGCTTGCTTCATTTATCTTTGTTCCATTTGGTATCTACGTCGTTGTTCAGATTCTAAGATGGCAACTTGGTGTTGCTACCGTTGACAATGCTGTTGTTTTTAACTACAATTTGAACATGCTTGAATTTGTTCTTGGTTGGTTCCTTCACTACTACCCATCATTCTTGATGGACAGACAATTGTTCTTACATCATTATATTCCAGCTTTGTTCTTTGGTATCTTGGCTTTAGGTCAAACATTAGAAGTTTTGTACTCATATGTCTTCAAGAATAAGAAGTACTTAGCCCACGTTTTGTTTGGTCTGTTGTTCGCTAGCTCTGCATTCAACTTCTATCAAAGATCTCCAATCATCTATGCTTCTAACTGGACTAAGCAACAATGTGAATCTTCTAAAATGATGAGTTGGGATTACGATTGTAACATCTACCCAGATTCAAACTCTAATGTCCCAACTCCAGTTGTTTCACAGGTGATGCAAACAAATCAACCAATTATTAACTTCGAAGAAGCTATCAAGTTAGAGGTCAATCATAACGATATCGCTATTGAAGAACAAGTTGCTTTCCAAGCTGAGGCCGCTATTGAAACTCCCGATGTTGTAGATGAAGACGTTGAACCAGTGGTTGTTGAGGAAACTCCACAAGTTGATGCTGACTCAGATGCCCACACGCCAGAAGAACAATCCACTGTAGGAGAGCCAGATGTTGAAGACTTAAAGACAGAAGACGAACCAGTTCAAGAAGCGCCTGCTCATGATGAGTTGTAGGAAAATAGATAGAAATGGTTGTTTTACTATGTCTCCTCAATTAGACAACCTGTATTTATCATTTTATTTTCTCCAAAACTTAACAGGATTATTTACATTTGGTTGGGTCCTGATATTACCATATTTGCTTTTACTTCGTTCTGTTTTATTGATTCTGAGTTTATGTTTTCAAATCGTAAAATATATATAGTTTGAATTAGATTAAAAAAACATATTACCATTCATTCTTTTCAGCTTACAAAGTGTCGATATACTCACGAAGACATTTGATGTCTTCTGGGCCAGTTCTACAACAGCCACCAATAAACCCAACATTAGCAACGCTAACCCATTCCTGAGCTTTTTCTGTCAACGCCAGGCTCAGATTGTTTGACTTGGGCTTCAGTTTAGGGTCGATAGACCATGTTTTTGAGACTCCATCATAAACTTCACCAGAGTTAGGATAAATGATAACCTTCAGATCTTTCAAGTTACGATAATTATTGAACTCAAGTTGGAACTTATCAACAACTTTTGTGGAAGTCGGTAGCGCACAACAGTTTGAACCAGTGGCTAGTAAATGTTCGTCAGTGTTTTCACTTAAAAATTTGATGGTTTCATGCAAAGTGGTTCCGTCCACCAACTGTAAAAGATGGTTCGTACTGAATGAAATGTAGTAGTCTTTCTTGATGGGTGATTGTTTGTTCAAGTCGTTAATCAGTTGAACAATAACTTTAGTTTCTTCCAAGCATGGGATAGTTTCAAATCCAATTATATCAACCTTTGGTGATTCAAACAGGAACTTCAATCTGTCATAATGGAAATCATACAGCTCTTGACCTTCAGTCCCTCTATAATTACCAGTATACTCTGAGCCATCAGATAAGTATGCACCAAATGGGCCAATAGATCCCACGATGAATGTTTGTCTTCTGGTTTCTTTCAAATAGTCTTGTTGGGCTCTGTAAGCCAAATCAATGGTTTTTCCATATATTTCATCAGGGTTCAAACCTTTTTCAAGCAAAGCCAATTTTGATAATTGATAAGTTGAAGTCAAAGAAATATCTGATCCACTCTTTAAGTAATCAAGATGTAAGTTGTAAACCGCATCAGGGTTGGTAAGAATAGCTAGCCCTGACCATAACTTATCATTGACGTTAACACCTCTCTTTTCAAGTTCTGTACCAGTAGCACCGTCAAGAAGCAAAGGTTTTCCCTTGAGTAGTTCTCTAATTGTAGTCATCTCTTATAAGTTGTCCCTAATCAAGATTACACTGTAGTGTTGCCTAGCTTTTCCCCTGTTGTAAGTCAAGTGTTTTCTATTTTCACGAGTCTCGTATAATGATGGTAAGAACGTCTTCGTTGGTCTGCTGAGACCCTTCTCTCGGGCAACTCGAGAGTAAAAAGGTAACTTTTTGATCGCCAATGCGCTATTCAGAAAAAATTTATGTGTGGCTGAGAACATTTGTGGCTGTAAGATTGTTTTGCTCCACAAACAAAGATTAAATTGATTCGATCCCTAACCGCATTTAATAATAAATAGAGATTACTGGTCCATGCTGTTCATCTTATGGTATACAAGCTTCATTTTGAAACTGTGAATTAGCAGAAAAATACCATTCAATTCATTTTCTCATCCTAATGTCAAAAAGCGAACACGCCAACATATTCAAGGAATTGGACGAGCTTCAGCTAGATATAGATTCCGCTAATGAAGCTGATCAACTGAATGATTTAAATTCAAAGTTGATTCAACTATTCACCTTTGACAGAGAACCCGGTTCAAGAAATCATCTCTTTGATTTGAACCAATTAAAGTCTCTAGAACACCAAGTTTTATATAAGAATTCCCGAAGTCAAACTTCCAATGCTTTATGGATAGCGTTCATTAATGCCTATATATTAAAAGCTTCTTTAGCAAGTATTTCGAAGTCAAAAGAGATTCAAACTTACCTAGTCGAACTGATTAATAAGTTTATCAAAATCGCAGATTTGAAATTAATCTACTCTTTTATTACACTAACGAAATGGTTCAACAGATTGTTGCAAAATTTTGTTCTTTTGAGTGAGTCTAACAACACTAGTGATTTATTAATCGTCAATCTCAAAAACCTAGTAGTTGAATATGAAGCCCTAAATCTCCAAGTCTTAACATTTTTGAAAATAACTACCGTGAAACAACTGTTCAATTACCAGAGATTTGAAGATATTGAAATCTTATTCTATGAATACAAAATTGAGCAATTCAAAGATATTGACTGTCGTAACGTTACAAGGTTTGATGTCTTGATGTTTTACTATAACCTAATTAGGGCTTTGATCAACTGTTCTAAATATGAAGATTCCTATACACTGTTTCAAATACTATTTAAGCTCCCTGTCAATTTGTTCAGCGAAGATCTTATGAGCAAGATATTGGCCGTTTATTCGATCAACTTAATTTTAATTGGTAGCGGGCAAAACGATAAAGATGCAAACTTGATTAAATTTGGAGCAGCCCTGAACAACAACTACTTATCTTTGTTTCAAAACTTCCAGCTTCTAGACTTTTCTGAGTTTTTGAGACAGGTCTACTTGATTTATTACAAGGGAACTTTGAATTCTGATAGTATGTTTGGTCTTGATGAATCTGTTTTTGTGAAATTAATACAAAAATTAAGATTGGTGAGACTGGAAGCTATGATAAAAAATTTCACCAGAATTGAATTACAGGAAGTGATCAAGTTTGATCCTGTGGTAGCAAATATTAATGTCTTATCAGATATGAACTTGAGTCTTTCTTGCACTAGAGACTTCCTTCTTGAAAGTGGCTATAGCTTTACTGAGGATGATGTCTTGGAGAACTTAGAAAATGTTGATCCACCTAGTTATAAAGAGCTTGTTTATAACAATATAAAACTTGTCAAAGCAAATAACTTATTGTCAGAACTGAAAAATAGTGGAGAGTTACTAATAGACTTGAAGGAATTTGAAAAACTACAAAACCAACAAAAACAGAAATTGAAGCAACAGCAAAATCAATTACAGCAACAGCAACATTAACAATTACAGCAATGAAAACACTATTGGCATCCCAATGGGAATATAGCTGAAGTCTGTCGCATAATATCTAACGGAGGTTACATCTCATTAGTCATGGTGGACGTTGTTTTCTATGTTATATACTTATATGATTTATAGTTTATTGGATTAGGTTATTTTATACATAATAAAAAAATAAAAGATTGGGGGAATTATAGTTTGGGTGGGGTAAGAGAATCGTAGCAAACCTATTCTAATTCACCATAAGTACCTCTTCTCTTTGTAGTATCGTACTTTCTAACAATGTTTTCTTGTCCTTCAACTTGTGAGAATGCGAACCCTCTTTGTTTTCTCATTCTATGAACCTGTCTCACCTTTCTGATGGTTCTTTGGAACGAAGAAAATTTAGGTTTGTGATCTTGAATTTGATATTTTTGGATTTTTTGAACTTTGTGGTAGAATTCAGGGTTCCAAGTTCTTTTGTAGTATTTCCATAGTAAATCTCTTAGCAAACACATAAATGGAAGAATGATAATAGTGGTCCAGTAAATCAAACAGCCATAAATGTGAGGTAAGATTCCATAATATTCTTTGGAAACATTAATTTTTGGAGCAACAACCGCATATACCGGGAACAAAACGATCCATAAAATTAGAGAACCAGGAATGGCAATCAATGTAAACTTGGTCCATTGTGAAGAAATTAAAGCTGCTTTACCTAATGATGTTACCAAACAAGTTGTGTAAATTGCAACACCAAAAGACCAATGATCTGCAATCATACCGTTACTGAATTGATTGCCGTATTTGAAAATGTTGATCATGGCAATATAGATGATAGCACTGTGGTAGAAACCGTTAACGGCCCAGGACCAGAAAATTTCAACATTGAAGAAATACCCTTGCTGACCTATCTTGTATAACTTCGGATATTGATTTAACATATTAGCACTGATGTATTGGTCAAAAATACCAATAACAAATGGTGGTAACACCAAAAATATCACATTATAAAACGTTAACGTCCAAGATTCAACGATAGATTGACCACTGAACCCGTTACTGAAAACATACCAAAATTGAGTCATATAAAATGTAATATTCTTATAGAATGAGAACAAAATAGCAAGTGAAATTCTTTGATAAGACCAAGAACCGTGAACGAGAAGCAGTTTCTTCAAGTACTTAAACTGACCAATGGCAAAATCGGCACTTCTAGCGGCCTGCATTCCCTCCATACCACTGATACCAACACCAACGTGTGCAGCTTGAATCATAGAAACATCATTGGCACCATCACCAATAGCCAAAAGTAGAGCCTTCTTCTTTCTTTTGACAAGCTTGACAACCAATGCTTTCTGTAATGGTGAAACTCTGCAACAGATAACAGCCTTACACATGACGCCGATTTCCAATAGCAGATCTTCAAGATCGGCTTCCAAAGCATATCCTAGAGACTTACCATCAATAACTAGTGCTAGTGAGCTCAAATCATCTTCTGATAATTGATTACTCCTTAATACAGTCAATTTATCAACTAAATTGGTTCTAGTAGCTAGTTTGGTCTCTTCGTTGACAATCAATAGATTCATTTCATCACTCAACAGTTTACAACTCATACCAATATTAATTGCGGTTTCTTGTCTATCTCCCGTGAGAACCCAAATTTTGATACCAGCTTCTTGTAAGATATGAATAGTTTCAGGAACACCATCTTGTAATTTATCCTCAATAGCAGTTGCTCCTAATAAAAAGAGATCCTTTTCAATCAACTCAGCAGCATCATCTAATTCTTGGGATCTGTTATCTAAGCTAACAGCGGCCTTGTTGTAGATTTTGGCCCACTCGTTATATTCGTTTTCTGTAATGACTCTGAATGCAATACACAAAGTTCTTAAACCAATGACAGCAAAATCTTCTAATTGTCTAGAAGTTGCTTCCACAAATTCATTATCGTCCGATAATCTTGATAAAATAACAGTATCTGCACCTTTAACATATAACTTAATTGATCCATCAGGGCATCTAAAAATCGCACTCATTCTTTTTCTGGTAGAGTTGAATTCACAGATGTTCAATAGTTCGTATGTTAACTCTTCGCCGTCAACGGTCATAGTAATACTCGAAGGCTTTCTAATGTGGAAATTATAACCCAGCATAGCTGCACCTTCGACCAAAGCACCTTCATCAGGGGAAGCAGCTTGATACTTGATTGTACCGTCTTCTAGAACTTCAGGAATCACAGTATGGCATGCAGCTAATAATGTTAAAAACTCATCAATGACATGTTTGTTTCTATGGTTCTTTCTATCTTCTTGTAATTGATCAAATGTATGGTATCCCATCTCCACTCCGTCAATCATTGTAGCCTGTTGGTCTTCCGGGATAGTCCCAATATAACAACGACCACCAATAGTACATGTCTTGAATTCCATAATATTTCTAGTCAAGGTGCCTGTTTTATCGCTGAATATATATTCAATTTGACCCAATTCTTCCACCAAGGAAGAAGTTCTGACAATAGTTGGGGTGTCAGTTGGTTCATAATACATGTCTAAATCTGATGCAATCAAGTAAGCTTGGTAATATTTAATGACTTCAACTGTAACAAACAAAGAAATCGGGACTAAATTGGAGAATAAAATCCAGTATGTTAAGAGATCCAAAAAAAACATATTGACTTTACTTGAACCCTCCAGATGTAAATAAGAAATCTTGTTCTTGTTTAATGTAACGTTTATAACATCACCTAGAGAAGAAACGACTGACAATGTAAGTAAGATACCAAACAATGC
The DNA here is from genome assembly GCA_003707645.2 of Ogataea trehalophila. NCBI lineage: Eukaryota > Fungi > Ascomycota > Pichiomycetes > Pichiales > Pichiaceae > Ogataea > Ogataea trehalophila. The sequence goes on from PPKI02000006.1 coordinate 321,129, forward strand.
AATGACTTGCAAATTAATAATTCTTTCAACATCAGTTTTCTTAATTGGAGTAGCAGTAGCATTTCTCATCAATTTTGTTTCATGGCCGGTGAACACAACAATTCCTTGAATCCAGTTGGTGTTCCTTAAGTTGGCACCTCTCAACAACAATTGATCTGGATTTAGTGGAACTTCTCTTCCGTTCAAAAATAATGTACCTTCATAGGTATATAAACTGCTGTTAGGTTTCTCACTTAAAATCTTACCCTGGCATCTGACTAATTCCTGTGGACTCAGCAAATGTGAAGTTTCTTCTTTAGATTGTTTGATTTTCAAATTGGTTTCACCATCTAAGTTGGCAGTTTCAATATAACATAACCCTTCTGGTTCGGAAGAACTTAGCAAAATAAGGTCAGCAGGGAAAGGGTCGCCACCTTGGACTTTGACAATATCCCCCACCTTGACATTAATCCATTTTTTTGTGACATATAATCCTGTCTCTTGATCTAAAACTAAAATTTTAGATCTATTTAACTCATTGTCGGATGCGTTTCTCTTCAGGTCTTCGGTAATTTCCTTTGCGGCAGACACCAATAAAACAATCATTAAAGTACCAATTGTGGTATATCTGTTAGTTGGTGAGACGGATGGAACCTGTTGAATAGCTGATGTGAACAAGAAGAACAAGTTAGCATACTTGGAAAATTGTTCAAATAAGAACTTCGGAAGGAATGTAACGAAGTTATATTTTGTAGTACTGATGTGATTATCGTAGTACTTAAAACGAGAATTTGAGTCTCTGTCGTTGATGTGAACAACCCTAGGGCTGGTGTCATCATCATCCGTGTGCTTCTTAAAGTATCTTCTAACATCAAACATATTTTTTATATCATCGCCAACGTCTTTATCTGGTGGTGGCCTACTATCATGTATAAATTCATCGTAAGTGTCTTCAACTTTTCTCGAAGTTCCAACGTCATCGTATTGAGGTCTGCCCATTTTGGATTTTATTTGGTTGTAAACTCCTCGTATTCCCTTTTTATCGCTGTCTGCTAAATTATATTGATCTTCACTTTCAAAATTGCTGTTGTCGAATATATCGCTATCATCATCTTGAACCAATGGATATCTGGTCCTTCTTGAAGGCTGTACGTGTGAATCGTCAAACGGATTGTCTGGCATGACAGATGAGATTGATCTTTCCTCCAAAAAGTTCCCATAGTTGGAGTTATAGGCTGTTGATAAATTCTTGTCAGTAAATGGATCAGCATCAGTATCGTCAATTAAATTGGGTTGCCCTTGGCTTTTCACTTGTGGGGTGGATAGAGGAATGTCATCTCCCAATAGATCGACGGAATTGTCATCATCGATCCTGAAATTGTCGTTGATATTTCTACTCATCTGCACCTCTAGCTTATAGTAGAATACTCTAATTGTAGCAGTAGTAGCTAGAACTTAGTAGTTTTATTTCGATTGAGTAGTATACAACTCAGTTTGTTTGTATTACATATATTAGTCAAAGCCATCAAACGTACATCTGTGTATAATCTACTTAAACAGCTTTCTGTGCTTTGTTTTTTATTCGTTTGTTTATTTATTTGCTTGGTGGCAGTGCACTCGCCAACACAGGCGCAGCAGCCTGAAAGAATGAGTGGCTGAGGAGGAAAAGGGAAGTGAGGGATTGGGGGGGCAGCTCATCAGGTTCATAGTTGGTAGTCTTTCAATCCTCACGCAAGTGCTGTTTTTGGATTAAGATTACTGTTAAAGTAATTTACAATCAGATAATTACTTTCAAATGTTCATCATAATAATAATCAGAGTGCTGAAGAAGTTGTCAATTGTCAGAACCTCATTTTTATTCAGAGTGAGATTCTTTGTAATTGATTCAAATTTGTGGTATTTATAAAATAATCCACAGCAATATCAATGTCATAAATGAGTCTATACTAAAGTTATACGAGCTAGTGACAATTCTGTCACTAAAATTCAGATGAAAATATCGCATAAATAGACCTGTAGATTTCCACTTGTTTCTAAAGAAATTACAATTTGATCTCTTTAGAAGAAAGGGAGGGAAGTTTTATATATCAGCACTATATAGAAAATTTTAATAGAAGATGTCTTTATTTGTTATATAATTAACTTAGAGAATTTAATTCAATTGGATTACATCTATTAAAAAATCCAATTGCGTGTTTCCAAAAATTAGTCACTAGACCTTGAACAAGTCTCTTTATTGAACTCACTTAGTATGTAGCTCATGCTATTTTAAATTACCCCGAGGAGGTATCCATGACTAAGCTACCTTGGATGATAGCCATGCTACTCATACGTATAAAGAGGTAGGGATAGTAGGAATGGGTAGATAATATTTTCTTAATCCTCGATATTTCAATCCTCGATAACAATAACTCGAAGGAAATTCTCAATAATAAAATTTAGAGCCTGTAACTTCTAAATGAGGAAAAAGTCTAGATAAAGTCGGCGTCGCATTATGACAGTCAATGTCATATTGACACAAAGCATTGGATCAAAAGAAACTACACCTCCCATTACATTGAAAGGCGCAAATGGTTTAGTGGTAAAATCCAACTTTGCCATAGTTGGGCCCCCGGTTCGATTCCGGGTTTGCGCATTAATCAATATTTTTTGTTACTTAATGTTTTTTTGAATTTAGAATGCTGGCTTCCACCCTTGTAAGCTCCAAAAGTCATTCAAGTCTTAAGACGACCAGAAAAGTTAGTCAATAAGGTAGAAATGAAACTGCGCTAACTGTGAAATTTTTGTTGTAATACTCAAAATGATGACATGACTAGTTCGAGTTGATAACTGTTGCAAATATATTTTTCATTAAATTCTTTTATCATCATCTATCTTACTGAAAGACGTGCAATATATCCTACGCATTGAACCAGAAGCAAATGAAGGTAACTTTCTAGCGCTTCCAACGTAGCCATAAAGGTTTACAAGTTCTATTGTACAACTCTACATTGATGCCCAATAACTTTTTTTAAAAAAAACGCTAGAAACCCAAATTATATTTCGTTTTCCTATAGTAATATATTATAACACATAAATCAATTAAAATTATTTAAATATGTAAAAAATAAAAGCATAAATAAATCAAGACATTAAATATCTTAATTAACTTAAGCTTCTAAAGAAAGACGACCCTTAGGGTTGGTAACCTTAACACCAATAGACTTAGCCTTAGCTAAGATTTCAACTCTGTTCTTAGCAGAAATGTTGTGAGCAATTTCAGCAGCGTAGGTCTTGGTGTGCATTAATAAGACATCTAAGTCCTTAACGTTCTTGACTAAGAAAGCCTTGTGGCCAGATGGCATCATGTGTCTAGTTTTCTTGTTTGAACCGTAACCAATCTTTGGCTCTCTGATTTCACCTCTGAATCTTCTTCTAACACAAGAGTCAATACCCTTTTGCTTTCTCCAAGCTTCGCCAACTCTGTGGTATCTGTCAGAGTGATGTCTCTTGAACTTCTTAGCGTGCTTCTTGACAATCTTTGGGTGTGGTAATGAGGCAGCCATCTATAGTAATAAATAGATTACATAAAGTATAATTGTGTTAGTATTCTGGTATTAAAAGTTTGGTTAAAACAGATTTGATTTGTTACACGAGTTGAAGTAAATTTTTGTATTCTATCGATTTATTAATTTTATGGTAGGAGTTTATAATCTGTAAAATATTCTGGTGATATATGATAAATGGCGTTGTTTCTGTTGTTATTCCGCTTGCTGATGGGCTGCTATGACTGCAAATATAATTAACAATTCAAATATCGCAATCAACTAGTCTGAATCTCAGTAATGCTATTTTCAACTTCAAGTGTTATAGAATCAAATGCCACTGTTGCTGGAATGATTACTCCTAAATTATATGGTGTATTTCAACAGGTTATTAAAAATGATTCATATGCTATCATAAGTTGAGATTGATGTTGATTGCATTATAGATATCGATTGGTGCTATGATGTTCTTAGAATTTGTGATAAACCATATTAATTGACCGGGTTCAGCGAATAATGTAGTAATATATCTATTGGTTAAAGCTGTTATTCTTCTAAACATATTTATTCTAATACCTGTAACTAGTTTCAATTTATTCATTCACAAGGCTGTTGTTGGCTATTATCAATCTTCACATTCACAGTTTACAATCGATGAATTTAACTTCCCTAACTCTGCTCTGCTGATAATCGTAATTCTAATCAAGGTGAACATACTGTTGTTGTCTATATTAACTATGATATACTATGAAGTAGTTTTATCAATATTGAGACTTTGATTATAGGTGTACATAAAACTTTTCAATCAAACTTTTTGAATCAGAAGCTACAGTATGATTAGAGGTTTAAACTGGAGAATCAAACCTGAGAAGCTCAATAGTGCATGGAAAATTCTCCTACTACGGGAGGTTGGAACGAAAGCGACAGGCCACCCGAGTGAGGAAACGCAGTAGCAGGGGCAAAAGTAAATCACCAGGAAGGTTTGGCAGGCTTAGGGCACTCATTCCAGATTAAAAATTTTCACGTACAGGTAATTTCCACTCCGGACACCTCTTTTAATATACAGGGTTACACCAACCCTTTGTAGTATCACGTGACATTAATTTTGTTACTGCCATTTGTTTATATTTTTTCTGCGGGAGTCTACTCAATTACGATACAACTTAAAATAGAGAATCCGAAGATGATTGATGAAATGAAATCAATAATGCAATTGGATACAATTTGAAGGAAGTTGAATTTTGATCACATTTACACACAAGCATTTGCCGTGATGATGGCAATAGTCCATTAAGGTACGTTGTTAACATTGGAGCATTCTGATGCCTCTTTCTTGAACTGTTTTTTTGTCAGCAGGATTACCCATAGTAACTTTTTTCTAACCATTATTGCTTCTTGCAATATATTTAACCTTTACCCAGCTAGTAAAGATATGTTTTAATGACCTGCTTACAGCTTTAAAAAAAAGCGGAGTAAATAGATAATTGTAGACAGTAAAAAGCTGTCAGCGTTGAGAAGTAGCCTCTAAGCCTCAAGATAAATATATTCCTCAAACCGAGGCCCCGAGAATACATAAGCCGGAGCCGTTTATTCTTTCCACGCCCCTTTTTTCTCTGCAGAACTAACCGAAACGATACCCACACTTTGAGTATTTAACAGCCATTTATGAAAGATCAATTCAATCTTAATGAACAGTTAAAGTGAATTGTGATATTACCATATTTGGATATAGTCCTCTATAAAAGGCCTACATAAGTTTAAAAGTTGCTTAAATATGAATGATCTGAGCTATTTCACGCTCATGATTTGAGTACGTGATCGTAAGAGTTATATATATATATATGTATCAATATTATATGAATATGGAAGGTTCATGGCTTAGGCTTGCGATTGTCTGATATATTTAGCAATATCATCAGCGACAGAGCTGGATGCCTCTTTTGCAGTTCTCTCAAAACTGGATTGATAGATATTTTGTATCTCAGCGTTGCTCGAAATTTCACTTTGTCTATCTTCTTGGAATGTATATTCTCTTTCTGGCTCATTAATGTCTGGTTCAACTAAACCGTGTTCATAGCCCTCTGGGACATTTTCTTCTTCATCAGCTTCATCATCAGATAGATCAGACAGCACATCAACACCATCTTCAGCTCTCTTGTCTTTTTTTTGATCTTTCAAACCTAAATCTTTCATCAAATGGTTCAAGTGCTTTTCCTTCTTTTTTGTGTTTTCTTGTTCTTTATTTTCCAAAATTCTTTCTCTTTCCTTAGAGTAGAAATCGTTGTATTCTTTAACTTTACTGTCAACTGCATCCAAGAACTCATCAAATCCGGCACCTGTGTAGGCTGAGCATGAAACAACATCCAAAGTGGAGTAAAACTCCTCTAACATTAAAGACATAGAGTTGACTAATGATGCCATATATCCTGATCCATTGCTTGTTTCGTCATTTAATTCAGAGTTTGACCTTAAAGCTTCCTGGAAAGCTTCAAAATCTGTCATCCATTTTTTAGCAAATTCAGCATCTCTAACATCAGTCTTATTAAAAACAACAATCATTGGCAACCGGGTCTTGTACAATATAGAACAGGCGTATAACATATTGGATATAAATGTAGTTGGGGACGATGATCTTGGGGTATCAATAATATAAGCTATGACAGTTGGGAATGTGGAAGCAAAGGCTTCAGTTATGATGGAACCAGATGCAGACCAAATAAAACACTCTATTTGACCGGGAGTATCGACAATAACATGGTCAATATTCTCTGATCTCTTTTCAACTAATGAGATAACCTGATCAATTTTTGTAGAGAATAAGTTCAACGAGGTAACAATGGCACCATTAGGACCTAAATTGTATGATTCCATAACTTTTTTGTATTTGACAGAGTCTCTGATATCAATGTTACAACCAAAGGGCACTTTTAAAACAGCCGGATCCAAGTTGATAACATAAGGAGGTTGCTTCCTTGTATGTAGATGTGAGTTTAAGCGTTGCATGAAAGTAGTTTTACCGGAACCGGCCATGCCAATACAAATAACAGTTGCTGGAGACATTTTATAAACAGTTGATCAGTGATTTAATTAATGCTCGGTATTATTGAATATTTGGAGAACCAGTAGCAACCAATAAAAGTTAAGGTTAAGTATCAATCATATCTGTAATATAGAATTTATATAACCAAGTAATTACTAATATAAAGAAGGGCACTTGAAAATAAAAATATCGAAAATTTTCTACCGACTCAAAATCTTTAAATCGACGGGTCTATATTTAGGTAGAATACATCTTTTCTATACAAAGTCGTGCACCACGTATTAAAAAGTGTACTTCAAAATTTTTTTCTATTATGTACCAAATGTATTCACTAAACCCCGATTAACAAGTGATTGGTACTTTTTTTGCAATTTAATCGTTTGATCTGATCAATCACCTGTCACTGATTTGATGTGCAGTAAATATATTGAATAAATTTGAGTTACCATTTGACTATTCAATCCAACAAGACTGGACAATCGAAAACAAGATGGACGTGAACACCTTACATGAGTGCTTTTTGGGCACGCTACAGGCTGATCAAGCGATCCGTCAACACTCTGAGATTCAATTGAAACATGCCTCTGAAACTATTGGTTTCTTAGGTGCTTGTTTAGATATTTTGAACGCTGGGGAAGTTAACCCGATAGTTAAAAAAGCATGCTCCATTTACTTTAAAAATAAAGTTATGAAAAACTGGGGTAATCCAAATGGTACACTAGATAGCGATGAGAAACCAATCATTAGAGAGAGAATCATTCCAACTATTGTGAATCTTGAAAGACAGCTCAGAAACCAGTTTATCCCAGTGTTGAGCACTTTAATTTCATATGACTATCCTTCAAACTGGCCTGGATTTTTACACACTGCTATTTCATTATTTGAAGATATGAACGACATTCACTCATTGTATACTGGTGTCCTTTGTTTCTCCGAATTAGCAAGACATTACCGCTGGAAGCAAAACCAAGAAAGAAGTGAAGAACTGGATCAAATTATTACCAGTTATTTTCCCTCATTACTACAAATTGGTAAGTCAATCATTAGTGATCCATCTGCACATGACTCTAACTATGAAGCTGGTGAAATAGTCAAATTAATCGTCAAAGCTTACAAATTCGTTACGTATCATGATTTACCTTTACCTTTACAACAACAACAAATGCTATTAGACTGGGGTACTTTCCATGTCGATTTAATCAATATGAAATTACCTCAAAGTGTTTTGGGCATAGACGATGAAGATAGATCTTTATCACCATGGGTTAAATCACAAAAATGGGCTTTTGCAAACTTATACAGATTGTTTGAAAGATATGGTTCTAAGTCCCTATCCAAAAGATTCTCTTATGATGAATTCAGAGAATTATTTGTTTCACATGTTGTCCCAGAATTATTAAACGTCTACTTCACGAAACTAGAACTTTGGAAAGCAGGCCAAGCTTGGATTTCTGATGCTTCTATGTACCACTTAATCTCATTTTTGGAACAATGTGTTGTCCAAAAACCAACTTGGTTATTGATTAAGCATCATGTTAACTCAATTATCTCGGAAGTTGCATTCCCAATGCTATGCCCTTCGGACGATGTGCTAGATATGTTTGAAAACGACCCGAGCGAATACATTCACATGATTTTGGACGTTTACGAAGAAACCGGTTCCCCACAAATGAGCGTCATTAGTATGATTTTCACATTAGTTGAGAAGAGAACAAAATCAACCTTAGAACCAATCTTACAATTTGCATACGAAAAATTGAACTCATTCAATAATCAGCCAGAAACTCTAGAAATTGCCAAGCAAAAGGAATCAGCTTTGAGAATTATTGGTTCAATTGCATTCAAGTTAACATCAGAAAAGTCATCCGTTAGATCACAAATGGAACCGTTTGTTGCCACTTTTGTTTTACCTAACTTCCAATCCCAATTTGGATTTTTAAGAGCCAGAACTTGTGAAGTTGCATCCAAATTTGATAGACTGGAATTCCAAGACCAAGCAAACTTAAACACATTATTCCAAGGTGTTATGAATTGTTTTAATGAGACTGATAATTTACCAGTTCAATTAGAAGGTGCTTTAGCAATTCAAGCTTTTATGTCATTTGAGCAGTTTAAAGAAGCTTTAGGTACCATTATCGTCGAAACAATGGAAAAACTATTAGATTTATCAAACAAAGTTGAATCCGATGCTATTTCTGGTGCCATTCAAGAATGTGTTGAATCTTACTCTGAACAATTACAACCTTTCGGTGTTGATCTAATGTCTAAACTATCAGAACAACTAATGAGATTGCTGAATAAAATCAATGAAGCATCATCTGATGGTCCAGAAAGCATCGACCAGGATGATATCTCTGAAAAGCACTCCGCTGCATTAGGTGTTTTCAACACTATGATTACCGTCTTGTTATACTTTGAAAATTCTGCGGAATTAATTGGTAAGCTGGAAGAATGCTATGCTCCTGTTATTCAATTCACATTAACTAACAACTTGGACGATTTCTATGCTGAAGCTGCTGAGCTAATAGAAAACACAACTTTCCTAACCAGAAGTGTCTCACCAACTATGTGGAAACTATTTGAATGTTTAATCATGGCATTGATGAATAACGATTTGTCATTATTCTTAGAAGATGTGGTACCAACATTAAGAAACTATATGGTCTATGGTGGTGAAACATTGAAATTGCAAAAAGATTATCAATCTGCAATTTTCCAATTGGTTGATAAATTATTCAACATGGATCCAGAAGAAGATGACATTGGAGCCAATGATATAATGTCTGGAGCTGAGTTGGCTACTAACTTTATTTTATCCCTAGATAACAGCACCGCCGCCCCATACATTCCAACTTTGGTTGGCCATGCCCTTAAATCATTGGCTAACAAAGATAAGGCTCATAGCTCCAACAAGTTCAGCATTTCATTATTGAACATAATTATTGCAGGTCTGGTCATTGATCCAAACACCACTTTGCAAAGCCTTATCTCTGCCAATGCAGTTCAAGATGTTTTGGCATTATCGTTTAAGCTGGTTCCGTCACTAAAACTTGTGTTTGATTTAAAGCTATCCATCTTAGGTTACTTGTCATTGATCAACCTTGAATTAGCTGATCTTGTTAATCTTGAGTTGAGCAACGCATTATCTGAATTTGGTTCCAAGTTGGCAGTTTTGTTTGGTGAGTTACCAAACGCTATCAAGAGAATGGAAAAGAGCAGAGCTGAGTTCAACCCTGATGATAAATTTGATAACTTTGATGAAAGCCAATTATATTCCGCTGACCAACAATTTGGCGAGGAAGACGAGTTTGGCGAAGATAACGATGATAACATCACTGCCACCGAAGCTTATTTAAAATTCCTACAAGAACAAACCGAAGTCAACGGCGGCGATTTCAGCAGGTTTGGTGAATTTGATGATGACGAGTTTAACGACGATGATCCTTATTCTAACACCACTTTAGATAACATCAATGTTTTTAAAGCATTCAATGATTTTTTTGGTGGAATCCAATTATCAGATCCTACTAAGTATGGCTTAATCACTGGAAATTTGACTGCTTCCGAACAAGAAATTTTAACCAATATTGCATCAATCGCCTCTGAACAATGATTTCAGTATTTCTCATAACTCCCCCTTTTTTATACCTATCTTTATTTGTATAGTTCATTCACTAAAAGTACAACTACTCTTTATCATTTATTCATCGAATTCAATTTGTAGCATTCAAGGCTGCTCCCCAAAACGCTTTATAAGTTCTAGATACAGGATTGATAAGATTATCCACAGCCTTGAGAATTTGAAGCGTAGACACAAATAATAAATCACTAACTCTGTGTAGACTTTGCTCTGACCTTTAGTCATCTAAGTTCCAATGTATATCAGAAAATTTATTAATAGTTGTCAGAGCAGAATTTATCAGTTGCGTTTGAATCCTATAATAAACTCAACAGGAAAATTTACCTAAAGCAAAAAGCAGACAAGAGGTTGAAAATGTCTCCACATGCACAAAATCAGGTACTTCTGAATCCACCCTCTGACTTACAATTTACAGCAACAACTTTGAACATCATCCCAATTTATCAATTGATCTCTTCAATAATACCTTTTGGGAAAAATTGCCTTTTAAATATTACAAGTGATGGTCTTTGCATTAGCATGGTCGACAACAATATATGTAAAGTTTTATTGACCCTGGATAAACGACTGTTCAGTAGTTTTTTATTCAACCCTTATAAAACGGGCAACAGATCCAAAGAAGCTATCGATTACAATAAGAGAAGTAAAAACAAAGAGAAGAGTCACTTACAAAAGGGCGAGGTTGATGGAACTACGGACTCTGAGTCAACTGACATATCTTCTGAAGAATCAGATAAGGAAACAGATACAGTTGACTCAATATCTATCCACTTAGATTTGAAGTCCTTAATCGAAACTATTAATATTCATATCCCATCAGATTGTGACTCATTAGATTTTAAAACAAAGTGTACTTTATCATACCGAAATGAAGGTGATCCGTTTATCTTAACATTTGAGGACGAGTTCATAATTGAAAGATGTGAACTGTTGACTCTGTATCTTGACCCTAACGACCATGACTTGATGACTTCAAATAAGAAGAAAAAAAGTAAAACAGCACAAGGTAAAAATGGTAACAGGACCGAAGTTACAAGATACTGTGACATAGATAATGGTGAAGGCGACAGTGAATTCAATGGTAGTTTATTGACAGACAATTCAATCTTTCAGATAGACACATCCAAATTGATATTTGAGATCATTATGAACTCCTCAATTCTTTATGACGTATTAAAGGATATGAAGGACTTAGACACCGAAGAATTCATAATATATTGCTCTAAAGAATCGTTAAAAAATAACAGAGACATGTGTTCTTCTGATGCTGATCCAGATACTGCCTCGAAGAAAAGATTAGTGTTCATATCAAGATCAGAGGATGATACAATTGGATACTCTAAATTGATTATACCGGAAAAGAAGCCATTCCTTAAAAGCATGCAAGTTTATAAGCCTGTTTTGAAGGAGTCAAATATCGTTGATAATTTAAGTGGTCTACCGTTTAACGAGTACGATAACAATGATTCTGTAGAGATGGTTCCTTCTTTGACTAATATATCTTCCTTTTACAACTTTGGTTACTTCTCAAAGATCATTCGTTGTATTAAATTATCCAAACTAATTAAGATTAGAAAAGATTTGAACGGATTAACGTCTTTGTCATTGCTTATTAGTTCATCTAGCTTGGCAACAGGGAATTACTCATCAACAGATGGGAAACCGATCTATTATGGCACTTCTATTGAATTTATAACTTTAGAGTCAATTGCATCCGAGGATCGATACTTCACATTCAACAACATGCAAAACGCGTTGTCAACAACTGAACCCCAACTATTACCTAACGACACTGATAAGGATTTACTAAAGTATGGATACCGTAACCAATTAATTGAACAAATGATAAAAAATGATGAGAACATTAAAGTTATCAAAGTTACTGGTGATGGGCAATTAACTACCATTGACGACTTCTTCCAACCTATTTATAACCACGAAGATCAATTCAGGGCTCCCCAACAGTCTTCTCGTTTAAATACGTCCTCCAATGGGCCAGAAAAGCATGTGAATGCTAACCCACATGCATTGAACATCACAGATGAGCTAGCGAAATCGCTTCTTGGGCACCCTTCGACAGTTACCCATATTGACGATTCAGGGCATTCTACTAATAAAAATAACAACCATGGCGAATTAATAGAGGTGAATGAAACAGTTTATGGTAATGAGACAGGAAAAGAGGGTCAATTAAATAATAGAGGCAAAAGAAGATTTACGGGTGATTCAAGTAAAGATAAAGGGGGGAAGAACTCAAAGAGTAAGAAGAAAAAGAAGAGTGATGGAGTCCAAATGGTGGGTGGTGCCATTGAGATTCCTTTATTTATTTAGCTGTTTATATTTTTTATTTGCTACAAAGTTGCATTAATCATATTTAATCATGTCTAGTTATATATCTGTTTTCAGTCATTCAACATAGGATATCCCAAAATAAGGAGTACTAATCTACAAGTACCCTCTTCTTCAAAACCCTATCAGGGTTCAAACCCTTTACAACTATCACGTGATAAAGCAGAAATACTACACAGCCTCACCCTCGAAACTTTTTTTTTCATTTTTACTTCCGCACACACAAAGGTGACGGACGCTCTTTCCCTTGTTTGCCTTATTGAAAAGTTTTATACTTTCTCTGTTGATTTCATCTCCGTAACGCTACATTTTAAGACCCTTTCCCCTTCTCATCGAACTGACCAGAAAAAATCTGAGGAAGAAGTTATATCCTATCTAAAAAAGTTTAAAATTAATTATCCAAATATGTCTGACACCGAAGAAGTCCAACAAGTTGAAGTTGAAGAAGTCGTCGTCGAAGAAACCGCTTCCGTCTCTATTGAAGACTGCTTACAAAAAGTCTTAAGAACTGCTTTAGTTCATGATGGTTTATCCAGAGGTTTAAGAGAAGCCACTAAGGCCTTATCCAGAGGTGAAGCTCAATTATGTGTTTTATGTGACTCTGTTACTGAACAATCAATTATTAAGTTAGTTGAAGCTTTATGTAACGAATCCGAAGAAAAGATTCCATTAATCAAGGTCTCTGATGCTAAGCAATTAGGTGAATGGGCCGGTTTATGTGCTTTAGACAGAGAAGGTAACGCCAGAAAGGTTGTTGGTGCTTCTTGTGTTGTTATCAAGAACTGGGGTGCTGATTCTGATGAAAGAAACGTTTTGTTAGAATACTTCTCCCAACAATAAATGTGTTGACTGTTTGTTTTCTATAGGCTTGTAATTATGCTTTAATTAGTGTTGATTATAATCTATGTTATATATGTTAATATTATTTATCCGGATTTTGGTTTAATTATCACATCCTTTTTTTGAATTATTATGTATTATTTGTTTGTACGGTAATAATTAGTAATTGTTACGCTACTTTTACAAAAACATGATCGGAAGGTGTTTTGCTTTATACACGAAACTATTTTCAAGAAAAGAAAAACTGGTATTAGATTAGCAAATAACAAGATCGAAAAAGTGAAAAAGTGAAGTCGAAGTATATTTAGAGAGAATAAAAGAGTAAGCAAAGGTGACTTTTTGCTCTGAACCAGCCATCAAAAACAGACAGGCAAAAAATGTTTAGAACAGAACTATAATGACAAGAAGCAAAGATCGATAAAAGAATAGAACAACAAAAAATTTAAATTATAAAAAAAAGATTAACATCCCTATATTCACCTGTGAACATTTAAAGAGAATGATAGTTAGAAAAAGAAGAAAGAAACGTATGTTGTCAAAATAGGCAAGGATGGTTCTTATTGATCAACGACGAATAGAAATGAAAATAGGATAATGGAATTAATGGTAACATTTTTTATGAACAAAATAGAAGCAGAAAATAACAGAAATGCAAATAACAACTTAGCCAAACAAAGACTGATTACAATTCGAAATCCATCTCATCCTTGAATTCATCATCATCTTCATCCACAATAGCATTGTCGTTACCCTCAGGAACAACGCCACTCAACCCACCAATTCTGCCAGACTTCTGTGTACTATCATCCTCTTCTTCATCATCATCTTCAAAGTCAACATCAAAGAAATCGTCATCTGAGCCAACAATGTCTGTATACAACAGTTTGGATTCTGTAATGACACCATCATATGATATCTCCGTTGATGGCATATTCGAGTATATTATTCCATCATCAACTGGATTGGTAGGGTCAGAGACAACTGAAGCTTTACGTATGATCTTTTCAGAAATCACACCAAATGGCTCAACTGAAGTAAATTGAGTGAACATTAATTTAAACAGGAATCCTAATTTGACCTTAGGAACAAACTCTTTGAAGCTCTTGCCTAATTTGACAGAGTTAATAACAGAAGCCATTCCATCAGGCTTCAGAACAACGTCATCATCGTTCAAATCCAGATCAAACCCACCATCTTCAGATTCTCTCAATATACTTTCCTCTAATTTACTCAAAGCAATTTCTAAATCATTTCTTGCTTTTTCGCCCTTTTCAATAGTGGATAAGTACCAAATGCATTGGCCTACTGGACAACAGCCAGATCCAGATCCCATAATGAGAGCTTGAACGGGGAATTCGTTTTGAGATTGTAAAGAATTAGGAGGGAAAACAACAACACAAGATGATTCTCCTTCACCAAACCATTCCTTACAAGATTTAGAGACAATGGTGATTAGTCTGGTTATTTCGTATTTTCTGTCTGGAACACAGGAAGCACCAGCAGGAGCCTGTGATGGAGAGCAAACAACCTTTTCCATAACTTTAACTTTGGTACCATCTTTAAAGGTGGCAATCTTGGAGTGTTTATCAAATGATTGTAAAGCAGAATCTAACTTGTAAGTTGCGCCAGCAACAGCTGCAGATCTACAGAAACCTTGTGAAATTTCACCAGGTCCTCCAAACTTGGAATATAATGCTGGGAAATTGCCATACACATTGAATGAAATCAAATAGCGTCTTATTCTGCTTAAACCTTCTGGAGTTTGAATATTTGGGGTTGAAGATAAACCTAGTGTGTAACATAGTTCATTGATTTGTGCTGGTAACAGCTTGTATTTTTCTTCAATGAATTTAACAAATGGAGTTGATTTGTATTGCTCTAAAATTGAGACATTCTCACGGGTGTCATATTCAAAAACGAACTTCATAAATTTCATCAAGTTTCTTTTAGTGATTAGTGTCAGTGATTGATCGGTAAATATTTCTTCTTTAGAGGATGACATCTTACCAAATGAATCGTTTTCAAAGGTGTGGAAGTTTGAGATTGCTTGGAATTCCAAGTATCTAAAAACTCTTGATTTGACTAACAAAGAGAGTAGATCTGATTTAGCAAACAAAAGTCTTGGTGATAAATCGATGCTGTAATCCTTTGAGTTAAGTTGGTAAGAGCCAGAAATGTATAGCAAGGCTTTAGTAAATCCATGGAAGCCTGGGGTGTTAAGATTGACGTTATGACACCAAGCTTTTATTTGGTCAATGGTTAAAGTGGAACTGGTGTCACCATAGTAAGGATTAGAGTCAACGTGTAAAACATTAGAACCTTGCCATGCTAAAGCAGCAGCTAAAATGGATTCAACCAAACCAGTACCACAAATGAGAACATCACATTCTCCAGGAGTCCCTGGTAGTAACGGTTCTTCGATACCGGCGAGATGTGGTATAACTGATGGTCTACGTGAATTCACCATTGATGGTCTTCTCTCAGCCATAGACGGACGTCTTTCTGCCATCGATGGTCTTCTGGATGAGTCAACTGTTGAAGCCATAGTGCTATAAATTTATATCAGAGTTATTGTAATTCTTATATTAGCAAAAAAACACAAACTAAAGGAATGATGACTAATTATCTCGGGAACTTGTTATTGCGATATCAATGAACGAAAACTAATTTGTCTTTGGAGTAAAGTGTAATATTGAATATGATTATAAGGGGATAAGCTAGTTTGTTAAAAATAATAGATGTATACAACTAATCTTGTTTGTTGAAAAGGAACGCACAACACAGCACAAAACAAAGCAAAACAGCAAAGTGGACTTCTCCGTAAATAGATTATAATACGTTTTGGGAATTAAATGTAATTTTTTTTGAAGGTTTTTTTTTTGACGACGAACTTTTCGAAGCATTTGCCGCGAGCGCCGTAAGCACCGAGGGTGTCTGTGGCGGTAGAAGAGGTCATAGGGTTGTAGTGGCTAGTGTCCGTGGAGTATCGATCGGTATTGGTATATATGTTTCGGGGGAGGAAACACATCCCCTATTAACTTCAAATATAACTTTTTAATAATTACCACACAAACTGCTTAACACAGTCGTGGACGTAAATGTATAAAACAAATAAAAAAATATCCTCATCGGTTCATTCTTAACCTCCTCACGACTTCATCACTATCAGAACTAGCAAATCTACTCACCTGATAAGATCTACCTCCAAACTTGCTTAACAATAACGGAACCAAGGCCAAAGAATGTATACTGGCTAATAATATTAACCCAAACCACATTCTAAAATAGTAAATTTGAAAAATCTCACTCTTGGTAAAACTTAAAACAGATATACCGATCAATTTAGTCATGGTGATACCTGATAAAGTTGAACCGCCAATAAAGCACAACGCATTATAAGCTCTAGAGAATCGATCATTTCTACGCTTTCTAAGGGAGTCGATAACACTAGCACCACAAGAACCACGAGATATACCAGCGGGAGATGTACCAGCGTGAAGTAAATCCAATTGAGAGATCACATTGTTCGAATCCGTGAAACTGAATGCTCTAATTAAATGGATACTGAACTCAACGGATAATCCCAAACAGATCAACAAGTTGACCAAGGATATTGCATTAAGGGAGATGTCCCATAAGCTCATTACACCTCCAATATTGACTAAAACCATAACAACATTGACAATCAGGATCAAAGCATTTGTGAACGATCCTAACAGGAAGGAACCAATTATAAATACTAGGGCCAAGGCAACTGTGATCAATTTGATGGTCAAGGATTGGATAGTTTCGTATTGAACAAAAAAGATATAAAATGGTGAGTATGCAAAAACATCAATATCCAAATAACTTTTAATTTCCTCCACTAACCTTAATGAATTATGATAGGCTCCAATGAAATCATCCTGTGATCTCAATGGTTTATGGCTTGTTCTAAAAACCGATCTCTCGATAACAGTCTTATTTTCTGATAACATTATCGAAGAAGAATATGGAGCTTTGCCGCCCAACGGGCAAGGGTCACTTGGAGATTCAATCCATTGGTTGAAATAGAACATAAACTCATCACCTTGAGGGAAACCTTCCATTCTGAAGTTCCATTCTCTGTCTTCAAAACAAACATTACATTGTCTTGGTGGCTGGTATGGGCTACAAAATTGGCTTTCATCAAGTTTCTTTAGTCTACAACAGTCACTTAAATCTGGATTCAACCATAATAAGAAATCATCAATCCAAGAAGATATAGGTTCTGCAACTGTTGATTGGTCTGCTCTCTTGTATTCTTGTTCCATAATATTGATTAGTGAGTACTCTTCACAAGTTGAAAATCTACCACATAGTAATTGTTGGTTTGCTAACTCTGTCACATTCAAATCTGACACCACAAAATAAATAGGAGGTCCCACATTCAAGTACTGGTACATAGAGTTGAAGTAATTTATCAAATATGAGTCTGATGGAATAGCGATTCTTTGATCTAATCCCAGTTGAATTCCAGGTAATAATGATAGTGAAATACCAAACAAGGCAACAAAGAAATACAGACAAACTTTTGAAACTTTATTTCCAAACAAGAATGGTGCATAATGATTCTTTATTAAAGAATTAAAGATAGACTCATGATCTGATTCTAGCAATTGACTCAATCCTTCTTCGTTGATGCTATCATCAGGATTTATTGGATCATCGGAACCTGGCAATGAAATACCACCAGATTGGCTATCCACTTTAATAAAAGGCAAAATGTCTAACCTGCCATCTTCTATCCTTCTTTGGTCTAATGAAATGACAGAGACAAATGCAGTTAGTTGTAAACAAGTATTGAACAAAACAGCAAATGCCGAATATAAGGCAAAGTTTCTCACTGCTGGCATTGTAACTAAACTGGCCAAACTGAAACAAATGAACTGGCAACTGGAACTTAACACAATCGATGGTCCAATCTTTGAAAGTGTTTTAGCCACCCTATCATGAATAGTCTCGTTATTGTAATTCAAACTATTGAAATTTGAAAGCTCATTGGAGATTAAAAATATATTGTCCACACCAATTGCTAAAACCAAAAAGGGAATAACTTCAGCAATAATTAACGTTGATTTAACGCCCATCAAACTCCAGAATCCAGCTGCAGAAAAAACTGATAATAAAACGATGAAAATCCCAATTAAACCTAATCCGAATCTGGTGTTTATAAAATAAGAAACCATAGAACCATTCAGAGTGACGGAACCTTGAACTTGCCCGTTCGATGAAACCCTCCTGCTAGTGGAAGAACCACCCAATGCAATAGAGGAATACAAAAACATGACCAAATAGGATATAATCACAATTCTGATGTCAGAATTAGTTGACTTGTTGAGTTCCTTCTCTAACGAAACTTCGCAGCTGAAACTAACGGATAATCCCATTTTGTCAGCTTCATCAACCAAGTTTAGTAAATATTTTTCCAGTAAATGTTCCCATAACATTGATTTTTTGATATGGTTGCTTTCATGATCGTTATCATTGTTCAATAGTAAAGTAACAACTAATGCTTTTGAGGTAAGGACATCCAAAGAAGTGTCTCCACCAAAAATCATCTCTCTTTTCAAAGGTTGTTGGAAAGTCGGTAGACAATTTACAGGTGAAGTAGTACAGCTTTCCAACGAGGATTGCCAAG
The DNA here is from genome assembly GCA_003707645.2 of Ogataea trehalophila. NCBI lineage: Eukaryota > Fungi > Ascomycota > Pichiomycetes > Pichiales > Pichiaceae > Ogataea > Ogataea trehalophila. The sequence continues at coordinate 340,160 of PPKI02000006.1, forward strand.
TGTCCTTGTGGAAGTTTCCAATATCGCCACCGTAATACTGAGTGAAAGATAATAATAAACAAGTATCACCGGTTGGTTTGAAACACAAATCGTCATATGTTACTGTTTCGTTGTTAAACTCAACAGTCAACTCAGTAATATCCATCTCTTTTTCAAACCACCATTTTAATGTATCATAATCTTGTAATATAGAGTCTCCAGATGAATTTGAAATAAATATCTGCTGTGTTCTGTAAAATGGACCAAATGATTCATCAAATGTTTGGTGCTGTAAAAAAGCGTCTGCATGAGGGCTAACCCAAAGATTCACAGGGTTAGTTTCCAATTCAATAAAATAAATAAAAGAAATCAAAACAGAGCAGAGGATCAAATCTAACCCAATCACCAGTTTTGGGTGAATAGAACAAAAGAAACCTAATGAGTTGAATTTCTTTTCTAGGTAATTGTTGATAATGTATGAATCATTAGCTTTGAAATCGTCAAAGTTAGCAAATCGATCATCTGAATCGTCCAAGAAATCATCTCCTGTTTCGTAAATGTCATTATCCTCATCACCAACATCATCACCCTCATCCATAATTCCGACAACACTGCTTAACATCGGTGAGCTATCTGCAAGGAAATTGAATTGATCTCGTGATGCATAAAATGCTATCAGATAACTACCCAAAACAAGAGCAATACCGAAGGAATAAATTAAAATGACAGTGAATGAGAAACAAGGTAAAGCGCCAACTTTACAGTCGCCTGAGTGTTTCAACTCAGGTAAGACCGGGCATGAATCTGGACAATCTGAACAAGCACATCTCCAACGTTCATCTTCATCGTTACATGATCTGATAGTTTCATTCAAAGGATTAAAGCCTCTATCTTCTCCATAAACAAAATCAATCTGGAAAGGGGAACCACCCAACATTGGTTTCTCATCACCCAAAAATTTCAAAAATTGTTTATAATTTGTTGCACCACCACCGATTAGATCCATAGCGTAACCATTTGTGGCACCAAATTCGATATTTTTACACGAATCAAAGAATCCAGAACTAAACTCATCAGTCACATGATAGTCTGATGCTGCAACTATATCACCGCCTGTCATTGAGGTTCCTGTTTTAGTAATATCAACAAATGTGGATTGGTCTGGCGAACAAGTAAAATGGCACCATAGCTGATAAAAATTCTCACGGCATGCAGGGCAAGAACTGATCAATGGCTCAGCCTTTTGCAGATTTGTTTTCAAATTGTTCAGTTGAGCAGTATCACAACATGCGGTATCAAAATTTTCCCAAGACTCACCACAAATTGAAACTAATAAAGAATGATCGATTGGTGATAAGACTGGTGCCTTTATATTGTTTGGTTTGGGTAGATCAGCACCAAAGAAAGATCTTTTACCCCCAGTACCATACATGGCACAATAACCGTCCTCGTGTATGGGCGTTATTATTTTCTTTTCATCGGCAGCTAATTGTACCACGTTAGCAAAAACATGTTGTACAAGTGAAAGTACAAGAAGTATCATGGGGTATGTTATAAGCGACATCATTGCATTTATGTGTAGGGATCACTCAGTTGAACATAAATAAAATAAAAAACCTCAATTGAGCTTGTCAGTGGTTTATATTCCAATCTTCAAGGCTTTTTTATTAGGTTCAAGAGCAAGTCACATAGCAACAGAACTCAAACTAGGATGCCTTGTAGAGATTGAGAAGATACAGGCCAAAAAGCTGATTGATGCGATAAAGCAATGATTAAAACATGCGGCGCGGTGCTTCCCAGTTACAAAAGCAATTGAATCGACGCAAGACTTTATAATCGACGCCTATTCGTTTTTTATTTTTTATTAATTGCGAATTTCGGATGCGGCAATTTCTAATTTGTAGGTGGGATCTAAACAGTAATTATTAGCCTTGGCTCGTTGGTACCTAAAATAGTTAAACATTAGCACACCGTTAGGATTGTCTCTGAAGTTGTATTCTCGAGAACATATCTTTCAAAACATAGGAACGAATAAAACAAAATTATGGGAAATCTAATGTCCACCTCATTTGCACCAGAATGTACTGATTTAAAACAAAAATATGATGCTTGTTTCAATTACTGGTATACTGAAAAGTTTTTGAAAGGTAAGTCCGTCTACAATGAATGTGAAGATTTATGGACCGATTATAAGGCATGCTTGGATTTACATTTGGCCAAACAAGGTATTAAACCAATGTTGGATGAAGCGAGAGCTGAAGCACCATTTGAAAAGGGTGGACTGTTGGTTGAAAAGAAAGATGGTGAATCTAAGTAAGTCCAATCAGGGGCCAACCGTTACTGATGCCCTTGATGCATATTGATGCTATATTTGAATGAAGTTCATTATTACAGTAACACAAGCATTTTTTTACGAAAAGCACCATCTGAAAATTCGGTTGAGCAAACAAGTTCTTAACGGTTTTTACTGATCTGGCAAGTTCTTAAAAAGGGTGTTGGTTGATTGGATTCTTTCATTTCATTCAGCCTACTATCTTCACTTGCATAATATCTTCTTGTCTATACGCTGTATATAAATTAATAAAAACATTTTTTTTCCTAATTTTCTTTGTTGAAGCTATTTTATTTTTCATAAGTCTTAAGTTTACAAAGTAGCATTCACTCCTTACAGTTAGTTACAAAAAATGATTATTATTTCGCTTAAGAAAAAAGTAATCCAAAATAGTAATATACATGATTAAAAAGGCTAAAGGCCAAAAGTTGTCTAAATCAACAGGTCGATATATAACATAGTTAGATAATAAACTCAATTATAATCGTCATAATCATCCACGCCATCGAATCCTTCATCGTTGCTTTCGACGTCACTACTGTCAACGTCAGAGTCGTCATCGTCATCTTCACCAACAGGAGCTAAACCTGGTGTTAAACCAGCAACAGCAATATGCCCTTTCTTAATCTTTGCGTTAAACTCTTGTTTCTTAACCTTTGATTGTCTAACTCTTTTACGCTTACCATTCTCGCTGTTCTTCATTCTCAATATCTTGTTTTGCAGTTGTTTTAAATCAGTAGCGTTTTGTGATTCCCATGATTTCAAATTGCTCAAGTTCTTCTCAACCAATTTCTTTGTTTCCTTTGCATCACCAGTTTGTAATTTAGAAAGCTTGTTGACTTTATCTGTTATTATTTGGTTCTTCTTGATCTCTTCATTCTTCAGTTTCTTTTCTTTTTGCCTTATTTTTGTGATGCTATGTTTTTTGCTCCTTAAATTTGTCAAATCTTTCCCAAGTTTGTTAATCTTTGCAGCACCCGATGTTAACCTGTTGATGTTATTGCTATGGGATGCTGACGTACTGGAACTTAAAGGAGAGGCACCGGGCAAATACTTTGCAAGTAATTTGTTCACTGTTGACTCAGTTTGCGATTGTGTTTGTAAAGATTTAAAACTGGACATCGTATTAATAGCTTAGATGTCTATATTTTATAATTTTTTGTCTATCTATATATATATATTGAAACAGGTCTGTAGGTTTGTATAAAGCATTAATTGGAAGACGAAAATATCTCTTACTAAATTTTTTTTGAAAAGTGCAAAAAAAAAATTTAAAGATAGTCGTGCAGTGAGGTAAATGTCAAGAGCCGCATAACTTCAAGAGCCGCATTGATTGTATATTCTGATAAACTGGTTATTAACGAGACAAAGAGGATACTACTGAATTATTTGAAGAAAAACTCCGCTGCTATCATTTGTCAAACGCTTAAAATGCTGAAGGTTTAGGCAAAAACCAAAATTGTGAAGGGGCAGCAACTAAACAGACCCCTTTGAAAATATTTCAAAGCCAAAAGTACGAACGGCCAATTTTTGCCAACATCGCGGTAAAGGGTTGCATGTTTTCTTCAGGATGGCCAGCTAAAACTAGTATCATTTTATCAACAATCCAAATGTTCCAGTTCAGGTTGTGTATTTGAGATGAAAATATTATCATGTAAGTTGAAGCTTTCTAAACAGCCATGGTGGCATAGGCTCCTCCATTTATGTTAGCCTCTACTTTTTTGCAGTAACAAAACTACAAATCGGTGGGCTTTTGCTTCCACTAATAGGCGCAATAAACCACCATTATCGTATTCTGCAATCATATCAATCATCGTCATTGAAACAGTTTTTATACATTCAGGCTTCTCGAACGCATGACTTCTAGATAAGTAAACTATCAAGTTTGGGTACCAACTTCGCAAACTCCGGATTGTTTAAGAGAATCATAATCAAACCTGAACTTCAAACAATACTCACGTATTTATTTGTTTACAACTCACCCTTAACGATTCAAGTTTTTCAATAGCATCAGGTTCAGGAGTGCCATCAAATGAAAAATTCCCGAATTGCAAGTTCAATCAATGCATCCATTAATTCAAGAATCTCTGATAATGCACCTCACACCCACACTAGTTTTCCACTGTCCGATAAAGCATTTTTGAGTGCTTGAATCGTAGTTCATAAGGTGTGGCTCATAAGGTGTATCTTGTAAAACCTGCACAAACTCATCCTTTTTGGCATTCAAAGGGAGAGAGTTCTATCGATTGAGTATCTGGGCTATTTTAGTTTTATTTATATGC